>CM043119.1:18166445-18766445 GCA_023701765.1 Hylyphantes graminicola
ACAATTTCTTATGCCTCTATGCCAATTAATTAGAACCCAATTAGTGCGATTAGTTATAAAATAAATTATGCAAAATGATTTAAATACCAACTTACGGCGGGCTGTAGTTAGCAAAAGTGATTTACTGTGGCGCCCTAAAAAATTTAAGATTTACACTTGAACAAAAGCAGCAGACCGAAGTTGCCAAGTGTAAGAATGAAAAAATTAGCTCCAATTACTCAAATTGCGTTAAACCTTTTAGAGTTGGCCCGACGTCATCTTAAATCAATCGATTTTTACGGCGCAAACAGATAACCATTGTTTAATCTTGTGGGATTTTTTTTCTCAAATTTCGTTCATTACACTAAATTTTAAAAAAATCAGGACCCCTGAATTGTATGGGATATTTTTTTACTCTTTTAGTCGCAAACTTTACACTGTTAATTAAAAGCTCAATAAAAAAATGGAAAGACCAAGAACCTTTTTGGAGACCCAATTACTTAAAATTTGAATTAATCGGCCAATTAGAGCATTAAAAGTTCAACTAGGTTGAAATAGCATCGCACTAGAGCTACAAAGGCTATTCATGATTTTATAAATTTTGAACCACGGTTAAGTCAGGAAGAGCAAAATTTGGAAACTTGCATCCGCAATACAAATTCCGCATTTCAATTAACTTGTAGGCGTTTGCGCCGCAATTTAGAAGATTCGTACGAATTAAAAAAATTTGCAGAATAACGTTTCCATTTTAAATTATACTATAAATATACCTCGAGCATAGAAAGTAATCAAATAATCTTGAATCGTTGACATCCGGTGGCTTGTTGAGTGCGACTGCCTTGGTTGATGAATTCTTGGAGGTGCTTATCGAAGTCTTGATTATGGAGACGCTGAAGAGGGGATCCTCCGAGACAGGCTTGGTTGAAGAAACATTCTAGGAAGTATTGATGGCCATGCTTCATTGAAGAACGAAGGAATCTTAAATTTTAAAAAATCTTAATATTCATCAACAAGTTTGTTATCGATTGGATTGCATGTCTTTAAAAAAATTACTTTAAGACTTACCCATGATGAAGC
Source organism: Hylyphantes graminicola (assembly GCA_023701765.1). Classification (NCBI taxonomy): domain Eukaryota; kingdom Metazoa; phylum Arthropoda; class Arachnida; order Araneae; family Linyphiidae; genus Hylyphantes; species Hylyphantes graminicola. Next base: position 18,167,502 of record CM043119.1, read on the forward strand.
ACGACTCCTTCGAAACTAACTGTAGAGCAGGAAAAGCGACTGAAGTCGGCAACAATATAATGCCTGCAATATTTTAAACAATCATTAGTAGTATCCACGATTATCAAGTATTTGTAGTTATTTCCCCAACAGTGTCTAAATTAAGATCAGCAGTATAGATACTCACCATAATAGTTAGTCAGAAAAATCTCATTCTTTCTACACTGCCATGAAGAAAAGACGATGCTTAGTAAGCTTGTTATTACCCTGTAAATAAAACGTTGTTGAGCAACTAAAAGAAAGCGATTGACACTCAACGACACTCCTTGCCAGCCTAACTTGGGTCAAAACAAAGAGTGAAAAGGCAGAGGGGAAAGCGCGATTGATCCATTAGTTGGAAACTCTTGCAAGGCAATATTTATATACAAAATGATCAATACAATTTAACCAAAATGCACTTTTCATTCCGATAAAATTGCCAAATTTTCTCAAATATTCAAATCTGTTAGACCTTAAATGAAATGTTTTCGGGATTTATTCAAAAATAATTTATAGAACTTTTACATCCGTGGAAGGACCTTCTCTATAGATTTCTATTTACCCAACTTGGGTTGGCAAGGAGAAATTATAATCTGTTCCAAATAAAAAAAGGCGGTCGAGTATAATTTGGGATTTTATGCCCATTTAACTTAATCCTATCGCGATAGTTTCTTGTCAATCGATTCAAGGCTTCGGTTTACATTTTTATGTATACTTTCACCAGGCACATAAAAGGCTTGAATGTTTAATAACTCAGAAACTGCCCGTAACACAACGTTATTTAAAAGTCTCCTTAAAAAAATCCTGAAACGATTAAAGATTAAACAGCGGCCAGCAAACGAGCCGATAACAAATAAACTACAGTTCACGCAATTTTAAGTGGCTAATTGATACGATATATAGGTTTCTTAATTGTAGTAATCACGCGCTAGCCAACAAATGTTTGAGTGTAAATCAATATTTGCCGTTTTCAACAAACTTACCGGAATGAACAAGTGAAGGAATTGAACAGAACACTGAAGCTGTACACTTGAGCGAAGGAACGTAGAACAGTCTAAAAGCAGCGAAATCTCACTACGGGTACACATTAGGCTGTTAGCGTTGAAGTAAGGCAACTAATCTGCAATAGAAAATGCAACATTAACGTAATAAATAATCTAAATAAAATTTTAGAGTTCATAGAACAATTTAGTAAGAATCGAGAATTGTTTTAGAAGTAAATCTGTTATCTTTCACAGAACCTTGTAGTTGCAACAGTTGTTTGAATGCGACGAATAAAAATTATCTTTAAAATAAGGCAAAATATCTTTGATTAAAATAGACACTTAAAAAATTAGAACCTTTTCCCGCTCTTAAGAAAGCCGTTTAAGTTCTTGCAATTAGTGTGAAAAATATTTTCAAGAAACAACGAATAACAAACAATATCTGGAATTGAAAACTTACCCAAGTTGGTCTCCTCAAGGGCACAATATCAATGACTTTCAGTCGTAAAGTCAAACTTCATTATGCAGCCATTGGACACTCCAAATTACACATACTCCTACCACAATGACGTGCGTAACGCAATAAAAATCACTGCAAACCTGTAAAATTAAGTTTATTAATAATGACGAAACAGTTATCTATATCAATAGTACTGGAGGTTAAAAGATCTCGCATTAAAAAGGCAGGGCCACGAATTATATGGTTGAACTAATCAATTTGAGCTTGAAATTAAATACAGTTAGTTTTTTTATAGAAGTTGCCATCAAAAGTCAAACCTTAACATGTTTTATTTAGTAGGTCGTTTGACGAATACTTTCAAACAAAGGTAATTTTAAAATCCCCGGAATACCCTCTTTCATTACGGTTAGGTTAGTTTGAATTGTCACACTAGAGCTATATACGAGGGCTACTGGCAAGGGGCGCCGTAATTTAGATCCCCAGTCGGGTGCCGAGCCGACACCCAACGTAACCGTTAAGGGCGGCATCGTACTCACCGTCGGGATTTTGAAGCATATTTAACGCACTCTCACTACATGGGATATTTATTCGTCGATCCTTTCTGGCCGCTCAGAGGTCGGCAATTATTTTTATGACGCCAAACATTCATTATGCCTATCAGCACACTCTTATTGCATTTTTGCCAAATATCGCCTTACACAAGCGACCAGAAAATCTTAAATTTGAAAACGAATCGCGCAAGAACTTGAAAATGACGAATTACCTTAAAAAACGGCTAAGACCTACCTATGATGAAACATGCACTTCCAACTTCGGAGTTCGCCGCCTTGCAAGAAAAGCGACAGAAGCCAGCAACTGATATCTGTAAAAATTAAAAAAGTCATTAGCGAAGTTTCCATCTCCAGAATCATTCTAGCATTTGAATCGGTGAGTGCAGAAACCACCTTAGTAAAAAAAACGAAATAGTTTTCAATGAAAATAAGCGTAGAAAGGGAAGATGCGTGTTGGGTGCAAAAACTACGTTAGTCTGTTGAGTAGTTCCGTAAATACAGGACGTTTGTTTCGAGTGCAGAAATAGAGGAGGAGTTATTACGTTTCTTCTCCCTCCTGAAAAATTTGAAATTTGTGAGACGTTTTTTTTTGCACTCACCGATTCATTGCTATGCATAAGAATTTTTTTCTTTCAAAACGTCGCAATTGAAGTCTGCAGTAGAAATGCATACCGTAATAAAATAGTTTGCTAGCATAATTTAGTAGGCGTTCTAAGTGTCTTGAAGAGAGAGCCGACCCCAAGTCAGCTTGTTTTTACCCGTGAAAAAAAGATTCTTAAGTAACTGGACGATGGAAGTTTACTCGGCTCTCCAACAATAGCAGTTATTTACTATTAATACTCGGAGTTAAAATTTAAAAAAAATAATAAATGAAGTATCGTATTAGTAAAGACATAAAATGACTAATTACCTTAGATGCTGAAGAAACTAATCTTGACAGACCGATTCTTTACAGATAAACCGGTGTCAACAGGAATTCTATAGCTATACAAGTTCGAAAAAGAATCAGATAACGGAGTCTGCTTATATAGCTACATTTATCCCCCCTCCCTTAATATCATTGGTTGTCTTAAAAAGTGTGGCGTAATGTTCCACAACTGATTTGCATAAATTCAAAAAGTATTTCCCATTCAACGCCAATACTATAACTAGATACTAGATAAAATTGCACTAGTGTCAATAGACTTTTGACGTGCGTGGCGCGTTTGGTTGTGGGTGGAACGCTTGTTCTAGGGCAATACATAAGAGCATTTACGAAGGGATGTATTATTTTTAGTTCGGTTGAAATAAATTGACATCTAGTTACAATTAACCAAGGGATTTTGGCAAATTGCCTTGCAGTTTCAAACCACTGTTTCTTTGTTTACATTCATACATACTTTAGAAACACTCTAAAATATAATTTATACGAAACACCAACTGCAGAAACTCGATAAAAATGTAATCTTTACAGAAAGAGTGGTTTGAAATTACGAGGTATTATGTTATTCAAACAAACCAAATTAAATATATTCAATCCCTTCGTCAATGCACCCATGAGTTGCCCTAAGAGAAGTTATGCAATCACAACCAAAGAGTTCGTCCTATTAGTTGGCTACAAATTTCTTACCCCTTTCACAAAGCTCCTGAAGAAATAGTTGGTAGATTGGTAGGTTGGTATTCATATATTTTCAGGCTTGGGTGCTTGGTCAGAGATACGCTTTTAAACCTTCGTCAAGTAAGACAAACACAACACACTCACACGCACACATACGTGACAGATGCTGCCATCTATTGCACACCACCTCCACAATTTAGACATGTCCCTGAAGGGGAGGGAAATAGTATCCAGGGACCTGTACCGTGGGAAACTGCGCAATGACCGCCCACAGGACTTTCGGACCCAACAGATTTAAAGGGCACGTACTCCGCATATACTCGGTGGGTCTTCAGCGACCAGGACTCGATCGCGGGACCTTTCCGATCCGGAGATCGGGACTTTGACCACAGGGCTCCTCACACCCCCAGAAATAGTTTTGCCATACATTATCCTAAAATTTTTAAGTTGTATTACTTTTTTAAGAAAAAAACTTATTAAAAAGTTGATAAAAAATATATTAATGATATATGGTTCTTTTTTAAGTAATAAAACTTATATGGTACTTTTTTAAGTAATAAAACTTATTAAAGTTGATTAAAAAAATATATTATTGATATATGTTTTTTTTTAAAGAACAGAGCAGAGAGCAACTGTTCTTTAAAAAGAACATAAATATAAGTGTATAAGCAACATAAATATAAGAACATAAATATAAGCAACATAAATATAAGCACGTTTTCGTCTGCCGTATTTTAATTTTTAATTAGGAAGCCAGTGGAAATTTTAAAAAAAATTCCGTCCCGAGATAAAAGGGAGATACACATTCTAGAAAAAGAATGGAGTTTGCTTTTTTTTTTTAAATAAAGAGAGACTTATTCACATAAAAAATGTGCATCTCTATGTCAAAACATTTTTTAATTAAAAAAAACTAATTTGTAGTCTTATTAGTGTTGTACAAACTTTATGTCTACCACATTATCATGCAAAAGAAAAAAGAGGTTTTACTTATAAAATTTCTTGTAAGAAATAATTTTTCACAATGAATATTTTCATTAATAATCTGTGCTTTAATTTGTAGTTTTATCCGAATTAAACCATATTATTTTCTTATCAAATTTTTTAATGTGTTCACAAAATCCTTCGCAGTTATTTTTAAATTCCAAGTCTTCGCAATTATTTTAAATTTCAAGTCTTTAAAATTATTTTACTCAAATCAACTGAAAGGGAAATTACAAATTTTGCCTCATTTCACAAAATTATTTAACTTTTAGAAAAAATAATTACATTGACATTTTTTGTAAAAGTTTTTTGTTTTAGGGGGAAAAAGAATCTGCAGTTATAAAATTAATGTCTCAAAACATGAAAAGGAAAAAAAGGAATACAAATTATAATTCACACGCTTTTCTAGCTTCAAATAAAACTCTTTTTATAATTAATTGCAAGTTGTCATGCAATAACATGTTACAAATAATAAAACGAACGATTACATCTAATGCAGATGACACATAACATTTTACGCGGCAGGTTAGTTTCATTTCTAATGTTTTTCAGTAATCGAGACCAGAATAATGTTTCAAACGTGTCGCTTCAACCTTTTTTTTTTTTGCAAACACTTTGTCGAAAATGTGCTAATTGCTAAGACTATTGGTTGTTTACTTTTAACGTCCTTTTCAGAGGAGGTTTAATGAAACACACAACATGTAAACACAATTTAGAATATTTTATTAGCAACTGAGTGTTTTTATATTTAGTTTTCCCCAATAAACTTGTTTTAAAACATGCATTAAACTTAGTTTTAAGATTTTTCGTGTGATACGAAATATCTGTTAAATATTTGTCTAATAAATTTATTTTAGAATTCACATTCGAACAAATCGTAACTTTGTACTTTATAAAATTTGACCAATCATTAAAAATGTTGCATGTCTGTTTTGTTCTTTATATTTTGTCATGTATGGTACACAATTGATGTCTATGGAAGGCCAAGAATTATATGTGAGACATGTTGTAGAAAACTGAGAGAGATTTACTTATAATGTTCCATGACAGAAATGGAGATGACTATTGTAGACGCATTCTGCATTTTCACAGAGGTCTACAGGGAAGCCCTCAAAACTTCTTGGACGGGATCTTCTTCAAAGCAAAAATAAATGCTGATATCAGCCTTTTATTTTTACTTTGAATTCGGTGATTATAATATCTTTGTGGAGGTGATTATAATTTCCTGATGATATACTGATGAGTAGAGAGGGGGATCAATTTGCACAAAATAAAGGCCTACATAATATAAAATTCACCTTATTAATAGTACAACCATGCAACACTGGTTATATAGTACTAGTATTCTATAATTGTATGATTTTTATGTCCCTTCATAACATTTATCCCATGCAAAAAAAAATTTTACAAGACCCCAAATACCCACGAGTCTGAGTTGGTGACAAGGCCTTTTTATAACGTTACCTACACTCTTAAACCAAAAGACTGAAATCCACTCCAGTTGGAGAAGTGCATTTTCGACACTGGAAAGGAGTGAATATTAACTCAGACTGAGTTAAAATCACTCGTTTGGAGTGATCCTGTTGGAGGTTTAACACACAAAGGATCCACTCCTTTCGGAGAAGTGCATTTTCAAGACTGGAGGAGTGAAAATTACTCAGATTGAGTTAAATTAGCTCGTTTGTTTTAAGAGTGTACATGTACTTCTTGGTTGAACGATTAAATAATTTCTTTAAAGTTGAAACTTTGCATCTCTATAAACGATACTAACATAAAATATATTGGAAATATACGAAATCCAACGAATCATTTTGCACAAAGATTAATACACATTTTATTGAAAACCATTTTATAAAAATTTATTCTCCGTTAAATATTTGACATACTACTCTTCAGCAAAACCTATGGTTCTCAAAGCATTAATCTGAAAGAAAAACCACATTAATAATTATTTGACAAAATGCCAGACACGATTTTGTCAGACGATATTATAAACGATTTATGAATAAACGTTCTACTTCCCGAAAGTGAGGGTGTAATAAGCCAGACTGTATTGTTTCTTTGTTTAATTGATGGAAGGTGAGCAACCTGATGAAGTGCTTTAAAAGCCATTTCCTGTTGCTTTCAACTCTAAGGTGAGAAAGAAATTTATTGTTTGTTTTCTCGTGTCTGGCGAAGATAAGTTACTGGTGTCAGCCAGAGTACACGTTTCCGTATTTAGATGATGCTACTTCCTAAAGCAATTATCATTCCGGAATATTTTAAATATTTATCTTATTTTTATTATTTACCTACGGTTCTGTTTGTTTTAATACGTATTTTAAGTGGGTTAAGACGCGGTAAAAAAATAAGGAAGACTTGTCATATAAATATTTTACAATCTGAAAACATATAGGTGTAAAAGGTTGATGTTGTCGAAAGTTTCGATGTTATATTAAGTAAAAATAGATCCATGTTTAAAACATTGTCATTTTTAGACACCATAATTCAGCATTATTATCATAAACTTCAACCCAGAAAGGTTTATCCTTTACAAAAAAAAGTACACTGTTTTAATTAAAGAAACATTTTACCTACAAAAATCCAATATTAGTCATAAGACTAAGAAAATAATTTATTTACCAAAAGTATTTGATGCATAAAAAGTTTGTTTGTTTCTTGTTGATCAGTATTAAAACATTCTTAGTACTTTTCATAGTTATTTTGCTATGCAGATATTTTAATGACGTTACTTAAAACAATAGAAGCTAGACAAATATTTTGAAGGACATTTTAAGAAGTTATATATATTTATATATAATATGTAGAATATATATATATTTATATATAAATATACTACTGGTTAGTTAAAAATTCCAATCAATCTTTGTAAAGGCTGTCCATAACCGCATGAACAGGAACCGTTGAATGAAGCCTAATTAAATTAATGCATCCTAATAAAATGTTTCTACAAACAAAAATAAAATTTACATTTGAAAAAGATATCCAATTAATAACTTTAATATTCTTATCGATATTGTAAATCAAAATTTAACTTATAAAAAGAAAGAGGAATGAAAGTTTGACCTAAAAACTATACACCCTTTATCAATAACCTTTCCTTTTAAGATAATAAAGTTTACTCAAAGTATAAAATTGTCCATGCTTATTACACAGTTAAGTTTCCTTTAAAAACTAAATCATGACACTTTGAAACGCTCCTGGCTAAAAGATGTTCTAAGAAAGAGTCAAGATACGTTTATCTTTCTATTTCGATATAATTACCGACGTGATTTGCTTATGAATAGGTTATATATAAATGTTATTTATTTTAAAAGCGCATGAGAATGAATTGTTTGCGTTTTCATTTATTTCATTTGGATGAAATAATAATAAAAATAAAACGTTGTCTATGAGTGTGTTGCTTGTACCTTTTAGACTCTTAAACAAAATATTCGTTTGAGTTTGAATTTAAAACATGTAGGCTTGTAACAGAATCTTTTACTCAAACCGCTCCCACACAACATTTGAGCTCAGCAGGAAATAACTATTTCTACACCTTAGAAAGAAATTTCGCCAAACTCTTAGCTAGTTCTAATTTAAACTTTTCAACGCCAAAATCAAAAAACTTCATCTATCTTCTTTCGTTTTTTCTTGCTGTAGAAATGAAAATGAAACATATCATTGTATAATTTAAATTATTCTGGAAATCAAGAGTTTGAATTCTTCATCACTGTCAATATCAATCACTGTCATATCATGTCATGTGGGTGACATAAAAAGGGTTGCTTCATAAATCAAGCAGCCATTTGGCAACTCCTGACGGTTCATTTCTAGTGAATCAAGGCTTGGTGGAAAACTCAACCCATGGAAAAACTAGCCCCGGTCTCCCCTACGTTAAAAAAACGTCATTAGTCATTTTATAATATTTAGTGATGACAAAAAAGTGAAAGAAAAATTGTCGTCGAATATTGTCAGAATGGTTACTTCGATTTGTATATTTTTGAAAACGAAGAATTCTGTGTTTAAGTAAAGTTTTAAAACTAGAATAAAAAATGATTTGTTACAAATATTTCTATGGTGATCAAATATTTGAATGATACCAACGAAATTTTGCTTTAGAAAAATAATTAGGTCAAACCTTTTTTTAAAAATTAGGTCAAACCTTTTAAGTTAGGAATATTGAAAATGTAGATTGTGTCCAAATTTTAGAAAAAATTATGAATTTTCAAACGAGTTATAATTGCTTAAAAAAATACCTCTTTACAGATTCATGGGCCATGCTAATCGGAATATTCTTTATCTTATTTTCTTTTCTTTATCGAATTCGTGTAATCATATTTAAGATAAATTAATGAAACTTTTACTAAAGGTTTTGTTTTTAAAGTATAACATTTAAATCGAGCAATTTTTGTGATTACTGAAATTGCATTGAATTACTTTTTATGTATTGAAATGTTACCTCAGATGTAGTAAACCCTCAACTTGGTTTCTTTTTAAGTGCAGTGAAGATGTTTAGGTTGCTATTGAATTTCGCAATCCTTAACGTAGATTTCATATTTGTGTGGGTAGCATAGTAGACGTCGAATTAACATACTCAAACATAATCAAATACTCCCTAACTCTCTATTGCTATCCCTTACTATAATTTTTCAAGCTTTATTTTTTCTCTCTTAAACCGAAATGATTGTAAAAAAAAAACGTTCATTAATTGGGTACTTATCCCAGTAAACAACCTCATTTATTGGCAACTTATGATACAAAACTGTGGTAACAGTGGATGCATTTTTTTTTTCATTTATGTTTTATAAGATATATTAAATCACAAAACTATTTTTTTAGATAAACGATATTTTAAAGGTTTTTTTTTTAAAAAAGACCAAGATATTTAGCTGTCAATGTAAACATCAATAGTTACTGAATATTCCATTTAAATTACAATTATCTTCTCTTGCTCATTCATATTTTGTCATGGGACACGAAAAATGTGCCTACTATAATGTTTTATCTAAACTTTTTTTACAATGCTATTTGTGTTTTATAATTTTTAAATAATGAAATGGTAACAACTCAAAAATATGTTCCTTTACACTTTTGAATTAAAAATTCCGTAACCCTTAAATTAAAAAACAAACATGCAATCAAACTTGAGGGGCACTATTCGTAAAAAAAAAAAAAAAAAAAAAAAAAAACTCATATCCTCAAGGATTGAAATGTATGCATGACCCCCTGAATTCTCATCTCCTCTAAATGACAACAATCTTTACTAAATTGAAACATTGAAACATCAAAATTTATTTTAAAGTTTTAGAATTTTAAATTAAAAATTTTAGCAATAGTTGCTCTGTTTCTTTAGAAATATGATTACACAAAAAAATTAGATTATTCCTAAAATTTGGTCCACCGATTACGGTATTCTATATACTGTAATCGTTGAAACAATAAAAGAACGATTTTCCTTCCAGATTACGGTGAGATTCCATGTTTTTTTTTTTACAATTAGTTGGCTATTTTGACGAATATAATAACAATTAAATAAATTGTTATTTAACTATTTTCCCCGAAAATTTCTAGCAGTAAATTTAAACAATTTTTATTAATGGTATCAAGCTAATTGAAATGTTGCATTACTAAACAATAATGAGAAGGTTTTATCTTACATTTCTATCACAAAAACTAACCTAACAAACTCTTTATTCTCTTTGTCTATCTATATTGTAAATGACAATTGTTTATCCAGGAAATTGTCTTTTGAATGATCCTTGGTTATCTAAAAAGTATCGAAATAACTATAACACATAGATAAAATTGTAAAGAAACGCTGTTTGCTTTGATTTGTGAAAGCAATTCTGTATATGACAGTGTATTTTTTACAGATAGGTTTTCGCTGGGATATAAATCTACTTGAATATAATATAATCTGTTCATCAAACACTCAAATTCAAAATTGATGTAATACATGAGAATTGATGTTTCATAAGATTTCCATGCTAACACTTTACAGGAAATCACAAAACAGGTTTTCACAAAAGCAAAGCAATTAGCCAATTTTAAAAATCTTTAACGCAATGAAATGAATATTGAAAATCTTAAAATATGTTGTTGTTATAACTTACAACTTACAAGAGAGTTGAAACGTGATAAATATTAATTAAAATAAACTATTGGATACAACAACGTTTCTCTAACTAAGAATCTTTTTGTTCTATCAATTTTATTTATTAAGAGTTTAACAAACCAGAAAGCATGTATCCTGCCTGGGAAATAATGAAGGATATTAATTCTTTGTTGGATATGACACACACCACATTACACTTATTTAACTTTACAATTGTCAATATTTTGTTGTATTTGTATAATTGTTTTGATAACACAATTACAATCAAACATTCAACTCGGAAACACGTGTTTTTGATGGATTGGATGCATAAATCACGACTTGTTTTGCAAATTAACATGTTTTGGATTAGAACCCTTTTGCTAAGCCTACTTTAACATGTTTAACAAATAACAAATAATTTGTTATTGGATGTGATTCGAAAACACTCATTATTACATTTAATTTATTTTTCCCCGTGAACTATTATAGTGAAAATTATGTTGTCTTATTAGTATTCTTCTACTGAATTTACAATTCTTCTTTTTACGCGTTTATATAAAGAACTTCCTTCTTATATTTAAAAAAGTCCTGAAGGTTTTTAAGACTTCCAATTCAAAGCTTTCAGTATAACATAACTATCCACACAATTTAGTATTACAAATGAAAAACACCCACATACCGCAGAAAAATATATACTTTAATAACATACTTTAATATTTAACTATTCCAACAAAGAATATTGCTTAGACGCCTCTCCCAATAAACAAAACCGACTTGCGAAACGTAACCTCTAATTTCTAACTGTATATAATTGAATTAAACGTTTAACTATATTCAACATTTTAAATGAATGCACATCGGTATGTATTTAACTATCTAAATAAACGTTTATTTCTCTGAATAATTTTTTGGCTGTCTCGCCTCTCCAGAAAGTTCCACCTTATTAAATTAAATGACTTTTGTAACACACTTTATCTTGATAATTGCTGGTCGTAATCTTCAAATCATTTTTAATAAACATGCGGTTGCTTAATTAGGTGTTTACTAAGTGTTGGGCACTGCCATATTTTACGTGAACTTTGTGGATAACCTAAGGGAGATTCGCAACCGCTGGATGCTACTCTTCAAACGTGATCTGAATTTCGTGTTTATGTATTGCTTTGCGTTAGTTCAGAGAATACATGTTCACTGAAATTGTTTGTTTTTTACACTCTTAAAACAAACGAGCGATTTTAACTCAGTCTGAGTCAATTTTCGCTTCTCCAGTGTCGAAAATGCACTTCTCCTACAGGAATGGATATCCTTTGTATGTTGAATCTGTGACAAGATCACTCCAAACGAGTGATTTTAACTCAGTCTGAGAAAAAAATCACTCCTTTCCAGTGTCGAAAATGCACTTCTCCTACAGGAGTGGATTTCACTCCTTTGTTTTAAGAGTGTAAGGGAGCTCTACTCCTTTTGAAGTGAAAACCTCAAACATTTTATCACATATGTGTTTAGTAAAAAGAAAAGACGTGTAAGACTTGAGTTTTTTATTTGTATTTATTATTTTTGTGGCAAAAAGTGGTAAGTGTACATACATAAGCTATTTTATTATGTTGAGAGACAGCCGCCCCGGTGGCACACTCGTTAGGATTCTGGCCTTTGGAGCTGCTGGGGTCGGGTTCGAATCCCGGTCAGGCATGGATGTTTGTGACCGTCAATAAATGTTGTTATTTGTCTATGCGTTTGTGTCGTCTCTTTCTTTGTGTGTCGCTTGTGCTTGTGTCATTTCTGGGGCTTAGTAGAATAGACTTAAAGTCGCAGTGCTTGGCGATCTTGCCCCCCACCAAGAAAGTCAAAGTCATAAGAAAGTCATGTTGAGAGACTAGACGAAAAAAAAGCTGCAAACATAGTATTGTCATAGTTATTGTCATAAATCTTTCCAGTACGTCATAGTTATTGTCATAATTGTAGAGCTTAGTGGAAGAACGTGCTAAGGGACAGTTTTGAAAAAAATTGAGATTTCCGTGTCAATGTTATAACTTCTATAACGATAAAAAGTTTTCCTTTTTTTTTTTAATAAACTTTAAATTTAGTAAAGTTTTGAGTTCTGAGTGCAAATGAAAAACTTGAAAGCCCATTTTCTCATTTTGACCTTTTTGTCACTTAGCATGTTCTTCCACTAAGCTCTTCAATTAAAAAAAAAAAAATTTTTACAACTGTGATTTATACCGGTTTTTTTTAAACTAATTATTACGAATGTTTGTAATAACAAATTTTTGTTTTGAAAAATAGTTGTTAAAAAATAGAAGTATAGTTACGCTACAAAAATCGTGATAAGGAGTAGGTCATCAAAGTTTTACAGTGCTGGTAAAAAAGAACAATTAATGATTTGTTTTACATCACTTGTCGTTCTACTTTCCAGTACGCCCTAGAGCGTCATCAATATGTCACAGTCTTGAAGGGAATAATTACATTTTTTTAAAATCGAACTTTGTGTAAATACGGTCTTTTCATAAGATGGTATATTGAAACAAGTTGACAGTTTCTATCTTTCTGCTTAGGTTTTCAATTTGCTCGCTTTTTAGGCAGAGAAGATAGGCACATCATTCGATCACTTTTGAATGCATTATTATTTATTTTGAAATTGTGTTGCACTTCTTGATGTACGAAACATTTTTTTTTAATGCGTCAAATGGAAAAGTCATAATAAAATAAAGCAATAATAATTTATAAAAGAAGAAATACGTTGACAATCTATGACTAAATACTTCCTAAAACTACACAAAACGCGCTAACAAAGTAACTTAAGTCACTTTGTTAAAGCATTTTGTGTCAGAAATTACATCACATGAGAAAAAAAGACATTGTATAAAAAGGTATTTAAATGACTCCAAAATATATATTTTTTGGTCTTATGGTCGTACCTTACGGAAAAAATATTTTTTTTTATAATCTCTTTGCGCTATAACTTAATTATTCAAATTTTTAACAATGAACTAAAGAAGCCAGAAATCATAGAAAAATATCGGAAATGCTTAAAGGATAGTTTTACTGACAGGGAATATGTAGAGGCAGTAGAACACCAGTGGAAGGATGTTTTTGCGGTTATAAACAACGCTGCAATTGAGACTATACCTGAACTAAAGAAAAACAAAAAAGAGAATGGCTGGTATGATACAGAATGTGAGCGAATGACTGAGAGAAAAAATCAGGCTTACAGGGTTATGATTGATAGACACTCCACACGAAATTCAGTAGAAAAATATAAAGATTTGAGAAGAGAGGAGAAGAAGATGCATAGAAAGAAGGAAAGAATTTACATGGAGGAGAAATACAGTAACATCGAGAACTTGAAGTCACAAAAAGAGGCACGAAAATTCTATCAATTGGTTAATGACGTTAGAAAGGACTTTAATTCTAGAACAGTGACCCTTAGAAAGAAAAACGGTGAACTAACGTGCAACAGCGCAGAGGCAATAGAAAGATGGCGTGAACATTTTAAAGAGGTTCTATTTGGACGCGACGATGCGCCGGAAGAAAATGATGTGGAATCATCTAATATCTATCCACAAACACAAGAAGCAAATGTACCTACCTTGGGTGAACTAGAGTATACTTTGAGAAAACTGAACCGAAATAGAGCCCCTGGCCCAGATGGTATTAAAGCCGAGCTTTTCAATGTGGGTGCACCTGAGTTGAGCAGTGAAATTTTAAAGGTTATTTGTGATGTGTGGAGTCAAGAACAGATGCCCATTGAATGGGAAGAGGGTCTGATTTTCACCATACACAAAAAAGGAGACAAGCTGGACTGCTGCAATTACAGAGGCATTACACTTTTGAATGTGGCTTTTAAAATTTTTTCAAACATACTTTTTCGTAGGCTCCTTCCCTATGTTTCAAAAATTATTGGTAAATACCAATGCGGTTTTTTGGAAGGAAAATCTACTATAGATCAGATACACTCACTTAGACAAATCCTTGAAAAAACAAAAGAATATGGAATTGATACTTACCATCTGTTCGTCGACTTTAAGGCAGCCTATGATTGCATCAATAGAAATAGGCTGTTTGAGGCTATGTGTGAATTTGGAATACCTGCCAAACTTTCCAATCTTGTCAAAATGACATTACGAAGTGTAAAATGTAGAGTTAAGCTCATGTCTGATGTATCAGAAGTTTTCTACACAGAGAGAGGTCTTAGGCAGGGAGACTCTCTGTCGTGCATACTATTTAACATAGCACTTGAAAAAGTGGTAAGAGACTCGGGGATCAATACTAGAGGCACCATTCTGCAGAGATCTATACAACTACTAGCCTATGCAGACGATATTGACATTGTTGGGCGAACAAAACAGGATGTGATCGAGGCTTTTACTGCCCTTGAGAATGCTGCCAGAAATATGGGATTGGCAATAAACGAAGAAAAAACAAAATTTATGGTTGTAAGTCCTAGAGCAAATAATGTGCAGCCAATCAGGATTGGAGATTGTGTTTTTGAAGGAGTAACTCAGTTTAAATATCTGGGTACTATTATTACAAACAAAAATGAGATAAAAGTGGAAGTTAGGAACAGAATTTTAATGGCAAATAGATGCTACTTTGGACTGAAGAATCAATTGAAGTCAAAATTTATTTCTATTGGTACCAAACTAAACTTATACAAGACCCTAATTAGACCAATTATTCTGTATGGAAGTGAGACCTGGGCGATAAACAAGTCGGAGGAGAATAGACTTCTCATCTTTGAAAGAAAAATCCTCCGTTCAATTTTTGGTGCAACTAAGGAGAACGATGTTTGGAGGGGTTTGTATAACCACGAAGTGTACAAGATATATAGACAGCCAAATATACTAAGAGTTATAAAGGCATACAGGATCAGATGGCTGGGACATGTTTTTCGACGTGAAGATCTCGACCCAGTTAAAAAGCTGACGTTTTCAAAGATTGAGGGTACAAGGAGAAGAGGGAGACCGGCTACGAGGTGGTTGGATAGTGTTGAGAAGGACCTGAAAGTGATGGGAATAACCAGATGGAGAAATCTGGCTGCAAGTCGCCCTGTCTGGAGAAAGCAGACTGAGAAAGCCTTGGCCTGCACCAGGCTGTAGTGCTGCTAAAGAAGAAGAAGTAGAATAGACTTAAAGTCGCAGTGCTTGGCGATCTTGCCCCCCACCAAGAAAGTCAAAGTCATAAGAAAGTCATGTTGAGAGACTAGACGAAAAAAAAGCTGCAAACATAGTATTGTCATAGTTATTGTCATAAATCTTTCCAGTACGTCATAGTTATTGTCATAATTGTAGAGCTTAGTGGAAGAACGTGCTAAGGGACAGTTTTGAAAAAAATTGAGATTTCCGTGTCAATGTTATAACTTCTATAACGATAAAAAGTTTTCCTTTTTTTTTTTAATAAACTTTAAATTTAGTAAAGTTTTGAGTTCTGAGTGCAAATGAAAAACTTGAAAGCCCATTTTCTCATTTTGACCTTTTTGTCACTTAGCATGTTCTTCCACTAAGCTCTTCAATTAAAAAAAAAAATTTTTTACAACTGTGATTTATACCGGTTTTTTTTAAACTAATTATTACGAATGTTTGTAATAACAAATTTTTGTTTTGAAAAATAGTTGTTAAAAAATAGAAGTATAGTTACGCTACAAAAATCGTGATAAGGAGTAGGTCATCAAAGTTTTACAGTGCTGGTAAAAAAGAACAATTAATGATTTGTTTTACATCACTTGTCGTTCTACTTTCCAGTACGCCCTAGAGCGTCATCAATATGTCACAGTCTTGAAGGGAATAATTACATTTTTTTAAAATCGAACTTTGTGTAAATACGGTCTTTTCATAAGATGGTATATTGAAACAAGTTGACAGTTTCTATCTTTCTGCTTAGGTTTTCAATTTGCTCGCTTTTTAGGCAGAGAAGATAGGCACATCATTCGATCACTTTTGAATGCATTATTATTTATTTTGAAATTGTGTTGCACTTCTTGATGTACGAAACATTTTTTTTTAATGCGTCAAATGGAAAAGTCATAATAAAATAAAGCAATAATAATTTATAAAAGAAGAAATACGTTGACAATCTATGACTAAATACTTCCTAAAACTACACAAAACGCGCTAACAAAGTAACTTAAGTCACTTTGTTA
This sequence comes from Hylyphantes graminicola, assembly GCA_023701765.1. Classification (NCBI taxonomy): domain Eukaryota; kingdom Metazoa; phylum Arthropoda; class Arachnida; order Araneae; family Linyphiidae; genus Hylyphantes; species Hylyphantes graminicola. The sequence continues at coordinate 18,184,301 of CM043119.1, forward strand.
AAGCATTTTGTGTCAGAAATTACATCACATGAGAAAAAAAGACATTGTATAAAAAGGTATTTAAATGACTCCAAAATATATATTTTTTGGTCTTATGGTCGTACCTTACGGAAAAAATATTTTTTTTTTATAATCTCTTTGCGCTATAACTTAATTATTCAAATTTTTAAGACATTAGACCCTCTACTGACTTAATATTGAGGACATTATATTATTATCTTTAGGTCTTGGATGGGCATACATTACGGGAAAAATATTTTTTTATAATCTCTTTGCGCTATAACTAAATTATTCAAATTTTTAAAACATTTGACCCGCTACGTCGAGGACGATGCATTATATTAGATTAGGTTTGAACTATTGTCGCACTGGAGCTACACGAGGGTATGGGCAACGGGCGTCGTATGTATTTTGCATTATATTAGGGGATATTATATCCTTTTATTGCATACAACATAAATAATAAAACCTTTATTGTTTTGTTCTCTTTCGATCTGAAATATCAATGTAGCTTCCAATATATGACTAATCGCCAAAATTGTCGAACATCAATAATATTTTAAAGTCATAACGTAGATTGAAAGTGTGTGTTGTCATGTTGCCTAATTAATAGTAACACTAATCAATTTTCTTTGCGGCTAGCGACCGTTATTTTCGAGCTCTGCTTTGACCATGGTTAGATTCAATAGAATTTCTAATTATCTCTATTTTAACAATTTTTCCCCCTTTTGCTTAAGCATATCGCATCTCACATACGTAGTCGTACACCTCATATAATTTGATTTAGAGCTAGCATTCCATTAGCTGTAAAAAAAAGATTAAAGCTATTTTAGTTACTTTCGTCAATGAATATGAGAAATATTAAAACTTCAGTTTTTTAATTGCTAAAAAAATAAATTTGGTATACACTCTTACCTAATGTGCATTTGAAATTTCAAGCAAAATGAATAATACAATAAAATATAGAAAAAGTGTCTTTATTTGATACAATCTTCCTTCCACATACATTTCATCAAATAAAGATTTTATATTATCACAGTCAAAAAGCATTTTTTTTTTTAATTTAGGCAAAAAAAAGTTAATATTACACACAAATTATAATTTTACATATAATAAATTCTAATTTTAACAGTTTACAATAACTTTTTTTAACGTCAAGTCCTTTATAATCTGAACAATTCTTTTTGTACAAATGCATTAGATTCTTTGTCGACATCAGAATTTCGTGAAACTAGTTACACATAATGTATTCAACTGCTTCAAATTACACTGATTGAATTACCTTAAAGTAATAGCTGTAAATGGAGAAAATGCATACATGTAATTAAAACTTAGTATAATATATTATACTCAATTTTTCTTATTAAAAAAACACAATAAGATAATTTAAGTTTGATGGAGTTTAAATAAATAACCAAAAGAACATTTTGATAACTCAATATTTTTTTTAAAAAACTAAATAAAGAGTTTTTAAAACCAATAATATAAGTTGTTTGCACACAATAAAGCTATAAGACCTAGAACTTAAACAAACGAGATTCATAACAAATTGTTCATTTCCAAAACTTCACAGAGAAATTTTGCGTTAAAAAAAATGTCATGTGTTTTATGATATCAATATCCAATATTAATAAATTGTAAAGGCTTTTTTTTTAATCTTCATTGCACATTTTTTCAATACATAGCTGGTATTTTACAATAACCTTAAACTAGCTTGCATTTAAGTTACTCCAAACAAGTGATTTTAACTCAGTCTGAGTTAATATTCATTCCTTTCCAAAAATAACTACAAATAAGAATTAAATTTTTTAAAATGTCATAGCTTTACAATGAGATTTTTTCTCTGCAACAAGTTCTTCATACAAAATATTTAACACAGTTTAAAAGTTAATACAGTAAACTCCCGATTATCCGCGGAATTGGGTGGCGCGACTTCCGCGGATAAGCGAATTCGCGGATAATCCGCAAAAATGAAGAAATTGCATAAAAACAAAATTTCTTCTGGATTTTATTAAAAAGTAAATTACAGTAATCGTATATAGCATGTACAAATTTACTTCAAAATTTCTATTACTGTCGTTTCTTCTACGCCACACTGCGAGCACATTTGATTTTTAGAGGATCCGTTTTCTAACTTTTTAATGAGTTGTAGTTCGTCTTGAATTGTCAAGACAACTTTTTTTTAGTTTCTCACGCATTTCGCTAGTATCAAAATCACATAAAGCAATTCAATTGAAACAGCGGGCAGTTTATTTCACAAGTGGCGCTTTTTGACAAAAACCTGTTCGTGATGTGCACCTGGCCGAACACCAATTTTTCCTAGTCAATCTTATTATAATCATAATGTATTCGTTGTTCTTGTTAAATGTATTTGTCGTTCTAGAAAAGAATTCGTTGTTCTTGGAATTCAAAAGTTCTTCCAAAAACTCTTCCAAAAAGTTTTGAAACAAATTAAAATTCATTTATCGCGGGTTTTTTTATATTTGAACTGAAAAATGTTACAAAGTGACCCGCGGATAATCCGCAAAGCGGATAATCCACCCGCGGATAATCGGGAGTTTACTGTATAATCGTGCAATCATAATTATTATTAAAACATTCCATTACTAACCTAATGCAATGGAATTTTTTTTACATGTTTACTAAACACAATCATTCATTGACTGTTTACTAATTGTAATGCCAAATGACTTTAAAATGCCTTAAATGCATAATTGTTTGACAGATTACAAAAAACATACAAATCATTTTAAGCAATTTTCCAGAAAAAAAGACTTAACTTAAAAAGCGTACAAGAGTTAATAAATTAAATTTTACTCTCAGTGAACATTGTAAAAAAATTGAATAAACTTAAAGAATTCAATTTGTAAAAACACTTGATAATTTTTGACAAAATTAGTGATTACTTTCATCATATTTGTAATATTTTTAGTTAAAAATAGAAAAAAATAGAAATAATTGGTAGAATAAAATATAAAAAAAAAATTAGTACAAATGAAACTAGCTTTTAGTCAATATTAAGTTACACAAATCATAAAAGAAAGGCAAAATAAACTTTGTTAATTAGCTGAAGAATAATAGTTTGGCAAATTTAGGCTTTAATTATGCATTATAAGGTATATAATAACGATATCAGGTATTGTTCAACAATAAAATAACAGATTGTTATACAAACACACAATTAAAACTAATAATATGACATATATCCTTTCACAAAGTGAAAAAAAAAAAACTTTTCTTGATTTGAGAATCAGTTCTAAGATAAATGTTTTCTTGACATTGGTTAGCTAAAACAGTATTTGAATATCCTGCATTCAAATGTAAAATATAAGTGAGCAACATTCCATGATCAAAAATCCGCAACACATTCCCAAAAGTCTTTAGTTCCATCATAAAAAGTAGCGGCCAATTCTTTAGAAAAGGCAAGTATAAATAGTTCTGAGAAAAGTTTAATAAATAGCTAAATTGCAACAATCTAAAAACATGTATAAAGTCATGTACCACATAAAAGTTATCATACAGATTAGAAGTTAAAAAGCACCAAATCTTAACTAAGAACAAAACCTGTTTCCTCTGCTTGTAGCATACCTAGACACAAAACTACATAGAATAACTCAGAGGCAATCAAACAATAATTACTTATTATTTAATTAAGAAAAAAGTTAACTAAATATCTAATTTTAGCTTGCGAAAGTAGATTAAAATTTTCAAAAAAAAAAATGGGATTTCAGCAAATAAAATTAATATGCATTGCATTTTCAATCACCCTACTTTCCAAGCATGGAAAATGTAAATCTAGATATTTATATTTTTATAGGTGGCTATAGATTAGAAGTTAGTTAAGGTGAGCTACAAAGTTATAATATTGAAAACAGAAAACTACTGGGAAGAATGAAAAACTTGGCAAAAGCACTCATAGAGTAATGGGATTCTGTAACAATGGAGAAATTAATATCTGTGTTAGGGTCTACTTTTCTTTTTTGAGGGGCAAGGTTCTAGCCAATACAAAAAAAAAAAAAAAATAGCCCTTGCCATGAACTGAACTTAAGCAAACTATGTCCCAAATACGAAATGCAAGGATGCAACCCTGAGCAGTATCTATCAGTATAATCGGATTCATATTCTATTGAACCATTACTTTATTACCTTTTCAAAAAAAAAGTCTTACAGCTTTGTGAATGCTCTTCTCAAATTTGAATATATTCTCAACAGTACAGCTCGCCTTTTAAAGTCACTTTAAAACAACAATTTATTATAGCAGCCTAAATCTAAATAAATAAATATTATAATTTTGTGTATTCACAATGCTAAAGGTTTATTGATATAAGTTCCATAGAGCCAAAGGGGTACATTTTATTTTTAAAACCTCATAGCTGATTTTTAAAAGCTGGTTTGTCCATCCATTCAAATTTGCCTTATCCCAAACAGCTAAAAACTGAACATCACTTTTTTTAGTTGTGTCCTATTGCCTTGAGGTACAGACATCACCTCTGAGTTACTAATATGTACTACTATTATACATAGTGGAGTACAGGGGGTCTTAATAGAAAATGTCATTGCATATGTTGGCATGTTATGTTACAATATAAAATACAAGTTCAACTTCATCATTGACTTTGAGTAGGAGTGGGTAAAGGAATCTGCCACACGATTAAATGACTTTGCTCGGACCTCGACAAGCTGCGACAAGAATCACTGTCTTCTTCTTCATCACCTAGAAAAGTTTCTTTTCTAATTATTTGTAATTTATTTGGGATAAGTCATGGTAATTATAGCTACATGGAGAAATCATCACTGGTGCAATTTTTAGAAATCTGTTTTATCTGACATTTATTTAAATACTCTTATGAAATACAAACATAACACTTGCTGAAAATAATTATTTGGCTTGTTTCAGGAGATATTTTTCCTTTAAGCTTTCATTCCTGTTTTTCCTTCCATTGGTGCTCGTTTCCCAAGTGACATTGATTCATAAATAGCGGCTTGATAAGGAATTTATTTTCATTTTACTTATTTCTGTTGCCAGTCAAAACCTTAAACATGCTCACTTCACCCAGACAAGCTGTTATATAAATAGTACTAATCTAATAAATTTATTACATTTTCCAAGCTGTGTTTAAAAGAACTATTTTAGACTTTATAATTTAAAAAGGTAAATTTAAGTTAAAAGCAAATATTTTAACTCAAAAACTTTCAGAAAACCAAATATACCTATTCGGAAATCAATGTATCCTTCTGCTCCAGACATTATATACATATATTTAGGTTTAACAGTTTTCTTTCCAAGCTGTGTTTAGACTTTATAATTTAAAAAGGTAAATTTAAGTTAAAAGCAAATATTTTAACTCAAAAACTTTCAGAAAACCAAATATACCTATTCGGAAATCAATGTATCCTTCTGCTCCAGACATTATATACATATATTTAGGTTTAACAGTTTTCTCAGAGCTATCATCCTCCTTATCATCAGATAGAGAAGTTATTGAATTCATATCACCTTGACCTGAGAAAAATAAAGTGTCATAAATAATCAATGCTATAAAAAAATATATTATTTGGATTTTTTTTATGTAATATAGTTCATTCCTGGATGTTATTGAGTGTTTTAGTGATTAGTAGTATGGCAGGGTAAGCACCCACTTCAGTGATTAGCCAATCGAGGCCTTATTTTCAATCATGTGGAACTGTTGCCACTCAATACACGAAACATGTTCATAAGGTAAACTCAAAAATATTTTAATTAAAAAAAATCCTGGTTAGTTATCATGAATTATTAGGAACTTGCTTAAGCTAATAAAGCTGATTTCAAGTGTTTTACTTCGGCATAAACCCTTGTAAAGTTTGAAAAACTATTTCAAAATTTGACTTAAAATATAATAAGTAAACTTTAACTATTAATGTTATCTACCAAAAGTGGACATTAGCAGAATTTGAGCTATAATTGTGACTTATACAAATACCTTCAATTAACTGTAGTATATAACTTTAACATGGTGTCTAATACAAGAATTTTTCATGAAGATACATGTTAGTAAACAGCATGATAAAAGGTTTATACACAAATAAACAACCTAACTAATAAATAACCTATTTTCAACTATGAATGAAACAAGTAATTTGGAACAAGTAACAATGTAATATTGCTCAGTCAAGAATTAAATTAAAAATATCTACCAAAAGTCATTTATTGTAAAAGAAAAGATACCCAATGCTTGAGGAAACAAATTTAAATCATATTTTCTCCAGATAAAATTTTTCCATAAAAACAAAAAGTAATAAACTTATCGTTACCAATTAACTTAAGGCAAATTTTTAAAAAAAATTGCATTTAAGAAATACAATGCAAGAGAATACATGTTGGGAATTTTAATTGGGTCAAAGAGCAGCGAGAACAAATTTTATTGGATTAAACAGCTATTGATTAAACCCTCTATTTCTATTATAAGTTTACAATTTCGTTTTGCTAAAACTGATGGTAGTATTTGTGTACTATTTAAGGTAGAGTTTAAAGAAAAACTAGGGCTCGAAAAATCTCAAATATTACCCATCCCAAGGACGTCTGGTTCAACAATGTACCTGTCATCCTTTGAAACTAACCCGTCAAACTTTAGTTATATATAAATAGCTTCTAAATAAATAAAAATATAATTTTGTCTTAGTTTTTCTAAACTTTTATATAAAATGCACAATGTATTAGCATTTACTAGGATTACACTATACATTAATAAAAGAAATACTAGGTTACTATGATAGCAATCTAGTACTTATTTTTTGAATATTAGAATTAAAATGACAAAGTTTAAGTTAGCTGGAATGTCAACTTATCTGAGGTTACTACGTTATTTTTTTAATGGCTCAAGTATGGTGTTTGCCAGTTCCATAGCCAAGGCAATGATTTGCAGAGGTTTCTGAACAAAAATGTGAAAGGGGTTTTCCAGGTAGGTAGATGTTCATAATTGCATTTAATGCTCATTGTTTAAGACCAGTGCATAATGTGTTTTGTATTTGATTGTTAATTCCTTCATTCTTACAAGTACAAAAGAACATGCACTGAGCAACTATTTTTGTTTACAGATTATATGAGCCTGCACATTTGGTCTGATGAAGGAATAAACAGGATTTCTAGATTAAAAGCTCACTTTAGAAGTGAGATCTAGACTCTTGTAAGAAAACGAAAATTTAAAATGTATCACATTTAAAACTGTCATTTTTAAACTGGCCGGCCACGAGGATGTAGGAATCAAGTAATTAGTTGTCCTCGAGGAATTTTTGACCGCCGAGGATGAAAAGACAGGTGGTTTTTCGAGCCCTGAGGAAAACATTTAACCCAATTCTTTTCTGGAGAAAATATGTTTTGAATATTTGCTCCTCACTTTTGTTTAAACAATTTAAAAATAATTATTTTACACTGAAAGTACATAAATATTTAATTACATATTTTTAATAACCATGCAAAATAAGGAGAGGAAAGTGAACAGGAAGAAATAGCATGAATTTTTAGGTAATTCAATGTTTACAAGAAAAACAATAAATGTTGCAATTATTCAAGAATTAAATTATTTCAACATCATAGAATAAATATTTAAATCAATGTAGGTCCACCAGAAAAGAAAATTTAATTAGAAATAATATAGAATATTGTCTAAGAGTATGTTTTTCCCCCAACTTGGTTAATAATTTGTCTTGGTTACATGGTAGTGTATTCTTGTTCTTGGTTTTTACTGTTGGCTTCATAGTACTAATCTGACTACTAAGATTTTTTTAAGGGACAAGTTTATTTTGTATTTTCTCTTATGGGAGAGTATGGGCATTATTGTTAAGGAGCAACAAAATAAAGAAAAACTATAACCAAACTGTGCCAAAATGTATAATGACCATGTATGAAATTTGTCCCATTCATTAGTTTATAAGAAATGAAGAAAATGCTTTCTTAAGAACCAAATTTAACACGAAAAAGATGAGAAGTTTTTCTTCACTTCCTGGTTTCATAATTGTTTAATAAATAGTAATAATGTTTAATAATAAGTGCTAGAATCATCAATTCTATGAAATATTTTTAATATGAATTTAGAGATAATTGAAGAGCTTAGCGGAAGAACATGCTAAGTGACAAAAAGGTGAAAACAAGAAAATGAGTTTCAAAGTTTATAGTTTGCACTCAGATCTGCTGAAAACGGTACTTGCAAACAGTAAAAAATATAATAAACTTTAAGTTTATGAAAAAAGGGAAACTTGTTACTGTTAAAGAAGACAGCAATCTGTTTATTGACACAAAAATCGCAATTATTTCAAAAATTTCACTCAACACATTCTTCCACTAAGCTCTTCGATTGTTTCTTATGGTGAAAAATAAGAAAAAAGTTCAAAAATATTTTTCCTTAAACTTATTCCAAGAAAAAAAACAGACTTCTTAGATCAACAGTAACATAAAAAACTTAAAAATAAATAAAAAAAAAGTAATCAACCAAAAGAACAAACAAAAATTGAATTGATTGTAGAAGGAAAAGGAAAGGCAGTAGAAAAACAACAGAACAACTAAGGCAAACAATAAAAAGAAAATAAACGAGTGTCCCACCACACCTTTTGAGAAATAGGTACTTTGTAAGGCTTTGCTTTCCATCATACCTGGAACGGCAACGAAAAACTTGACAGCATCTTTATGGCCGTGGAATGATAGTTGAGCTTCCGACATGGAACAAAATGGAACAAAAGTTCCAGCGGTTAAGTTGTCCCTGCCATCGGAGTAGACACGTACCCCCTCACCAGGGGGGTGAGTGTCGTCGTAAACTTTACGTTTGCCACCAGCTACAAAATACGACACATAAGTGAATAATTTTTAAATTACCTTGGAATTTTTTTTTTTTTGAACAGAACCAAAGCTTTTGCTATATTTTACTATATGTACATCGTTATCATAGCAAAAAAAAATTATGTGTCTTCCTTATTTTGTACAACAATCCCCAGAGTGTTCTAAATTATACATGTTTTTTTATATTAAAGAATAATAATAAAACATTAATCAAAACAATGTAAATTTTAAAGAATATTAATTTAACCTTTCCATAAACAATTGTAGCTCTTAAGTGTTTATTAAAATTTGAATTTCTAAGTTAAAATTTAAAGACACATATTTATGTAATTTATTCAATTATTAAAATAGCACAATATAATTAAATATATTTGTGACAACATGCGTTCACAAAAAAAAAAGATAAAAACATCTTAAATCCTATATATAATAATACTAAATAAACAAAATAGTTCTGCCCCTGAGAAAGTTAACAGTAGAATCTGCATAAACCAGTAGTAACATTTTGCCCACAAAAAAAAAACATTCTTTCTACACTTTCTTATAACTTAATATTCAATTAGGGTTTTAAAAAATTGGCATGCATCTATTATAGATGCTGGTATTGAGATTTGTAATTGTATTAAAGCTTTATATGTTGTTGCAGATAAGAATAATCAAAACCTATAAAACTATCTATTACGTTTATCTAAAATTTCACACTTTAAACAATTATTAATTAGCACTTGCACTTCAACTATAGAAAAAAAGAATTCTCGATTGAATATGGAGAAATATTGATATTAAACTGTAACAGAACACCTACAAATCCAAATCAATCATAAAATGTATAAAACAAAAGAATTAGAAAAGAATACATCATAATAAAGATAAATATTTCTACTAATGAGCATACTACGGATTTTAAAAAATACATGATGATAAATTTATATAAATAGTTGTATTTGTATTATAGCATTTGGTAAGTTAAAAACATTACTTCTGTTCACTTGAGAAAGATTTTAGAATTTTATGTTGTTAACAGTATTATTTGAAATGGAAAAAAAATTCGGATAAATTTTAGCAATTTTTAAATTAGAAATACATGTGTTTAATAAAGGTAAAAAAAATCAATAATTTTTTTTTCAAAAATACTTCAAATATAAAATTAATGTGATGGTGAAGAATTTCAGTGAAACCAACATAAAATTTACCATTTGCAAAGTTTAACTATTTCAGAATACTTTCAAACATTTTGCTAATAACTATGTATAGTTTACCATAATCATGAGTACTGCTTAGGCAGAGATCATTTTAGAAAGGTTTCCTGCATTGGTTTTACATTTTAAAACACATCTTTGAATTTTATTAATTCTGAAGAATTATATCACTATTTATTATTACTCACTATTTTTTAGTATTTGCTATTTATTATTACTTACTATTTTTTGTATTTACTATTCACTGTTATTTATTATTTATTATTATATGAAAGTACTTACGTTCATGAAGAGGGACAGACAGAATAACACCATTTCCTGTTCCTATCCACAGACGTGAACAAGAAACTGCAAGAGCTGTTATGCGCACAAAGGAAAATCCCAATTTGCCAGTTCCTTTTTTAAAAAAAAATAGTAATATGTTATGTAACAAACAGCAAATTTAAACATAACATATAATTTCATAATTTTATCTAAGTGTTAAAATTGCATCTAAGCATTGTAAGACTTATCATCAAAAATCTTGCTAACTGAAATGAAAATTCCTCGATTTTAATTGCACATACTTTTTCAGAAAAATAAACATCTAACATTTTATTTGAGATTCAGTAATGCAAAAATATACATTTCTGAATGCGATAAAAAAACAAACTTGTCGCTTTTTGTAATTAATAGTCAATTCTAACACTTTTAGGCACAATGTCATCTAAATTTATGGATGAAAAATTAGATTTTTTGCAAGAACTCTAAAATGTGCTTGAACAACATGCTAGGTCATATTTTTTAAATAAAATAAATCAGCTGGTTCAGTATCAATATTTTTGGAAGGCTTTGACATTCAAGTTGATAATCAGGAGTTATCATTCAGAAAAGTTACTAAATTAAGTCATGAAGGAAATTCAACAAAGGACTCTGTATGGATATCTAGAGTCAAGAGGTTACAGGATTGCCCGGGCACTTCAAGTGCACACAAGTTAGGCTTCCCTAATTTTGAACCAATAAATTTTGAATAATCATTTAGTAATTAAAAAATCAACCTAAAATCACTTGCTCTGGCTTCTTGGATTAAACATTACAAACAATAAATCAAAAAACAAAATAGGAACTGATTCACACATTGAAAAAGTGTTTTTAATGAAGCCAATATTAACATTTGCAACACTTCAAGATAAATTCGTCAGCCCAAAAAAATTAAGGACTTTTCAAGGTGGATAATATTTTTCAAGCATTTTCAAGACCTTGAAAATCAATGTGTTTTTTTTTTCAAGCACTTTTCAAGGACTGTGGCAACCCTGTGATTCCCATTAGGATTAATTGTATTGACAAATCCACTCTTAACAAAATCACATGCTACTCAATACATGGAATCATGGAATGTTACCTAATATTTTGGATATATAAGGCTCAATATCTACGTCTTGAAGGTGTTGGTAGGTATGAGCATGATAAAGCCTCAAAGTGCTATCAAGCCTTATGGATATCCATACACCATCTCCAATCCAAGCCAATTGCCTCACTTGGCTTTCCTTCCTGGGATGAGCATCAAAGGATTTCTAAAATAAATGAATAAATAGACTTTCATATTATATTTTTTATAAGGTTCAATATATTGCAACCTAAAGACAAATGCAAACACCCCAATACAATATTACAACTATCCTTGTGAAAAAATATACTTAATTATCAAGCTGTATCTTTCATTTGGGTAAATACATAAATTAAGAATTGAATTTTGATACCAATAAATGAGTACATTTTTATAATAATTAAATTATCAATATTTGCTCATTTTCATCAGTATTTTTATATCTCATCAACTATTATTTTTATTTTCAGTACTGACTGATGCAATAACGATCTTAAGCTGTAATTATGTATATTGCTGCAATTGTGATCATTCATATGTATAGAAAAAAAGTGACAATCACGAACTTCAAAAATAAACCAACCCACAACATCTATTTACAATAAAAATAATCATATAATCAGCTTTTAACACAGAATTAGCCTTATTTGTGAATTTATTAATCACTAAATTTAGCATTAACTTCAAAAATTATCTAAAAAGAATACTTTGAAAGCTCTTTGCAATAAAGGGTTGGGAAAGTAGGAAGTGATTGCATCAGATACTGAGAATATTTCACAACAAATAGATTAGTACGCTTAATGGATTGTCAAATGCTAAAAAATTACCTCAATTGACAGAGTTTTAGGACATAAAACATGGACTGTGTTGCGATATCCACACCACACTTTGTTGTGTACAACCATCATACACCTTATGGAGTAATGTGGATACCCAAGATCCAGAATATGATAGTTATTCAATTCCCATTGATTATCTGAAATGTATGATAATAATTAATTATACTGTTTTAGAATATTTTTCCTGTATTTACTGAAATGGTGCATGATAAAGCTTTTACCTTCTCCTCTGTGAAATATGGCAACTGTTCCATTGGCCATAGCTGCAACAACCCTTCCTTGTAAATGCCTATTATTAAAAAAATTATACAATTGAGAGTATGGAAATATCTGCTATTTATAGATAAATAAGAAGAGTAATTTTCAATACTAGAATTTTTTTACCCAGATAATTGGAGTAAAATATTTGCTAAAAAATTCTTGAGAATTAGTTAAACAAAAATGTTTTGATTAAAAAGTTACCCTTTTAACTCCTTTCATATTTCCCACATGATGCATGCATACAAAATTTATTATAACTGAGGGATTTTATATTAAAAATTTTTAGTACTCTTTTTTGCTTTCATAACGAGTGTACTTTAAATCTTAAAAAAAAGCTACTTTAGGGATCCCATCTAAATAAAGTATGTCAATATATACTGAAGTAAAAAGCACTAACTCATTATTTCATAAAAAAACTAAATGTAAAATTAATATAAACTATTTAACAATAGACAAATGAACAACTTACACTATATTTAAAACTGCATCTTTCAGTTTAACAGTATGAATGCACCTCCACCACTGAGCAACAGATGAATGGACATATATGCTGAAATAATAGAGGAAGCATACATAAAATTTTAGAAAGCAAAATTTTAAGTGTTGCACAATCATTTTATACGATTGCAGTGACTAAGACACTATTTGACCAAAGGCCTACTGGAAGTTTTATATGATAAGCATTGTTTAAAAAAAAGCATTTTGTATGAACACATATTCCATGACCTTATTATATTTTTTATCTGTAAAACATGGAATAAAAAGTATATGCATAGATTTAGATATATGATTATTCCCTTTCTACAAAGATACTGTTCAAACGCCATAAAGGGGAGTCATTCAGTATCCATCTTTTTATCTGTGTATTAATAATACTATTACTTATTTCATAGACCTGTCATATAAATTGTCGGTTGAATTTTTTTTTTATTACGGTCACAAATAAATTAAACAAAATATTTTATCTATTAACTAATTAATCGAAACAGAAAATACATTAAATAAAACTTTGGATTCAAATCTCTTATTTAGAATAATTAGTGATTTTGGCAAATATTGAGGTATCCTAATCTCATTCCTAAGTTCTTTGACATAGTACCTGCACAAATATATTTTTTTTTCGGGGCTGCAACATTGGCGGCCATGCCTTTGCAGACTTGGCATATTTCCCAGAACTTAGCCATTTTTTGTGGCACCATCTAGGCGACTCTCGCTACCAATTTTGACGTGCAGATTACAATGAATCCGAGCTCTCTGTGGATGTTAAAGTATACCGAGATTTAATTTTACTGGAAAAAAACAAGCCAAACAGGCCCTTCTGGAATCTTTTACATGCCACATAATCGTATGACATGCATGCCCAAGATTCTTCCATCCAGAAAATCCGTCGACTGAGCCGGGGCTCAAACCGGCAATCTTGGGCTTGCGAGGCGGACACGTTTAACCTCTCAGCCACTGAGCTGCTACAAATATATTATTTAAATTATCATTATTTGATTTTCACCTTCCATTCTGTGCCCCCATCCACATGGTCGGCAATACACTGGACATTTTCTCTATCTGATCATAAGCAAGGGGATTGTCTTTTGATAACTCTGATATGCCATCTTTGATGATTTCAGGGGGGTCTTTCATCACGATCCACTGCTGCTGCCGATTTTGCTCTGGCCCGTTTTCAGTGGATTCAGCTCCTTTATCTGAATAAAAGTAAGTTGCCATTAAAATTATTTAAAATATTCTATGGAGCAAAAATGGCTACCAATATAGTGCTTAAAATACTTCACAGGTTGGTACAGAAAAAAATGAAACAGAAACTATCTTTTTCAACTAAAAAAGCTTAGTCTCTCAAGAAAGTTGTGGTAATGATTTATTTAATTAAAAACAATTTATAAACACTATTTTTGTTAATTTATTAAATAATTATATCACATACCATGCATTTTGAATTAATAGTAATAGTTAATTTTTATTTTGGTACAGGGTTACTTTAAAGATACAGCATGATGCAACAAAACCAATTAAAAATATATGTATAACATTATTACACAAAAATCAAACATGCCTATGAATTAGACAATGATAACATAACAGAAATTTTTAAATTGTGTAAGCCTCATAGGCAACGTAACAAATAGGTACCTTCAGTTGTTGTAGCTGACTGGCGAAACAAAACAGGCTCGGTTTCTGAAATAGGGACACAATTCTAAACTACAACTATCTAACAGTAAACTAAGTAAATAACAAAGGAGTCAGAAAAATATTACAAAATAGTCTATAGGGAAATCTAAATATATACTAATTTATTATTGCAGTCTTAGTAACATGTAAGAGCTAATAATGTTTACTGTAATAATGAGGACCTTTGTGTTAAACAAATCTATAGAGTATTTTTGTAAAAAATTATATCGATTAAAGAATGAATAAAAAGCATGACTATTGTTTTTGAGGAGCTTACAAGAATCATGATCTGTTTTTTGCTAAACAAGAGGGCTAAATAGACAGATAACTACTTCTTAAAGGCGAGTCTGGGTAACTATGAACATTCAAGATAAAAGTGGAATTATAGTTAAGGGTGTAACAGACATTATTCTATTGTCAGCTAGCGTCATCTAGTGAACTAGTGTGCTTGACGAACAGTTAGTTTTGAGCAGTCTTAGCCAAGATCTTCGAGGAGTTAGACCAATGTTGCTAACCTTTTGTCTATTAATTTTGTATACTGATGATTTTGTCTTTTAATGTGCTGTGTGTAACTTTAAAATCATTAAATTATGTTAAACCATTTGCTTGCATTTTCTATCTTTTAAAGAACCCCCGGTCACAAAGGTAAAAAAGTAACTTCATTGAATTGAATCAAAGTGTAATTATATAATTGTAATTAAATAAAGCAGCAGCTTTTGTATTAACTTTTCTATGAAAATAAATCCTAAACCTAAGAAAATACCTTTTTCTTCATTGGTAGGACTAGGACTAGAGGATGGTCCAGTGGAGCAGCTGACAAAAGTTATATTTCCTATGCTGCTCACACTGTCACTAGATTTAGTATCATCTGGTATCTCAGTTTTTTCAGCGTCAACCCCAAGCTTTAAAAACTCGTCGTCGACAGGATAGTCAGACTCACACGCTCCTATATAAAACAAGTGAATTAAAATATATAATAAAAAGTATTTGAATCAGTTTATGTTAGTTTTTATCATAATAAATTTTAATGTAATACAATATACATTAAAAAAACCAAACTGGATTATATTGGTTAGGTTAGGTTTGAATTACTGTTACACAGAGCTACACAAGGGCTATTAGCGAGGGGCATAGTATTTAGAACCACAGCCAGATGATTTTATTGACTTGTTTATTTAAAATATTATAGCTTGATGATTTGTAACTATCTTGAATCAAAATGTAACCACAATATTAAAAACTTTAACCCTTTCGTTACTGAAGCTCCCCAAAACGCCCGAACAACTAAGGATTCTATAACGTTATTCCTATCAAATATTACGAGGAAGCAAAAATCCTTCGTAGCGAAAGGGTTAAGGTCATGTTTGAAATTTAATATTAAGCAACTAAATATTTGTTGAATCATTGCCTAGCTGACCATTCTAATTTTTTGCAAATAATCAACTACCTAGAAACATTGCCATGCAATTCTTGTAAAAAAAATCTAAAACCTGGAATACCATCGGTTACAAAATACTTTCTTCCTAGCACAATGTCCAAATACAATTATTTTCTGACAAAATACACAAACCATGATAATAATATTAATTTCCTCAGATGTTGTCAATCGACTTGAAAAAACTAAATAAAATTGATTTAACGAAATGGGAACAGCATAAATTTATAAATAAGATTAATTATACCAATAATAACTAACCTGGCACACTAGCAATGCACAAGAGATGTGAAGAACACACAAAAAAGCTGCTTAAGACATCTGCTGGATTTCGAGCATCAATCACATTCACCTTACTATTTGTATGGGTACTTGTTCCAATCCAAATTAGAGATGATAATCTTTGTTCGATTTCTTCATTTTCCTTTCTGGACTTTTCATTCTTCTAAATTTATATAGAAAAGCTGATTAGCTTCTAATTTTTAATCATTTCATAAAAAGGTTGGAATTAAAGGATATTTCCTTTCTTGCAGCCCAATAAGACATAGCTTTTAACGATTTCTAAAATATTCCACTAAAAAAAAATCTCAATTTTGCATTCTTTTTATATTAAAAGAAACACAATAAAACATTTTATTTTTTCTGAATCTCTAACATAAAAACTTTTTTTGAAGCTAAAACAATACATTTTTAAATCGTTGTTATAATAAACTACACGATAAACAGCAATTTTATATTATTCTTGGCTAGCAATTTATTAGTTGTCGTTCACCCGGGTTAAAAATATAAACTTTTCTGCAAATAAAAAGATAATTTTAAAAGTTATACTTACATGGAGTTCATGGTCAAGTTTGTCAACTTCAGATAAATCTTCTGAAAGAGAGTCCTCTTCTGGGGGAGAAGAATAGAAAACACTTGCACCCACAATAGAACCTCCATCTCTAGTTCTGCCACCATTCAGATTCACACCAGCTGCACACCAAATCTTTGCAGAAACATTCCAAATATTAGACATGTGCATTGTGCAAGAATCAAGGATTTGTTTAATATTCAATAAATTAATTTTCAAGGGAGTACATAAATGATAAAAGTACTTTTTAACTTATAAAATCAAAGAAGTAGGGACTATTTTGTAAGCAAGAAACATTGCTACTCAGATCAGAGGAATCACTTACTACAAGAAACTAATATAAGATTAAGTTTGTACTGTATAACTAATGGTTATCATAAATAAAGACTGGTTATTATTAACAATTAATTTGATTATGTTATAAGCTTTAACTTTAATTTATATCTCTGTAGTACAAAGCATCTTGTGGACATGGTTCACTTGTATTCTGAGCTCTCCAATTAGAATTAACTCTTTCATGACCAGACATCCACAACGAAACACTCAAAATAGACTCATCCACAAGCAGGGATGAGAATATTTCAATTGTCAGTTTGGAGCAGAAAAATTTTAACAATTAAAGTAGAAAAATTGTAGTAACAAAATTGAACATAAATAAATATTAAGTTATAATTAACACAAGATATCAATTTTGGCACTTGCTGGAGCAACTGACACAGAATTTCCACACATGGACAAGCGTTTGGTTGTTGGTAAAATTTTCTAACACAAATCTGAACTATTCTTCACTAATATGACCAGATTTTTTAAAATCAAAACATTCCCTTATTACTTATACTTCCCTCCCTAAAAAAAATTCAAATTCAAATGAGTTACTTACACAGCCTCTTGTCCCAAATTTCAACAGAAGTAAACAACAAAATGTAGGTTGTACTAAACAACTAATAACTGAAAAATTACTGATAAAAACTTATGAGTAAAATTATAATGAGTAATATTATCATTATTAGTATACTTATAGAAGATAACTATATTTAATAAGAAATTAAGCATAAAATAACATTAACAATTCATTTAAGACTATTTTTTTATATATCTGTTTGTCAATACTTTTGTGGGTCTTTGACAGAAGAGTTTTGATGGTATATTCTGTCTGCATAACAGTGGGACTGTTCTGTGAAAATCGGGACATGTAGCCACATTACACCTCTCTTAGATTACACATATCTAAAAACATGTTAGCTCAATTCAGACTTGTGGTCCTCATAGGCCTTCTAATATAAAACATAACACATAAAATTAGCCAAATAGATAACCAAAAGCATACTTTCATTCCAGGCTCCTTATCCATCAGCGGCCTGCAATAAACAGGAACAGGCACTGGGAAGCTTGGATCAAATGACAATGACGATTTCTCGCCCTCTTCAATGCTATCTCCCTCACTACCAAGTATGGGAAGACTCCATCCATAGGCCTGCATGCGACCATCCTCTTTCTTAACATGGGCTCGAACTTGCTTGTACTGTTCCTTGCGTTCTCGGGCTCTCTGCTGCTGGATACGTTCAGTTGCCCTGAAATGGTATGGTTTTGTAGGGGTTTAGCATCTGAAGTGGTATGACGAGAACTATACATTGTACTAAAATTAAGTTACTTGTAGGGTAGATTGACCAGTGAGTGAACAGGCCCCAGTGAATGAACATTTGGTAAACATAATTAAAAAATAAGGATTGAAAATCATTTCACTAGATGGATTGGCAACACTGACTTCCTCCCATGTAGTAGGAAGCTTTCTGACATATGGTTGGTTGTCCTGGTCATTATGTCCCGGTGTTTATTTACTGGCGAACGCAGTTCCTTAAACGTTCATTCACTGGTTAGTCTACCTTAGTCTACAGTTCATCAATAGAATTTACTTCGAAAGCAGATACAAGCAATGGTAATCTTAACTGAGGTTGATTTTGCAAAGAAATAAGAAGAAAGAAAAGTGAGGATTGTAAAAACATGTTTCCTTTTCTCCACTGAACCAAGAATTTAAGCTTGGTGCATGTGGGTAATAAATCGATAATTCACCCACGTTATTATTTTTTAAACTTATTTTTAGTAAAGGGGGAATGACGGTTCTGAGTTTTGGGTCAAATGTGGAGAGGGATTACATTACACACATAAAATTTTCAAGATCCATTGATATTATTTCAATGTAAGAAATAAGCTTCAAATAAATATTTTGAAAAAATGTAAATTAAGCTCATTTCAGAGAACACACGTTGACATATTAATAAAAACTTAAGTTATTCCTCTTAAAGGAAACAAGTAATAGTTTTACTTTTCTGAATAAATTATACCTAATAAAAGTGTTATATTGTATAAACACTAGATTAGAAAAATAGTGCTTTGTTCAGTTTGGATTGGTATTAGATTATTGAGAAAAACTGGTGAAATATAAGATTACAGAAAAAGTAAAGAGTGGGATGAAACCAGTATTTATTTTGAACAATTAAAGTCAAGAAGTTATATCTTAGATTAAAAATTCAATAACTTAATTTAAGAAATGTTTATAAACTTGTTAGCGAAAACAAATATATCTAAAATAATTTAATGTTCATGAAATTACTGTTATTTAACGCATAACAAATCCTGACAAATAATAGCAATCTTTAACATGTATTACTTTGTATTAAAATGATTGTAAATCGGATTTTTTTAAGTATTTCCGAAAAAGTAATTAAGATAAAATTTTGGCACTTCATAAAAAAGTTAATAATTATAAAGAACATAAACTTTAAAAAAAAAAAAAAAGAGACATTACAAAACAGAGGATTTAGAAAACAATTAAATAACATAATATAAAATAATATAAACACAATAAGATTGGTTTTGAAAAAGAGAAACTTAATAAATTGAAACAATATAAACAATAGAATTTATTTTCATCTTTACAAACTATAGAAGATCATAAAGTGAATAAAGACCAACATGCACAAAAGAATATACACACAATCAACAAAAGAAAAAATAGACATAGAGTAATATATCCATTCATGCTTAGGGTCACAACAGGAAAGTATGTGAAACGGAAGACAAAACAATAAAAAATCATTTTAATTGGATACATGTGGCGTAGGACGATAGTTCGTGATCTATCCAAAGGGAAAGACCCGAGAACAGTGCCTCATATTAAAGGTGCTTTGGATGGTTGAAGGAGGGAACTCACAAATCACTATCTAGGAAATCAACACTCTTTCCCTTGTCGCCCAACCTAGTCTTT
This sequence comes from Hylyphantes graminicola, assembly GCA_023701765.1. NCBI lineage: Eukaryota > Metazoa > Arthropoda > Arachnida > Araneae > Linyphiidae > Hylyphantes > Hylyphantes graminicola. Next base: position 18,204,503 of record CM043119.1, read on the forward strand.
CGCAGGGCGTCCAAAGTAGGACTGACGTGGACTGATGGGGAGCTGTACAGGATTCCGGTAGAGGGTGACTTGCGGACTGATTTGTCTGAACTACCCGAGCTGAACAGGCTGCTGAAACTGGTAATAAAAAATAGGTATGAAGAGTTAAAATATCGTTAAAACATACAGCCTTTTCAGGACTTAATCAAAGTTGTCATCAGTCATTTGATACACTGAAGACAGAACATTGATGAGTCCCGAAATGGCTGTACTGTTTAATATATATATATATATATTTTTTTTTGTGTTTTATGAGCTGCTTTTTTAAACTCTTAGGTTATAAGCAGGGATTGGAGTAACGCGTTACTTGTAACGCCGTTACTAGTAACAGTTACTTTTTTTAGGTAACGCCCAGTAACGCTGTTACATTTTCCAGAAAGTAACTGTAACTGTAACTTAGTTACTTTTAGCGGTAACGAAGTAACGCAAATTGTCGTTACTTTTCCGTTACTTTCCACAGCGCTTTCCACGGAGCTCAAATGTTGTAGCTGTTGTTCATCGCTCGAGTTGAAAAACAAACACACACAAAGCAGTCAACACGTGACACAAACCCACAGGGGCCCCTCACCACTAAGTGGGGAAAAGGGGGGTAAAACACCCACAAACCCTCACTTTTTCTCGGAATATAGGGGGTCGAAGTGCTGGAGGGGGGGGGTGTCTTCGGTGACGCACCCTCCTCAATTGGCACAAAACGAAGGGTCTAGTATCAATTTCACGTCTTGTTTTTCTTGGAATCTTTTTTGTGGGAAGTACACCCCCACCCCTGCTCTTAGAAAAGTGTAGTTAGTCCTCTGTTACTAACCAGAAAGCGCGGGAGCAGGATTGTCGAACTTAAAAGCCCTAGATTCTACATTCCTCTATTTTTTTTTATAAAATAAATGACATTTTGGTTTAAAAAGTAATTAATGTAACCAAAATGTCCAAAATATTACTCAATTCTTGCAAAATAAATCGCGTATTTTGATAAGTCGTACTAATCATGATATAGAGGTAAGTGACGATTTGTTATAGTTTGTCATTATTCATTATCTGTATTTTTAGCCTACTTTTCTTTTTTAATTCGAAGAATAAAAAAAATAAAAAAATAGGTATTGACATGCGGTCGATGTCTGTCCGTCCGTCTGTCTGTCTGTCCGTACCCCCCTTCCAAAATCAATTATGTCATTACGGTCTTCAAAGTTCTTTTTTTATTAGAAAGGTATAACCTCAGACACCCAACTTTCATACTTTTTGTCCGTCTGTCTGTACGATAGGACGGACATAAATCTACTATTTGTCGACGAATTTCGCATTGAATTAGCATTGAAATTCAATTTCGAGTCATTTAAATAGCAGTTGAAAACTACAAATGCTACGGACAAGTGAGATACTTAAAAAAAATTCAGCGCATCGAAATTAGAATACTTTGAAAATTTCAGAAAATAATTCGAATTCTAAGTAATTCAATTATTTAAAAATCTTCAAAATTTAATGCTCTTTTAAAAAGCATAGGAAGTCAATTTTATTAGAATTAAATCACCATTGCCATCGCAACAATTGCTTGAGAAACTTTAATTCTTTTAGACGATAAATTAAAATAAATTTATTTTTGAGACATCGATCAATTTAAGATGACGTCAAATATATATTACACTACGAGATCTTTGGATGTTGATATAAATTGTTTTCATTCTATTTAAAAGCCAGGAATTTTACATATTTATTCTTTGAAATATAGATTTTTGCAAACGATTTAAGTAATAATTATTTAATTTTCGAAATAAAATAAATGAAACTAGCCGAATTTAGCAAGTAAATGTTTATTGAGGAGTAGTTTTTTGGTTTTTGTTCTACGAAAAATTAAATATTTATTTATAACAGCAAATAAATCATGCGGACGATAAGTAATATTTATTTTATTGGAGATAGAAAATTACTGTAAATAATTGCTTTGTGGCTTTAAGAAGTTGAAATTATAGCTGGATGCTGTGTTTAGTGAAATTTATTTTAATTTATATAAATTCAATGTGGAAAAAAAGGTTGTTGATGTCACTTACTGTTACGAACCTAGTTTTTTCAAGATACGAATTTTAGTAAGTATTTAAGTAACAGAAAAGTAGGCTATTTTAGTTCTTTAAGAACTTCTTGTTTAATTGTTATCATTTTCGCATGTCATTTGTAGTAGCTATATTATGCGAAGCTTGTTTGTTAGTTACCATTTTTTTTAAATAGGCTGCCTTAGATTTGTTTGCCCAAAACGTGAAATTTTTTGTTAACTTATATAAATCAGTAACTTTAATCCTCATTAACTTTGTAATACATCAGTAACTTTAATCCGAAATAAGTGTTTAAGCGTGTTTATTAATAGTTACCATATGTTTAAGTTCATCATTAATGAAGAAATTTGACTTCTTATGATAAAATTAATTTTTAATAAATAATTTAATTTTAAATTAATAAGTTATAATTAATAATTTTAATTTATTAGTACTAGTTATGCAAATTAATGAATGTATTTCTTTATAACTAATTTTGTTTTAAACAGATAATTATAATGAGTTATAATTATTAATTTTCATTTATTAGCATTTTCAGATAAAAACTACATTGATAATTATTATAATGAAGTTTCCTTTAAACCGAGTCGGCAACTCGAAAATTTTGTAAAGTAACTGTAAAAGTAACGGTACCGTTACTTTTTTTGAAAAGTAACTGTAACTAGTTACTTTTAAAAAAAAGTAACTGTAACAGAGTTACTTTTTTAGCAAAGTAACTGTAACTGTAACAGAGTTACTTTTAAAAAGTAACTTTCCGATCCCTGGTTATAAGTTAGTTGAAAGCATTTTTACTTTTTTTTTAATAATTACAGAGTTTGTGAAAAAATTCAGGAAAAAATAATATTTTTTTAAAACCTCTAACCCTTAACTTTCTGAGACACGGCATCAATTTAAAGAAATTTCATGTACATTTTTTATTTTATAACTATTAAAATATACAGAAGAGAAAGTGAAAATCATTTTTCAATTTTGATTACAGGTAATCAGCAGTTTGTATCAAGAATTAAATTTAAGATTTTCAACAGTGAATGTTAAAAGCGTTGATTTGGATCAAAAGCAGTCTTAGAATAGACTATGAGTTGCCCCAAAGTCTTAAACAACCATTAAAATTAAGGTGCCTCTCAGCAAATATCAAAAAATTAGAAAAATGTCTTACAAAACATAGTTTTATATATTTATTTAAAAACATAAAGAGATTATGGGAAGGATTTCACTGGGGTTTCAGGAGGTTCTTTAATGCAAATAACCTAAATATTTTAAATCGAGTTATATACTGAAAAAACTACTTCATGTATTTGATTAAATATCTCTTGTATTTGAATCAGCTCTTGTATGTAATAGAAAACTTACAATTTTCTAATGGAAGACTGTTTCTTTTGATCAGAATTAGGATCATTCCTGGATGCTCGAATCATCTCAGTCCAGCGAACAGCTTCTTGGAGTTCCATTAATTTCTCTTTATATTGATTTCTTTCCATTAAAACTCGAGCCATTTCAACTCTTGTGAAACGCTTTCGTTGAGCCAATGGGATATCCTCCTGCAAACATAAACTTTGATGTAAACAATGAACTTTGTTTCCCGTTCAAGTATTGGTAAAAAAATAAATCAAGAATAAAACTTAAAATAAAGGTAATAGATATTTCTTTCCACATTAGTAGAAAAATCGATAAGGCATTACAAGTTATGTTACTTATAAGAGTGGACATTCAAATTTTATCTACCAAATAATAGACTGAAACATTTTTCTTTAAAATTACTTATGATTTAAAACTAATGTTTTTTTAAATACTTATTTATAAATTTAAATTAAAATATTTCTAAACTTCTCACAACTAATTCTTAGGTTATTAAAACTAATTTCTTAATAAAAATATTATATTTCTTTAAACAATTAAAAAAAATTACCTCTTCTTCAAATTTAGCTTTTTGCTTTTCAGCTTCTTCTTTAGTTTTTCTCAATTCCTCCTCAAGGTCAATAACACGTTGTTTCAGTCTTTCTTTCACTGTGTGCAATGATTTTATCTCGCCTTGCAAAATTTCCATTTCGCTGAAAATTAAAGAGAACAATATTGTAATTGGCTTGTTTCAGGTAACATTATTCTATTCAGCTTTAATTTCTCCATTTCCTGTCATTGGTGCTCTGTTCCATGTGATATTAAATCACCAATCATAGATTATGAAAATATTTATTTTCATTCTGGTATTTCAGTTGCCACTCAAGTATGAACATGCCCATAATATTTTAATGAGAATAAATGAAATATAGACTCAACAGGAAACTTACCTTGTTAATTCATCAACTTTTGCTATGAGGTCATCTTTAACAATATTCAAAGCATTTCTAGAAAGTAAAAGAGGATTCATCATTAAAGATCAGTATTGAATGCTGTATGAAAATTAAGCAATTTACAATATGATAAGGGCTGTATCAAAATCATTATGTGTTTAACAGTTTAAAGCAATAAATATGATAACTTACTTGGTAGCTAAAAGTTCGTTATTTTCTAAGATCAAATTCTCGACTTCTTTACCCATTCCTGAAAAAAAAACATGAATAAATTTAAGACAAGTTCTATTTTTTTAAAAGATGAATTTAAAATTGGAATTTTTTTAATAAAATTTGTATTACTATGATTAAAATAAACAAGTTGTTTTAACAAATAAATGTTAATATACAATGAAACCAACAATACTGCACAATTTGTGTAACTAAGTAACAAATAATTAGTACTTAGCACATTACAACAGAAAAGTTTAGTTCAATTAATAAAAAATTTAACAACGAGACAAACATTTTGACCCTTTTGCTGCCATTAATCTACAGGTGAATACAAGCAAAACGACTTGTAGCTACACCAAAAATATTGGTTTCAAATTACTTGAATTGGCAAAAATTTAAAGCTTATAAGAAATATTTGGCGATGGAGATGCTAAAAAAATTCAAGTATTCCAAATCAGTAAGTGGTGAATTTCTAGAATTTCAGAAATGTTAAGCTTAGCTAATCTAGGGGGCAAAAGGATTAAAATGCATGGATTAGTGGGATATGGTTTACAAAGATGGCTACATATCTGAATTTCAAACTAAACTAAGAAGTAACTTATGTGTAAAAATTAAGGATTTCTTACCAAAGAAACTGTCAGGGGCTGCATGGGGTTGTCATTAAAAGGGTAAACAAAAGTTAGTATGTATTAATAAACAGGAAACAAACAACATAAAGGAAAAAACAGCATACACAAAAACATCACAACACATAGGAAGTTAGATATTAATCACAACAAATAAAATAAAAGTTAATATTTTACAAAAAAAAATTAATAAGTTAACATGGTAATAATTTACACAAATATTTAGTTTGTGTTAAAAATGCATGACAAATAATTTCACAGTTGTATATTTTGAAATATACAAGCTTTTTTTAGACTAAGACAATGTTTTAAATATTTACTTTTTTAAAGATTTTTTTTTTGTTCAAGTCATTGAGAAAAAAACAATCTCACCAGCCATATCATTTCCAAAATCTTCCTGAGCATTTTCAGCTTCTGTGAAACTTAGTTCTTGATAAAGATTATTAGGCCTTCTTTTCTCGCTAAATTAAAAATTATAAATTATTAACAGACATATTAAAAAAGCAAAATACATTTTTTTAAAAAAATTCCAAGTAATATATTTCTTTGACGTAAAAATAGATATTACTTGAAATAGATATTACCATAAAAATTGCCATATGATTGTTATAAATTGTAAATAAAATTATTAATTTGAAACAAAATATCTAGACGGGTGTTAAGGTAGACCAATATGTAACAACACCCTTAAACATAAATTACACCCCTTAAAACAACCTAAAAACAAACTGCTTTATACAAATGAGTTAAAATTAACAAACATTTATTGCATGGGGAACTAATGTTATGTATATATTTATTTATTATTTTGGATTTCACATAATAGAGATCCATAAATACTTAAAACAAAAATCCAAAATACCCTACAAGGCACAAGTTTACAAATGTAAACTTGTGCCTTGTCTTCCAGGCTAAAAGAAATAATTAAAAATATTATGTAATTATTTTTTTTAAAAGGTATTATCATAAATTTTCCCCAAAAAAATAACTCGAATAATTTGCTGAAAACTACAGAGAGTCAACCCTTCTACAGAAACCTTTTATATATTAAAAAAATAAAATCTGTATACTTGTTAACTGTGGGCAATGGTTGCATATCTGTCAACGATAAGTCATCGTCTACATCGGGAGCAGAAGAGATAGAGAAGTCTGTCAAATCAGAGCCAAAGCCATCTGTCCATCCACTTCCTGTAGATAGGTAAATAATATAATAGGGGAGAAAATGACAGAAAACTTTTAAGAATTCAAACTTTTTTCTTTAAATCTGTAGTACTTTTCTCAATGAATTTCATTAAAAGAATTTTAAAGTTAGTGTCACATTGTTTTACGTAAGGGGTACTGTTCAGATTTAAAATATTTAAAATTTTTGAGTTGTACATTATAACAGTTCCGATCATTACAAGTTTTTTCAAGGAAAATAACTTCAATAAGATTTTCTTAAGAAGGACAATTAATCACATTAAAACACACTAATATTTAAAACTTTTTAGAACAACAGAAAGATGTTTTATAAAAACAGAAAAAAAAATATTAAAACTAAGTTATGGGAATATAGCATGCAGTTTAAAAATAAATATATCAGCCCAATTTAAAAGCATGTTGAATTACTCGCTTACTACAAGCATAATAAATGTTTATCGTATAATTTTAAGTATTAAAAAATCATTTTTCTTATGTAATTTATTATTGTGTGTTTAGTATGTAAAAATAGATGTTGGAAAACATGTATTCAATGCTATAGTGTATAGATGATGGTAAAAAAATAAGTTTAAAAATTGTTGCATTGCTCAGTAATTATGCCAGAAAGCAAAAAATCCACATTAACAACTAAATATGCATTGAATAATAAAATGTACATACTATGACAAGTCTTCATTTCTTGATTGGGAGATCTCAATGTTTCCTACAAAATGAATACAATTTACATGTGTTTTCGTACTACAATTTATACAATTACATACATTTACAATTGAAAAAAAAACTCATTCAATGTTAACACATTCAATATTTCCTTATAATAATCAAGATGGTACTTTTTTTTAACTTAACTATATTTCATACTTTTACTCAATACAGAATCCTAACCACAACTTTGAAAGTATAATAGTTGGTGGAATAGTGCTAGTCAAGAGAATATAGAACTAGCTTATTTGGACTAAATCAATTTTGCCTTAATTGCACACAAAAAAATGGTTTCACAATGAAAATTCATTAAAAAAAATCAATTACACAAGTTTAAATATTTAAACAGTACAATATACAAGGGTTTAACTATAAAATAAAATTTTAATTAAAATTAAAAAAAAAAAACTTAAAAATTATATTAAAAAATTATACAAAAAATCCCAACTAGATTAAAAATTGACATAGTTCAACAGTATTGTCACATTTTTTGTAAGCCAATAGTGGGTTATGAGTTTTTTCGCTCCCAGTAATTTTTCACGGCATCCACCGATAACGTCTCGTTAGAATTGTTAGTTCACGGCGTTATCGGCGGATGGCCAGATTTCATTACAGCTCTGGTTGAGCCTGGTCGGCCAACCACCAATCCTGTGAGTTTTTCTAAAGAAGCTGATGTCCGGGACTTTGTTAACCGGGCATATTGGGTATATAACGCATGTTGCGTTTGTTTACGTTGTTCCTATTCATATTCCTATTCCTATTTTTTACTCTGCTTATGTTTCAATAAACGTTAATTGTTTTTAAAAACTAGTCATGTTTCATTAGCTTTTTGCGTCTGCCCTCAAGGTTATGGGCCGTGTGACGCCCACCGCGTTTCGTTTTAAGGACTCTGTTAGTAATTTAAATGGCAGATAGGATAGACAAAAGCTTTGAAACTTGTTTTTAAATGTTTTTCGGGAACCACCTCTCACTTTGAATCTGGTGTTGCTGAGACGGGGGCCACGTAAGATGGATGCAGAACTTTCTCGTGGTGTCACCATGCTCAACGGGGACAATTACCACACGTGGCGGCAAGACATCAAAGTCTTGTTGATGGACAGAGGCTGCTATACCTTTATTGACGGAACAGAGCCGGCGTTTCAGGCAGATAGCATGAGTCGTCGTGAAATTCAAGACTACAATCTCCGACGAGCGAGATGTTTCTCTACTATCTACTACAGCTTGGAGCCACCTTTCCGCCTTCTCATCAACGATGTTACAGATGGTCCTGCTGCCTGGAAAATCCTGAAAGATACCTTTGAGCAGGTGTCGCGTGCCCGAGTGATACAACTCATGGATGAGTTCTTCAGTATCCGCCCCATGGAAGGGGAGTCGATCAGCATCTTCTGTGCAAGGCTAAAGTCCGCCGTCGCCCAATTGGCCGATGCCGGTCGTCCTCTGGAGAATATCTATCAAGGTTTTCAAGCCATCCGATACCTCTCCAGTGATTTTCAAGGGATTGTGCAAACCATTTACAGGTGGGAAGATTCTAAATTTACCTTTGCTAATATTGAAAAGGAACTTGTGATGGAAGAAACCCGAATTGCTCAACTGAAAAGGGACACTGGGGACATTACGGAAGTTCGTGGTGCTTATAGTTTAAACCATAAAAATATTAAAAATGTAAATATTTCTAATGATCGTTTTTCTAAGAGTGTATCTATAAGCAAATCCAAAAAGTCTAAACCGGAAAACCGGGGTAAGAAAATTTCTAATAGCTCGAAAGAAATCGGCCCCTGTTTCCATTGTTTGGAATACGGCCACTTAGTCTCTAAATGCCCTAATAAGAGTTCACAAGTTGTAAATAAAAGTAAAGCAGAGGGGAATTTAGTAACTTTTCATTTTCAAAGTAACATAACCGAATCAATGTCTAAGCAAAATGCTTTTGTTGTCGAACGACTAGCTTGCCAAGTAGAATCGCAGGATAAATTTAACTGGGTTATTGATACTGCAGCTACTGGTCATTTTTGTAATAATCGTGATTTATTTTTGGATTATAAACCTGTTAAAAATGCTAGCATGTCTTTGGCTGTAAACAATGCCCACAGTAAAATTGAAGGAATTGGCACTGTTAAGTTTAATGTTTTTATTAAAGGTCAAAAACATGAAATTTTCCTTCATGATTGTATGTATTCTCCTAGTTTAAGACGCAATCTCCTTTCTGGGTCTGTGATAGAAGAAAATGGGTGTTATTTCATAGGTACTCAAGGAAAATTGCTAGTGTATACTCCTGAAGGGAAACAATTGTTTTATGGTAAACGTCAAGATGGTCTTTATTTTGTTAGACCAAAGTATGAAAAAGTTAGTAAAGTGACTGTAAATGTAAATAAGAGAGGTAATTCTAAAAGTAAACCCCAAGGTAATATTGTAAATTCTAAAGGTAATATTAAAAACAATTCTGTGACTGTTCAAGATGATATTGACTTGTGGCACAATCGTTACTGTCATATTAATAATGATTATATTGTAAATACTTTAAAAAATGATGCCGTTCGGGGATTGCCTGATCTTAATGTAAATAAATCTCAATGTCAAAGTTGTAAAGTTGCTAAGACCAAGCAAGTTCCACATAAATTGATTGGTGGTATTAGATCAACCAAACCTTTAGAACTTTTACATTTAGATGTATGTGGACCTCTCCCGACAACAAGCCATTCCGGGTGCAGATATTACTTATCTATAATTGATGATTTTTCACGGAAAACTACAGTTTTTCCAATGAAGCAAAAATCGGAAGTTTTTGATTGTTTCACTAAGTTTCAAGTTCGAGCAGAACGTTTTTTAAATTCTAAGATAGTTAATGTTCGCACCGACAACGGAATGGAATTTTGTCATAACAAATTCAATGATTTTCTTTCTGATCAAGGTATAAAGCATGAGAAAACAAATGTCTATACTCCACAGCAAAATGGACTTGCTGAAGTTTTTAATTTGTTAGCTCTTGATGCGGTGAAAGCTATGCTAAATTCTAGCGGGTTAAGTAATAAATTTTGGGTTGAAGCACTCTTTTGTTTTGTATATGTTAGAAATCGTATTTGTTTAAAAAGAGATAAAACACCATTTGAACTGTACTGTGGCAACAAGCCTTCTGTAAGGCACTTGAAGGTGTTTGGCTGTGTTGCGTACGTGGGTGTGCCAAAACAAAAGCGAAATAAGTTCGACATGCGTGCTAAACCTGGTATCATGGTGGGATACGCACAGCAAACTCGCGGTTATAGAATTTGGCTAACTGATGAAAGAAAAATAATAGAAACTTCAAATGTAAATTTTAACGAAAACTTAAAAGGAGTGGAAGCTGTCCTGGGCCACAAAACGCATAATACTGCATATTTTAAGGTAGATGATTATTTGTCTGATTCCGAGGAGGAAGTTCCGATAAATTCTAAAAGTACTGACATCGGGGTGTTACCCGAGTTTGATAGTGATTCTGCTTCGGACTCTGAGGATGAAGAAGACAAATTGCTACCATGCGATAGTATTCAGTGGCTTAGGAAAGCGGTCCCTCGAACTAACAGCTCAAAAGTAGATATTTATTATAATGTTGAAGGAAATAAAATGCGATTACGTTCGTATCACGATGTCGAGAAATATTGCACTAAACATAAAATCAAATTTGAAAGGAGTATGTTCGACTTTAGTGGTAAAAATAATTTCTCTGGACCAATTCGTAAATCTAAACCTACACTGCCTGAAGTGTGTAATGTGGAACTGCACATTCCCCGCAACTTTCAACAAGCCATACAATCTCCAAATTCTGAACAGTGGTCCAATGCAATGGACGAGGAGATGAAAGTCATGGTTGAAAGAGACGTGTGGGAGCTAGTACAACCTCCAAAAAATAGTAAAATTTTGGGTAACAGATGGGTTTACAATCTAAAAAGGGATGAAAATGGTCAAATAGCCCGATATAAAGCACGGTTGGTTGCAAAAGGGTTCAACCAGGTAAAAGGGGACTCGTACGATGAAGTGTACAGCCCAGTTGTAAGTTTTGCCCTTATCAGATTTTTCTTTGCATTTTGTGTGTGTTATTTAAATTGGGTCTATTGTCAGTTAGACGTTAAATGTGCATACTTGCATGCAAAATTGAAGGAGACCGTTTTCATGAGACAACCCGAGGGTTTTGTCGATAGTACAAGGCCTAATTTTGTTTGTAAATTAAAACGTGCCCTCTATGGACTTCACCAATCGGGCCGAGAGTGGTTTTTAGAATTTGATACTGTTTTAAAAGTGCTTAAATTTGTAAAAGTAAAATGGTGTAATTGTGTATATTTATTAGGATCAAGTGTTATATTATTAATTTATGTTGATGATATAGTGGTCTTTGCTAAATCTCAAAGTGACTTGGATCAAGTATTGCTCATGTTGAATGAAAAATTTGATATCAAAGTTTTAGGTAAAACTAAAAAATTACTCGGAATTGAGTTTGAACACCAAGATAATAGAATTTTTATTCATCAGGAGCAATATATAAATGATATCTATAAGAAATACTGTAATTATAATATACCAAATAGCTCTCTTCCAATTCCAAAAGGTATTATTTTGACCAAATTAGATTGTCCATCATCAGAGCAAGAGATTAATCAGATGTCCAAATTGCCTTACCGGAATATTTTAGGCTGTGTAAGTTTTATTGCCAACCGGACAAGACCGGATATTTCTTACGCGGTTAATATACTTTCTCAATTTCAGTCAAATCCAGGTATGGTTCACTGGAACTACCTTTTAAAGTTATTGGGATATATAAATGATACAAGGCACTACCGCTTAGATTTATCGAGGATAGATGATTTAAAATTAAAGTGTTACTCTGACTCTGATTTTGCGGCTAATCGGGACGATCGCGTGTCGATCGGCGGCATGTTGTTATGCTTGGGTTCAGTTCCCATTTCTTGGAGAACCTTCAAGCAAAAATGCATCTCTCTATCAACTATGGAGGCAGAGTACGTCTCCTTAACGGAAGCGGCTAAAGAGCTTATTTGGATTGTAAATATTATTAAAGAATGTCGTATTTTAAATGTTTCCATTAATCAATATACTTTATTTTGTGATAACCAGGCAGCGATAGACTTTTCTCACTCACCGGTGGAAAACCACCGTACAAAGCACATTGATGTAAAATATCATTTTCTTAGAAATTTAGTTGAGGAAGAAATTTTTGATCTTGCTTTTATTTCTACCAAACTCAACAAAGCTGATGGTTTCACGAAAAGTTTCACAAAGTATGATTTGAACAATTTTTGTACTTATTTATTTGGTTATGATGGTATCCAGCGAAAAAAATCATAAGGGGGCCACTTGTAAGCCAATAGTGGGTTATGAGTTTTTTCGCTCCCAGTAATTTTTCACGGCATCCACCGATAACGTCTCGTTAGAATTGTTAGTTCACGGCGTTATCGGCGGATGGCCAGATTTCATTACAGCTCTGGTTGAGCCTGGTCGGCCAACCACCAATCCTGTGAGTTTTTCTAAAGAAGCTGATGTCCGGGACTTTGTTAACCGGGCATATTGGGTATATAACGCATGTTGCGTTTGTTTACGTTGTTCCTATTCATATTCCTATTCCTATTTTTTACTCTGCTTATGTTTCAATAAACGTTAATTGTTTTTAAAAACTAGTCATGTTTCATTAGCTTTTTGCGTCTGCCCTCATTTTTAAACTCCACACAATGTCCAAAAATAAATATTTCTTACATGCATCTCATTCTGTAAGCATCTTGCAGTCTCTGACACATGATTTGGTGGAGTCAACCCACTAAAGTCAGGAGGGCTGGTTAGAGATTTTATGGAAGATTCTTCAGAGCTTATGCTGTACATTGATCCAGATTTTAACTGTGGGATGCTGTTCCTAAATTTATAAAAGATACTTATTGGTCAAATTGCTAAACATTGATAAATATGAACAATAATGTGTTTAAAAAAAAATTCTAAGATCTTAGTATTCATCTTGATCTTAATAACCAGAATTTAACATATTTAATAAGTAAGACAGTGCAAAGGAAACAATAGTAAGCCTTTATATAATCTTTAGATTGAAAAAGACTTAAAATTAAATCTATTGAATTTCCCATAGCATTTTTTTCACATCAAACTAAGAAACAAACAGATTCAACAGATAAGACGAAACAGATAAAAAATATTTTTTTAAAACGGAATCCCCAAACAACATGAAACAAGAATTCTTTTAATAATTTTTGCCTTTAAAAGAAAAACTTGTTACCTAGTTCTTGAACAAATGCTTTCAGACTTGTCATTTCCATATAAGATTTTTGTTCTTTCCACATAATCTACATGTGTACGAAAAACCTGAAATCATTTTCAAAATACACTTTAAATAAATGGAATATTATAAATGCAATTTTTTCAACTTGAACAAAATAAACTTCAAGTAGAAAAAAGTGTAGAACATTTTTCTTTTAGGTATCATGAAAGAAAAAAAATCGACAATGTAGAGTGCAAATTTTAAGGTGCAATGACATTTGACAAAAACACAGTGACATGCAACTTTGTGAGGATTTATGCAACTTTCAGGGCTGCCACTGGTAAATAGCTTTGAAAATAGTTGCTTTAGTAGCCTCAGATGTAAAAAATAGTAGCCAAAATAGTAGCCTGGGATACAAAATAGTAACCAAAATCGTAGCCAAGAAAGACGATTAATCATGTAAAATGCAACATTTTTAAATTCAAAAGGGCTGTAATTTTATTTAACAAGAAAACAAGTCATAAAATCAATGCACAGTAGGTACCGAACTTTCCGAAATTCCAGTTGTAAAACATTAGGATCGACCGATGGCGAATTTCGGCCGATGGACCAATTGTTCAAAAGTTACATCGGCCGATAGGCCGATGTTTTCCGCCTTCCATGGGCCGATGGAAAAACCAAAATACAAAAGTTTGGTAAATCCATGTGTACTCCATAAAAAATAGGAAATAACGCGATCCCTCCGATTTCCATATTTTTTTAGAATTGTATGTCTGTGTACGATTGAGTCTTTCCTTAAAAAATAAATACAACTAAAATTTTAAGGTACAATAATAACGACCAAATGATATATTAAGAAAAAAATCGGTAAATAAATAATTATTGAAATTATGATTTAAACACATTTTTAAAAACAGATCGGTGTTCCGAAAGTCGCGAAACTGAGGGGATCCGAATGTCGCGGAACTGCGGGGATCCAAAAGTCGCGGAACTCCGGGGATCCTAAAGTCGCGGAACTCCGGGGATCCTAAAGTCGCGGAATTCCGGGGATCCTAAAGTCGCGGAACTCATGGGATCCAAAAGTCGCTAAACTACGGCGATCCGAAAGTCGCTAAACTACGGCGATCCGAAAGTCGCTAAACTACGGCGATCCGAAAGTCGCGGTACTCCGGGGACTTGAAAGTCGCGGTACTCCGGGTATCCAAAAGTCGTGGAACTCCGGGGATCCAAAAGTCGCGGAACTCCGGGGATCCGAAAGTCGCGGAACTACGGCGATCCGAAAGTAGCGAAACTCCGGGGATCGGGAAGTCGCGAAACTGCGGCGATCCGAAAGTCGCGAAACTACGGAGATCCGAAAATCGCGAAACTACGGCGATCCGAAAGTCGCGAAACTACGGCGATGTCGGGCGGCAAACAGCGGGAAGCTTATGCGTGCGGGCCTAAAAGTACCGAACCTGGAATGATTTTGTTTCACTCCCGCTTTTTGAGACAATGATTTTAAAAAAAAAAATAGTCGCCGATAGTTAAAAATAGTAGAAGTATACTCTAAAATAGTCGCTTTTAACCCAAAATTTCCGAAAAAAGACGCCATAGTCGCCTTCCCTTGAAAAAAGTCGCTTTAAATAGTTGCCAGTGGCAGCCCTGAACTTTCTGCAAAATCATTTAAGTTATTAATTTATCTACCTAGTTATCCAAATTTAAACTTATATATTTTTACGCACTTTAAAATTGTTGTTAATCTATAATTGAAATAGATTTTTATTCATAGTACAGTATAATTAAAATAAAGGTATTCTTAAAATATTTTTTTAAAAAAATAACATATAATAAAAATCAAGAAATGTCCTATGTGATTTATTTAATGATTTTATGTACTGAATTGCCCGATTACAAGCAACATTCATTCAAGAAGCAGTCATTCGGTAGAAGGGCTCTGTTTACATATATGAATTTCCGAATAATGGTGTTTCTAGCATGCTAGTTGATAAGGGAAAATCGAGAAATTAAATAAATTTTTTTTTTTTTAAATCTTACTTCAGTATAGCGTTCATGAAGTTTTGAATATTCTTTCTTCATTTCAACTTCTTTTTCTTCTAACCTAGAGGCTGTTCAAATATAAAAATAAAAAAATTGAGATATACTATTTTAACACTAGTAATTTTAATGATCAAAACTTCCATGTTGTAATGAGCCTTATACATCCATTACATTTAAAAAAATAGGATAAATTTATCAAAATATTTTTTTAAGTAAAAAAATTGCTATATATTTCTTGTTCCCCATAAATATGAATTTTTCATGTCAATGAATAAGTCCATCAGTAAAGCTAAAATTATATATAATATAAAATTACACAATGTAATTGGTAAAAGAAAAATCCTATTGGCTTAAAAATACATAATGCTCAAAAGTAAATTAAAGTATGGCAATTATTTTGTTTTATCCATTTACTAAATTTATAATTTTATTTAATTAATTGTTTTAATAATTTTTTAACTTAATAAATATATTTCATTTTATTTTTCTAAATTAAACTCAAACTTGAACATGTTAAAGAGTACATAGATATATAAAAATGTACTGTATTAACATTGTCACTCGAAAAAATGAGAGATTACTAGCTCGCCAATCTAATTTACTGTACAAGATAAATAATGAGTAATGAAACCTTTCATACCATGGTCATTTGAATTTTTGGCTTTAATCTCAAGGATTCGAACCAGAGATTCTAAACTTTCCACTTTACTTTGCAGGTCTCGTCGGTCTTCGTCCACTGAATATTCCAATTCTAAAAGTTTCTAGAAATGAAGAAAAAAATTAATTGCTACAACATATTTATGAGTAGCTATACTACAAGATTGCTGGTTTTTAATAATTTAGGTTGAAACACCACAGTTGAAGGATGATGTTGCAAAACTAGCCTTGTCTAAAGTATTTAACTAAGACGTAGGGCCCAATTAATTCATTGACAAATTTTAACTTGTTCAAATTCAATTGAAGTAAGTCGGTAATGAACAAGCTGGTCCTATATGTTAGTTATACTTTGGAGATATTAGTTATACTTTGGAGATATTAGTTATACTTTAAAGAATGCAAGTTTTGAAACAATTTCTTCAGTTGACAAATGTACAGGATTTATTTTAGAATATAACCTTTTGAGAGATAAAGTTTTTAGGCCAAAGTGTCAACTTTCTTTCACTGCACACAACTTAAATTTTTTACTCAGCAATTATATATTTAAACTTTTATTAAGGATTTAAATGTCTTTACCTTTTCCAGCACTAAGTTATTAAGTTTACTTAAAATACATAAAACTACAATTTTGACTTTGAACAAATTGGAGCCCTTTCAAAATTAGGCTGCAGCCTTCTTAGAAATCTGATCTTTTTGATAATTATGGTGGCCAAGTAATACTGTTTTCTTCCATGCCACAGTTCTAGGATTCTAAAGTTTAAATCCTTATTGGACAAAATTCACTTAGCTTTCATCCCTTCAGTTAGTCAATAAAATGAAGTCTAAGATAGCTTGGGACCTAAACACGGGACAATCAGTCTAACTTACCAGAACTCAGTCATCCACATAAACATCTGGAACTAAGCAGAAATGCGAACAGAGGGCCTTGGCCCAACAGAACCGCTGATTTGACAATTATAATACACTTTGCTCTGTATAAATTAGTTTCTAATGTTATCAGGGTCCTTTTTTTTTTGTTAATATTTCATACATCGTAATCTGCACAATTTCCTTTAAAAAAATCTCATGGATATTAGTGCACAGTGTGAAAATAAAGATCTAATTTAATTATATGGATACAGATTCATTATGGGAGCTTCTAGGAATAGGTTTTGAAATTATAGTAACCTCACAAATAGTTGTTGAAAAAAAAAGGTGTGGTTCTGTGTTATACCTGTTCAGCAGATTTCCTCAGCTGCTTCTCGCGTTCAAATTGTGTGACTAGCTGTTCATTGTCCTCCCGCAATAACTCTAATTCCACTTCATGTTCTTGATTTTCCACAAAGGACAAATCTAAATGTTCCAAGACACTAATAACCAAAGGCATTAACTGCTTTACAACATCTTCATCATACTTCGAGATCATTCTTGCGAATTCTTCGTAAATGTTGTTGGCCAGAGTTTGGACCTTGTCTGACATAACATGGCATTCTTCCCCGGGCGAAACCCCATACACAGTTTCGTGCATCAAATTTGTATCTATTTCCATGTTTACCAGTTTGTATTTACTGATACAACGACAGAATATGAAAATACATAAAAGTTTTGTTAAGTGTAAAAAAGATACATGAAGCGTAAGGTATTTTTAATACGATTTCTACCCACGTCAGATACATATCTAAAAAGAATAAATCAAAATACTTAAAGTTTTAACAATTGTTTAAAAGAATTTTAAAAGTTTTGAAATGTAATACGCAAATCAAAATTTTAATCAAAACACCGTCTGCAGACGAGTGCACTACAACAAATACCACCTGACACTGTGACGTCATTTGACATAATAAAATTACTCCACGTTTTTAGAAAGATTTTAAATTATTTTAAAGCCGTTTTTGCTGCAGGGCGTAGGGATTTCATTAAATTATGCTTATTGAAAAGCAAAAATTAACACTTTATGCAATAAGTGAGAATAAATATGTGTATGAAATCTGTAACAGGAAATGTTTAAATCGGAATTTCGAAACCCAAAGGCGATGACCTATAATTCAGAAGTTTTTCAATTTGAAGGTATGGTATAGTCTTAATTTTATGTTAGAATTTAAATCTTTAACTATTTTATCAAAAATATTAAGTTTTTGTTGCTACCAGACCTAGCCAAGTTCTCAGGATTTTGTGCAAGTACTAGCACTCTCACTTTTACTTCTAGCCATGTTTATATATATTTGTTTTGCTTTTGATTTTTTCGAGATAGGATTTGTGAACTATCGCTATTCAACACATGTTGGCAACTTTCCTTATGTAACTGTTTTATATATTTAAGTAGTTGTGCAAATATTTCTTTATAAAAATGAAGTTCTATCAACCCAATTTACTAAAAAACTTCTTAAAATGTAGAACTCTTGGCTTAACATCTCATTTTCGAATGGCATCCAACATTCGCATTGGATGTGCAAGTGGATTTTGGGGAGATACTGCAATGTCAGGTAAGGAAATATTAGCAATAAAATATTCATTTAGAAATTCTACTTGCTTGTGCATGGCTTGTTCACTTACTTGAATGTTTTTTTTTTCAGTCCCTGCTCTTGTCCATAGTGGAAACATTGACTATTTAGTTTTCGATTATCTATCAGAAATTACTATGTCAATTTTAGCAAAAGCTAAACAAAAATCTCCAGTAAGTATACATGCATTTTTAAAATTACAATTTACTATACGTAATAAATTTCAATTTCAGCCCTTTATGCAATGTATAAACTATATCAGTAGTTTTATATATTTTTATGCATCAATTTCAATATATTTTACTAGAATGCATTTCAAACCTATTTCTTTTTAAAAATCTGAAGTGCATGTAAAAATTTATTTTAAGGACTTTTTTTTTAATCTAAAAAGACATGCCTACAGTTTAAAAATATATGGCATATTTACTTTCAACAATTTTATACATAGACTAGACATGTCGTAAGCTAAACTGCAAAACCACCCATTCTAAAATATAATATACAGTAGTGCTACAGCCCATAGTGGACCAAGGCCTTGCTGTGCCTATTTTAGCTCTCAAGACCAAGGGTACTGGGGTTCGATGCAATATCCCAGGTAGGTGGTTAACCTGTTGTGGTACAACCAATTATTTCGTTCCCAAGCATGCTTGGTCCTCATTTTATCAACCCACTTAAAGGACGAAAGGCTGGGTTAACCTTCCTCAATCTGGAATTTGAATTCTGTGGCATTACTTGTGGCATTGCAGCACAAAGCACTATACCTTGTCTATCTAGAATGCAAGCCTCGAAAACATTTTCTCCATCCCCCATCCCTGCATGTCGTTTTCTTCAAACGGCATGAGCGTGTTTTTACCCCCACTTGGGTTTGAACTGCTCAGATTGTTAACCTCACAACAGAACCTCAAGCGCGTTAGGTTTGGAAAAGTGATTCTCCCCCGTTTCCTAGAAAATCAAGCGCAAGGATGTGGGAAGAAAGTCTTTTCGACGCTTGCATAGTAAATAGACCATAACACTAAGCCACCGTTGTCCATTTTGTGTGAATGGACTTTGTTGGAGCCAAGTAATTTTTCCTTAGTTGATTTGTTTCGGTCAAGAACGGTTTAACTGTAACCGCAGTATATCTACTGACTTTATGTAAATTTAAGTGTGATAACTTTGTATATGAACTATGACTATGATATCAATAAATCTTCTGTTCTGTTCAAAATATGTTTCATAGTCATTTCTCCTGATATCAGTTATGCTTAGTAGCTCTAACCTCCAACAGACTTCATGCGGAATAAATGTAAGGAAAATAGAAGACGGAACTATGTCTCAATTTTTATATTTTATTGCCCTCTGCAGGATATGGGCTACACACCTGACTTTGTGCATTCCGCAATGGCTCCAAACCTACATGCAATCAAGGAGAAGAAAATTCGAGTTGTCGCTAATGCTGGCGGAATCAACCCCCATGCTTGTGCAGATGCTCTGAGGGCTGTTGCTAAAAAGCAGAACTTGGATTTCAAAATTGCAGTTGTAACTGGTGATGATTTATTACCCCAGGTAAAGCGTTCTCAAACTTTTAAAGTTAGTTCTCGGAACACATTTTAATTTAAATGTTAAGCAAAGTTTTTTTTTTTTTTGTCTGTGCAGTATTCATTTGGTAAGGATAAAATTCATAATGTCCATCAGTTTTGTTTATCTGGATTCTATATTTTAATTTATCACATTTGATCTGTATTAAGTTTGGATTGAATAAAATGTTAAAATAAATTTAATCTTAGAAGTGCAGTAATTGTAGTGTAGAAGTTTTAGTAATTGCATTGTGAGAATAGTAACTTTGGCAATGGAGACAATTTATTGTTTACAGGCTGAAAATTTATTTTTTATTTAGCTAGATCTCATAAAAAGCTTAAACATTAAAGATATGGATAAGGGTTTTCCAGTTCCTGAAAATATTCATAGTATGAATGCTTATTTAGGGTAAGTTTTTTTTAATGACTATTTGTATTCATTTATTTAACCTTATGAATAGCAGCTTAATTCGTATTTTGTTTATTTAAGAGCTGGCCCAGTAGCAAGAGCATTAGACCTTGGAGCAGATATAGTCATTACAGGCCGTTGTGTTGATAGTGCTGTGGTGCTGGGTCCATTAATTAGTAAAGTAAGTTATTTTCAAAATTGTTGTAGCATTGAAATATTGCAGAGTCTATACCACTGAACTGAACTAAAACTCTAGAAGGAGCATCCCATGAAAAGAGCATCCCAACTTTTGAAGCCTATTTTTGGGTCACTTGGCGACAGCTTTAGGGAGAATATGTACCACATTTGGCATGAATTCACCTTCACAATTGACACTTGACTTAACAGTTTGCTGGGATGTTATCAGTACAAGCCTAAACACTTGCCACATATTCTCCCTAAAGCTGTCGCCAAGTGACCCAAAAATAGGCTTCACCAACTTTTCATAGGATGCTCCTTCCAGAGTTTAGTTCAGTTCCAGTGGTCTATACCAATACCCCATGATTATTTTACTGTATTTCTAAATGCACTAAATTAGTATAGAATGTTAATTTGCTTATTATTTATTGCAGTTTAAGTGGAGTCTTAATGATCTAGATAAATTGGCTATGGGAAGGTAAGAAAAATCCACATTTGTAAGCTATGTTTAAAAGTAGTAATCTTTTCTAAACTAATTGCCAACCAACTTGGGTAAAAGCAGAGGGAAAAGCGCGATTGCCCGAGACTTGCCCGAAATGTTAATGCAAAAGAGCTTCTCTTTCCCTTCCAACACATTGTCAGGCCGCACGTATGGTTGCTGAAGCGATTTCCTGATGCAGTCCACTCTCACAAAAGCGTATGTGCAATCTGAAAGAGTAGGATGAACGAACACTTTTCCAGCGGAATGGTGGGAAGCCGCGACGTTAGCCGGAAAGTTTCCATGTGCTGTCGCAGTAGCTGAAGGAATTCAGTGCTGCATCTTTGACGGAGAAGGTTAGCCTGTGGCCTTGCCGTTAGCCTGCGAGTGGTGATGATGCCTGATGCGAGTATCAGGACTTTTGCTGCCTGAAGTGAGTATCAGGACTTTTGTGGCTTGCTTTGAGTCGCAGGACTTTTGCTGCCTGAAGTGAGTCTCAGGACTTTTGCTGCCTGAAGTGAGTCTCAGGACTTTTGCTGCCTGAAGTGAGTCTCAGGACTTTGCTGCCTGCTTTGAGTCGTAGGACTTTGCTGCCTGCTTTGAGTCGTAGGACTTTGCTGCCTGCTTTGAGTCGTAGGACTTTGCTGCCTGCTTTAAGTCGCAGGACTTTGCTGCCTGCTTTGAGTCGCAGGACTTTGCTTTGCGGTTGCGTGAAGAGCCAGGGCCGGTCACTGAGGAGCCAGTGCCGGTCGCTGATGTACCACGGCTGGTCGGTGCGGTACCACGGCAGGTCGGTGCGGTACCACGGCAGGTCGTTGTGGTACCACGGCAGGACGGTGAGGAACCACGGCAGGTCGGTGCGGTACCACGGCAGGACGGTGAGGAACCATGGCAGGACGGTGAGGAACCACGGCAGGTCGGTGAGGAACGAGTGCGGGTCGGCGAAGAGCCAGCGCACGTGTTGGCGAGGTCACACGCAGGTCATGCTACATCGGAACTGGAACCCAAGGCATTTTCGCAGTTGCACAGGTCGTAGGTTGCAAGTTACAAGTCCGAAAGTCACCAGTTTGTGGATGTTGTTGGCCGGAGTCACCAGTTTGTGGGTGTTAGAAGTAGGCGTTGAAGAAAGTTCCAAGCTTCATTTAAAATCAGCCTTTATTAAAACAACCATCAATAAATTTAATATAAATAAAAATTCCTAACCATTGTACAAACTTAACAATACGAAAAAACTAAAGTCAAAATACATGGCATGTCGACCAAGGGAGAGGTCGTGACAGGTGCCATGTGGAAATTAAGATGTAGCAAAGACTAGAAGAGAATGTTTTGGTCGGCGACGCAGCTTATATAGCCTGTGGCCGGAAGTGCAGCGCCACCTGACACAATTAGTTGAAGTTTGGTTAGCTGCTCTAGCAAAAGTTGCAGATCTAGTTCAGCACAGGGCACACCGCCACAGCTATGTTTAAAAGTAGTAATCTTTTCTAAACTAATTGCCAACCAACTTGGGTAAAAGCAGAGGGAAAAGCGCGATTGGGTTGTTAGTTGGAAACGCTTGTAAGGTAATATTTACATACAAAATGATCTGATTACAATTTGTCCAAAATACACTTTTCATTTTAATAAAATTGCCAAATTTTCTCAAATAATATTCAAATCTGTTAGACCTTAAACGAAATTAACGTTTTAAACATGTTTTCTGGATGGATTCACAGATACTTTATGGAACTCTTAACATGCGCAGAAGGATCTTCTCTATAGCATATTCTATTTACCCAACTTAGGTTGGCAATGAGTGTAAAACTGTACTTCAGAAAATGTTTAAAAATAGCCTATTTTACTTTGATAGGAATCATATATGATTTTTTTTCCATATAATCAAAAATGTTTAATATTTTTAAGATAGGTCGAATTTAAAGATTTGCTATTAGCATGGACAATCAATCGGGCAATAAGCAGTTTTAAAACTCCTCAATAAATTATTAATAATATACATTTTGTTTAATTTATATTTATTAACTATAATACACTCCAATAAAAATATATAAGTTTACTAAATGTCTCATGACTAAGCAATTAGTGTTGCAGTAGATATAATGCTATAAGTTTAGTTGTCATGTACGTTTAGTTGTATATCTGAACTTACTAGTCAATAATTTAAATCCCACTAAATCTTAAAATTCTTTTTATACCACTCTATTAACTCTATTTTAATAATGTTGAAATATTGTTGAATGAGTTAAGTTTTGCAGTTTAGCTGGTCATTTACTGGAATGTGGAGCTCAGTCAGCAGGTGGAATTCATACAGATTGGCATCTCATTAAAGATTGGTATGTATACACTTACTCTAAAGTTTATCATAAACTGAAATTCTAAGACTAATAGTGTAAGTTTTGGTTTTCATTATTATTATTATTCATTATTATATTTCATTGGATTATTCTTTATCTGATAATTTTATCAGGGTTTTATTTTGCAACTTAAGTGTTGTGCTTTCTGCTTTATGATAAATACATTCTGTCCAATTGTTCATTAATAAGTATAAATACTTTTAATGAACCAAAATATCTAATTACTTTTTGTGGAGTGTTCAGTGCCCTCTAGGATGTTGGCTTCATTTGAACAATTACCAAGCATGTAGTTAATAGCCCATGTGTAGCTCTATGGCGAATTCATCTAACAAAAGTGTTAATTTAGATAAAGTAGTTACAAATCTATAATGTATTTATGTATGGTAATCTTCTCTATATTTTCCAGGCATAACATGGGTTTTCCCATTGCAGAATGCCAAGAAAATGGGGAATTCACAGTTTCCAAACCACCAAACACTGGAGGAATAGTTTCAGTTGGAACAGTCTCCGAACAACTAGTCTATGAAATTGGGGATCCTGCCAATTATGCATTGCCTGACGTGTTGTGCGACTTTACAAATGTGAAACTCACACAAGTCCGAGGTGTGCTTTTAAAATACTTATATTGTTTTTTGGGGGGAAATGCATTACTTTATCTTCGATAAAATGTTATAGATTTTTTTTTATTTAAATACTGATACTTTATTCAAATCCTACTCACTAATGCAATTGGCAAGCTTGTTTAAGTTATTAGTATTAGTTTTCATTTGTTTGACTAATAAATTGTCTAAAACCTGTAGCAAAGTTTGAATTAAGAAATTTATTTACAACTCCGTGTCTTGTAAATTTCAATTCATGCAAATAATAATTTCTGTTTAAAAAAGCAGAATAAATACTAAAAACAACCATTAATTAAATGTGTATATTTGTCTACAGTTAAATTAATACAGGGGGACACTTTCAAAAGAGGCCCCTAAACTTCGACAACAGTCCATTTTGGGGCCCCTCTACTAATTACTTTATGGTGAAATAACTATTTCTGACTAACTTTTAAAAGTTTGAAAATTTAAAAAACAAATGAACTGGCGACTTCACTTATTCACATATTTTAACTATGCAGGTTTAAACCCCTTATGTACTTTAGATCAGCTAATTTCAAGGTCTCTTTTTAGAAAACCATCTCCCCACTAAATAATTTTTCCTTTATATATGACAGCAACTTAAACTTATGTATCATTGTGCAATTACAGAAAACGAAATCTTAGTTCAAGGTGCAAAAGGCAAGTGTCCAACCGATTATTATAAGGTATAAATTTTTCTTTATATAAACTTATTAAGCCTTTCATATTAACTTTTATCCCTGACAATAATTGACAACTGAAATTTTCATTGAAAAAATATTTAAGGTTAGTGCAACATTTGGGGATGGTTTCAGAGCTACAGCTGTTTGCCCATTAGTCGGACCTAGGGCATCTGAAAAAGCTATCGTTACTGCCAAATCTATTCTTCAAAGGTTAGTATACTCCTGATATTTATTATTTTAATATTATAACATTTCTATTTGAGTTTTCACTAATATTATTATTTGTGTAGATCTGAAAATGTTTTCAAACTATATGGCTTGAAGAAATTTAGACAAACTCACATTGAAGTGTTAGGTACTGAACAAAACTATGGCAAGAATGCAATAAACAAGGTATTTATTATCATTATAATTTCTTCGCACTTACTGAAAAGCCTTTTAAATTAACGAAAGCTCTAAGAGCTAATGAAAATATATTTCAATGCAGTCCTTGTTTGCTTGAGAGACTGGGGAGCCAAGTCGGTTAGGCACTCGCCTAGCATGCAAAAGGTCCCAGGTTCGGGTCCTGGCATCACCAAAATAGCTGCCGACCTATTAACAGCCCGTGCAGCCAAAAATGTCCCATCAATAATACCCCATGCAAGGGAGTGTACATTAAATATCCTTCAAAGTCCTAACGCTGTGTATGATGTCACCCGTAACGGTTGCGTTGGGTGCCTATTCAGGTGTTGGCTCGTCACTTGACTATGGTTCTAAAATGCAATGCCCGTCACCAATAGCCCTTGTGTTGCTCTAGTGCAATGATAATTCAAACCTAACCTAACCTTGTTTGCTTCAGCTCTTAAACTTAAAATTGATTTAAAGAGTGTGCTGATAGTTTGATTATTCTATTTCTATTTTGTTGTATAAATTCAATTACTGTAAACTCCTGATTATCTGTGGGTGGATTATCCGCTGGCCACAATCTCCCCCTTTCTTCCCTGCAAAAATTTTAATTTATAAAAATGCAGAGAAGTGAAATTTTTTCTGTTTTAAAACTTGTAGGAAGAATGCACTCTAAGAACAACGAATTCGTTTGAAGGACGA
The DNA here is from genome assembly GCA_023701765.1 of Hylyphantes graminicola. NCBI lineage: Eukaryota > Metazoa > Arthropoda > Arachnida > Araneae > Linyphiidae > Hylyphantes > Hylyphantes graminicola. The sequence continues at coordinate 18,230,379 of CM043119.1, forward strand.
CCAACATATTCAAAGAACGACAAATACATTTAAAGAACGAAGGATGCATTATAGGAAAAACAAATACAGGAAAATAAAAGTGACTATAGGAAACCGGGTGTGTGCCCAGATGTGTTTGGCCAGGTGCACATCACGTGCAGATTTTTGTCATAAAGCATCACTTGTAAAATAAACTGCCAGTGATTTTAATTGAAATGCTTTGCATAATTTTGATAGTAGCACAATGATGATGAAAAATTCGTTGAGCAAATTGATTAGGATGTCGGTGATCTAAGCCATGAAAGACTTATAGATGAAAAATCATAAAGAGAGAAATGGGAACTGATTCAGATAGTGATGATGAGCAGCCAGAAAGCATTGAATTGTAAAATAAGTCATGAAAATGGCTCTAACATAAGTGAATTGATCATGTAATGGAGGAGCACTATGATGCCTCCCTTTGCGACAAAATGATTCCAAAAAGGTTTATCGCAAATAAGATAGCAAAGTTTGTAAGGCTAAAAAACAAAAAAAATTAACTGACTTTTTTGTAAAATTGTATATCTTCATATTTCATACCTGTTACGGTTTATTTATTCTTATAATACACGATTACTGTACTTTTCTTTTACAAAACCCAGAAACAATTTTGCAGATATTTTCTTTACTTTTGTGGATTATTTGCAGGTGCCGCACCACCCAATTCCATGGATAATAGGGAGTTTACTGTAGTTAGATTTTTAGTTTCCAAAGTAAAAAATAAATAAATTATATTTGGTATTTTTAGCTCTTATAGACTTAGGTGCGACATGGAGTAAATGCTTTAAAACTGTTCCAAAATTCTGAATTTACTCATTTTATCTATTGCCCAAATTTTGAATACGTTTATTTTATACTATAACTAGAATAAACTTATTCAAATTCTGTATTTTTGATGTCGGACTATCTAAAACAATAAAAAAAAATCCAAATTAGCAAGTGGGCTGGGGAGCCCAGTCTGTTAAACACTCACTTAGCATGCGGAAGGTTCGGGTCCGGGTGTCGTCAAAATAGCTGTCGACCTATAAACGGCCCGTGCAGCCAAAAATGTCCGATGAATAATACCCCGTGTAAGGGAGTGCACGTTAAATATCCTTCAAAGTCCTAACGCTGTGTACGATGTCGCCCTTAACGGTTGCGTTGGGTGCCTATTCAGGTGTTGGCTCGTCACCTGACTGTGGTTCTAAATTACTACGTCCGTCGCCAATAGCCCTCGTGTAGCTCTAGTGCGACGATAATTCAAAACCAAACCAAATTAGCAAGCTAAAAAATTATGCATAAATAACTTATATTTAATTTTTTTTTCCTGAAGAATTCTCGTGAAGTTGTGATGTGGATAGCAGTTCATCATGACAAAAAGGAAGCAATCTCACTATTCTCAAAAGAAATTGCAGCTGCATCCACTGGTGGAGGTAATCCTTTATATAGAAAAACAAATTTTTCTTATAGCGATTGGGCTCATAAACTTTACGACAAAAGATAATAAAACTTGATTGGTTTATGTTGTGAAATCTCTATAGAATATTTTTTTAGATGTTTTCAATCTATATTTTTTATTAAAAAAAAACATCATTTTCAAAGTTTTTGACTTGAAAAACTTTCTTTAGCAACAGCCATTCAAATTTAATTTTTACTGTTCAGTTTCTATTGGTTGAAACAGATGCTTACCAATTTATAATTATTATGATCAAATAAAATAAACAAAATACTAGTCTAATTAGTAAAAGTTTTTTTTTTTTGCATATAGGATTTTGATTTCTATAAAATATTATTTTAGAATTATGTGAAACAAGCTAGCCCTTAGGTCATGTGAAAAATTGTGATCAAGGTAAAAACTATAATATAAACTTCCAAGGTTAAAATTTAGTAACATATTTACATTTTTATTATATTAGTAACATATACATTGTATATGATTGACATCCATAGACAACAGGCCAAATTTACCAAATAAAGCATCAATGTGTTTGCTCTCAGAATTAGGCTTTGACTTTAGTAGGTGTACTGCAAGTCCATTATGAACACTATAATGGAACTACTTGTGCTTGAGCTGGAAAGCTAATATTTTTTTTTTTCTAGCTTAATTTAATTCATTTTTAATAACATGAAGTTATACTTATATTTATTTATCCTAAAATATGTTAAATTATAATGTTGTTGTTTTTACAAAGCTCCTGGTTTCACAACTCTAATTGGTGGAAGACCTAAAGCGTAAGTACGTTTAATGCATATGCAATATTCTTAATAGCCATATAAGGGCTTAAATTTATTTTAATAACTTATTTGACAATTTTTTTCACAGTTCACCAATACTGAGGCTGTTCTCCTTCTTATATCCCAAGAACAAAGTTGAGGTTAGTTTTTGTTATTAATCTCTTAGATTTTAGGCTGTTTTATTGATGGTTGTTTGATATTGAATGATACACAATGCAAACTTTTAACAGAAGCAACAAGTTGCTAAACTTATTTGAAGTTGTAAATAAGTAAAAATGTCTTTCATTAAAAAATAGATCAAAGTAAAAATAAATTTACATAGTTGGCCTCATCTGGTTTCATAATGAAGATTAGTTCACTTTGAAAAGAAATCCTAAATCCAACTTGAAGCTGTGCAGGAAAAGTTAGTAACTCACTCCAAAACCTAATAATAGTTTCATTTAAAGTTAATAACTCAACTTTAAAATAAAAAACATCTATCTCTTATTGGGCAATAATATTTAAATTGGTAGTTAAAATAATACTAAAATACTATGTATGTATTCACCATTGTGTTTGTAAAAGAATTTTAAGTATGTCCCTTGTCCACACTCGACTAAGTACTCTAAGTATCATTCATACTAAAAAGCTACACCGTCGTTCTATCAAGAGTCTGATGGGCTTTATCACTAAAGTAAGTGACTCAAACGAATGGAGCTACACTCCGTGCCAACCTAACTTGGGTAAAAACAAAGAGTAAAAAGTGTGATTGGTCCGTTAGTTGAAAACTCATTTAAGATAAAATTTACATACAAAGTGATCTGAATACAGTTTAACCAAAATACTGTTTTATTCTGATAAAATTGCAAAATTTTCTCGAATAATATTCAAATCTGTTAGACCTTAAACAAAATTATTGTTTTAAACATGTTTGCTAGATGGATTCACAAATAATTTATGGAACTCTTTACATCCACGGAAGAATCTTCTCCTTAGCATATTTCTATTAACCCAACATAGGTTGTCAGGGAGTGTAGGACACTTTTGGGTCTGGAAACTGGAACAAAATGCTACCCAAAGCTGAGGACAATACCCAAATCAAAGAAAAAGTATTTCCACTCTACTTGAATTATCCCACTTTATGTTTTAGGTTCAAATAACCTGTGAAGGGAAAACAGAGAAATATGTATCAGAACCTATTAAAGCTGCAAATGCAAGCCCACCAGCCGAATTCAAGAAAGTTCCTCTTACTAAAGGCACCAATACCTATCGACTGGAAGAGCTGGCTTATACCAGAAGTGGTGATAAAGGAGATACAAATAATATTGGTATATGTTTCATTATGTTGGTATATGTTTACATTTAAATTTAAACAATGTTAACCATTAAAATTTTGTGCGCTTTATATGCAGACACGACAAGACTGTTACCTTAATATGTTAGAATATTAAAATGTTATTTCCAATTTAAAATATCTTTTGTTTATGTATTTTCTGTTTTTTTTACTGTATTACATCAAAACATGTTTATTGCTATGATGTATTTTGGCTCCTATAAAACTGTTATCAAGTAACCAAAGTCCCAATTATTCCCTATTCCAAATTATTCAATATGCATATTCCTTGATAAATGTTTTTCATTAATTAGATTTTTTAAAATTTATAACCGTATTTATGTTTTGATTAAATTTTACTTGTGAGTATTTCATGCAATAAATTGTTTAATTTAATTTTTTTCTGCCTGGAAATGTAGAATAACTTAAATTAATTCTATTCGATAGGTAAAATTTAGCTAAGTCAAAACACAGGAAAACCCCATAATTAGTTACTTACCTCAAATGTGTTCTAGGCATAGTTTTCTCATGTTTTTTAAATACCAAAATACTATCATCAACCTATGTTGTAGAGAAATATTAAAAAAATTGTCATTTTATAGGTGTTATAGCCAGATGTCCAGAGTACCTCCCTTATATTGAAGATCAACTAACATCTGAAGCTGTGGCCAAATATTTTGAACATTTGTTTACAAGTGACAAACATGTAGTGGAAAGGTGTGAAATTTTTAATATTTGTTTGAAGTTTTATTGCGATCTGAATCTTTGTTTTTAACTTTGAATCTTTGTTTTAGTGAACTTAAAAGAAATAATTAATTATTGCCCAGCAATATAACTGACACATTTCCTTACAACCCAATTTGGTTTTGTGTTAATTGCATGAAGATTGGTTGTCAATTATTTTTTTACCTGAATAACAAACATAAAAACATGTTTTATTGTACAAAGCTTTTCAAGTTTTAGCTCATATGATATTTTTTGGTTATGACGTAAACGGTTTCACAGCAAGATGATTGATTATACTTGGGCTATTCAAAATATTCTAACTTTTAATCTTATTCTAACTTAAGTATTATTATAGTTAATTAGATATATCATTGCAGTGGGAAAGTTAATTGATGTTGATTGTGTTAACCCTTAAAGGTACCTTTGATCCAAGAATAATAACCTATAACTCATTTTCTACTTGACTTTTTAAAATGTCCTTAAAATGGCCCATATAATAAGTATGTTTTTTTATATATGAGAATAGTTTGGACTAAAGTTGCAATTAAGACCTTATAACTGGATCAGCTTAATGCAAAGGAGCATATTGTTCCTTGTCAATACATGCTTGTGAAGGTGATATGATTCAAAGTTTCTCTGTTGATGGTATTCAATAGAAACTTAATATAAGTCATCTTTCAGATTACATTAAAAAATCAAGTTGTGTAGCGAATTACTTTTTTGAGACCTAGCACTCATTTTTGATTGGATAACAATATTTATAATGGAAGAATACCGAGCAAAAACTTTTTTGCAAAAATAATCTAAATTTAATCTTGTAAAAGGAATAACTGAAAAATTCTGATTAACAAGATCAAATAGCAATATTTTCAATGATTTGTACTTATGGCCTCACTATAGCCCAAGCCTAACATACTTAACCCTAAATTGTTTTTCAGGTACATATTACCTGGAATCTATGGTATGAATTTCGTGTTACGCGAAGCTCTGGGGGGTGGAGGTGTGGCATCTTTAAGAAGTGATCCTCAGGTATTCTTCATTTAATAATAATTATCTATGGGTTTGCTTACCAAGGTGTAAATGTTATTTGTTGTGACTACACACTGGCTTCATATGTTTTTTTCAAAATGAGAGTGCTTTATTGGCAAGCCTATTCCCCAGAACTGAGAACCATTTTTTGAGGCATCATCCAGGCGATTCTTGCTACCAATTTTCATACTCAAATTACAGTGAATCTGAGCTTTCTGTGGGTGTTACAATATACAGATATTTAATTTTTGCCAAGTGAACCCTAGCAAAGTGGATACTCTATAGAACCGGCGGGGGCTGGGGAGCCCAGTCGGTTAAGCACTCGCTTAGCATGCGGAAAGTCCTAGGTTTGGGTCCGGGCATCGCCAAAATGGCTGCTGACCTGTTAACGGCCCGTGCAGCCCAAAATGTTGGACGAATAATACCCTGTGTAAGGGAGTGCAGGTAAAATATTCTTCAAAGTCCTAACGCTGCGTACGATGTCGCCCTTAACGGTTGCGTTGGGTGCCTATTCAGGTGCTGGCTTGTCACCTGACTGTGGTTCTAAAATACGACGCCTGTCGCCAATAGCAGGCCTAGGAACTAGTCTCTTTTCTAGCTATTAGTCTCTATTTTTTTAAAGTGTCTCTAAAAGTATCTTTTTTCAGGTCAAAGTCTCTAAATTAGCTATTTTTCACCAGTGGGGCTAACTTTCGCTGAGATTTAACAAGAACATTGCTGGCATATTAAGAACTTTTTCTCTTATGCAAATATGTCTTTTGCTTTTCTATCGGTGATGTTACAGCTCTACGCTACAGAATTGCTTCGTTTTGTTTTGTATTTTCAACAGTGCTCATTGTGACACCTGACTTTCCAGATTTTGGCTGATGGCTGTACACAGAATTGTACTTGGATTTTTTTTAGCGACGGAAAAATCGGAATTATGCTTGAATTTGTTGAAAATTCTGGTTTGTCACTTACTGGAAGTTTCGATTTATATAGATTTATGAAGATAAGCTTTTTGTATCGTTTATTTCAAGGTTTAGCCATCAGCCGACTTTTTAAAAAAATCCCCCATTGTAAATTTCGGATTTGCTGATTTCAAGAGTTCTATAATTTTTCCGCAAATGTCCAATTCTTTCAATGTTACAAGATTTGTCTTTTTCTTTTAAGATTTTGATTTAGAATTTTAAATTAATTGCTCGAATTTAAAAGTTATTTGTTATGTAGGGTTTTAAGATTCGCGGTTTGTTTGCTGATTTTTAGATATTCTCGATTTTCCGTCTTTGCAGTTAACTAGATTCATTATTTGGGTGGAATTTAAGATTATGTGATATGCTAATTTTTTTAGGTTTGTTTATTTCAAAGAGTCTTCAATTCCCATTTTTTGAAGATGCACAATGAACACATTTTCAGTTTCTCGATTAAAATATTTCCTGCTTGTGATTTTGCTGTTTTTAATGATATTTGAGGATTTTTTTAGTCATCGATATTCAAGATTTAACGATTAAGCGATCTTCGAATTTTGTTGTAATTTGTAAGGATTAGTGATTTTTTGACTTCAAAGTTATGAATTGCAGTACAAAACAAGTTTAATTAATAAATTTAATAATAAAAATGAAGATGAATTTGATTAATTGCACTAAGATGTCTTGGAATATCAGTTACCGCCCAGTAAAATCCAACAATGCTTCCCGATTTGCTAATTTTGTTGCCTAGTAATTTTCATGAAATCCACCGATATGCCTTGCTTCATAATGATTGAAAGTTTTTTTGCCTATGCTGATCTTAAGAGCGTCTGGTTACTTTTGTAGCTCCGGTTCAGGCCAAGTCGGACCAAACAATAATTTCCGCTGTTCAAGAGTATGTGAGATATGTGACCACATTAGATATCACAAGAAGTGCTTGATTTTTTTCCGCCTTTTTAAACTTTTTTGGCATTTTTCTATTTCGGCTTATCTTAGGGTTTTTGATTCTAGCCAGGTTTAAGTTTTAAAAAATAGTAATATTGCCAGAATTTAAAAGTGTCCGGAATAGAGCATTATGTGTGTCTGGTTCTGTACTTCTTTATTAGCCAATTTCCGAAAATTCACTACTTTACTGATGTTTAGTTTTACATTTTATAAATTTGTAATTTATGGATAGTCAAGGAGTCGTAAATTGCCAATCTGATGAAAGATTTTTTCTTGCTGAAACGATTCGCAGAACGCTTATTACCCTAGTCTACTTTTAGTCTCTTTTTTTTATTTTAAAGTATCTTTTGTCTACTTTTTTTAGAGCATTACTAGTTCTGAGGCCTGCAATAGCCCTCGTGTAGCTCTAGTGTGACGATAATTCAAAACCTAACCTAATCTATGGACTGGCAAACTTGGGCTTATGATTTAGACATGTAATGCATTTCAGCCACTGTTCTCCATCTATTAAAATTAAACTATAATGTTTCATGCATTGTGAATTTGACATATAGTGATGAAGAATCTTTCAAAATCTTACATGAAAGTCTTGCTTAACTATTGTGAAAATTGAATTGAAATAAAATTAACATCCTTATTCTCTAAGGTTGCAAAAGAAATACTTGAGTAATTTGAGTTTTATTTAAATATATATTTTTTTTTATTTTAGGGCAAAGCAAGTGCACAAATGTTAACTGACTTTTTGCTGCATGATATGCCAAGTCTTGAAGCACTGAAGAAGTCATAATTCTGCATTTTATAAATGTTTATAAGAATCGGCATTGTGTTTGTTATAATTGTTTGAAGTTGTAATAATAAATATTTTTATAATTTATTCCATCCTTCATGTATGAAAAGTAAAAATACATAAACACAAATTCCATCAATTTATTTTTATTTTAACAAGTAAAGTTTGACACCATATTTTGAGTTATAAATTACTTTTTAGTGATAATATCAATACTATTTTAATCTCTTATGATATTACATGTAAAAAAAGGAATATAGTACATAACATTGTCATATTTTTTATAAATAAAAACATTCTTTACTAAATTTTATATAAAAAAAATTAACACTCAAACAATAGTCCATAGCACAAAAAACATATATTACTATGACCATATTAAGCCCATTATAAGAAATGCATATTTAAAAAATTACTTTTATAGAGTTTATAGGTTTTTACTCTTGAATCATAAAATATAGGTTCCATATTGATTAAGCAACCTATTTTTCTTTTGCTGCACTAGGGCTGATTAGACCAGAACTTAGTCTGATCACTAGCAATGCTAGGAGAAAAATTCTCTCACGGAATACACAGCTTTAAAGACCAAAACTGGCAACAACTAAGAAAATTGGATTTAAATTAAAAATATAAACAGTACATATTAATAATTTAACTAATAAAAATAAAACAAAAAATGCTAAAGTTAAGTAAAAAAATTGAATTTCTAAAATCATTAGGCCAAATAAGTCTAAGAGTAGAAGGATTATAATATATATATTGTTAATTATTCTATAAAAAATTTCCAATATCTAATAAATAACCTGAGAATTATTTTTTCAAAACATACAAGGGACTAAATACAATAATTTTACTCTATTAAATAATTTAATATTTACACTAAAATATCAATGCAAAGAGTGTCTTACGAGCTTTCTTTCAAAAGGGATTAAATGTTTATTTGGCTCAAAAATTATTTGTAAGAAATAAGTGTCTAACATTAAAGGAATGTATAGAAGGGTTTTATCCCTCTAATACTTCTTTTATTGGAAAACAAAAATGTAAGTCATTTTGGCCAATGGCAATATCAGTATTGGTTTATAAATTACAAAACGAACTGTTAATCAGTGTTATTTTATTTGTAAAGTCTATATTGTCAGATAACATACTACGCAGAGAAATCATTAAAATATAAATCAAAATTTTAAATTTTCATGTAATGACATATGGGAATGGTATCCAGATAATCCGATTTTTATTTTTTATCCTAAAAATTTACCAAGATTTAGTTGATTCATGTATACTTCTACTTTTTTGCATTAACTATTGTAACAAGCGAAAATCTTCCCTTTTTCAAAATAAGCTCTTAAGTTTTGATGGTTAAATTTGTCCTTGAAAATTTTTGTACCAAGTTATGGTATGGTACATATATATTCTAGCTTATGTGCTTGTTCAGAGAACCGCTTATAAGCTTTTGTACCAAGTTCTATATGATACAAATGATAAAGAAAATACAAATGATATCTTGGAAAATATTAAAAATATCCCCAATACTTTTACATTATGGTAATTATTTTTCTTAAAGAAAATATTACCTGCTGTTTTATTTCTGAAATATATAGATTGGTCATTCTATATCAAAGACATCTTTAAAATATTTCAAATGTTTATTAAACACTTTATACATTTCAATATGCTTTAAAAATCCAATGTTTATAAAATTGCAGATCGCAAAAATACATGAGGACTAGAATAAAGACTTCTCTCTTATTTGAGAAAACAGCTTTGATGAATGGCAACAAGTCCATAAAATATTTGTAACTAAAAATTGTACTTGATTATGAGTATAGTATACAGTTAGAAGAAGCTTTTGATGTGTTTCAATACAGCCAGATGAAATGCAACTTTTAAAGCGACTATAGTTTTCTTTAAAAACATATTAATCCATTCCCTGTCATCATATTCATTAGCAGTTATTATCAATTGAGTTAGTAGTGTGATAAGAATTTTTTTATACCAGTTTTTTTTAATTAACAAGCAGCTGCTTTATCTTAATAATAAAAATTTTAGTTTATGTTATTTACCAAGGTTCCAAATATTTTTTAAAATTAAACATACCAAAAAATCACTTTTTTTAATAACATATAATTACTTAGGCTAGTTTCAGTTTTCTGATTGAGCATTAAAAATATCTTGAATACTTAAAAGAACAATTAAAAGACTGAGTGATATCTTTAGCATATTAATATGCTTTTAATCACTAATAAAACAAAGTTAATTAGATATGTATCTCATGGTGTGCAGTGAATGATTTGCAAATTTAATAGTCAATTATTTATGTGAAATGCCAAGACCCAAAATTGATTGAAGGCATTCAAAAATGATAATTATTTTAACTTTTTTCTTTCAAATTTCCAATGCAATTGATCTTGTATTTTTCAATAATTGTGTCCTGAGGTTTTCAACTTAATTTTCAAAGTTTTCAAATAAATTAGAAAAAAAAAGTTAAAAAAGTTAGGCTAAATTTCAATGACAAAACAACTTAATGTAATATTATTATCACTAAAATACAGATCTAAGATCTTCAAAGGAAAAACATAAGGATAACACACGGAAACCCAAAATATGTTTTGTAAGGATTCAGAAAAACATTAGAAAGCTACATCACTGAATATCTGCGCCTTAGTAAAAATAGGCTGCTAATCCTATGCTATAACATTTGACATTAGCTTATTTCCTATGTCAGTACAAATAAGGGAAAATACAAAAATTGGCAGACATAAAATTCAGCATTCAATGTATTTTTTCAGCTTGATATAAAGTATCTTCTCTTTAAAAATAGCATAAGGCTCAATTATTATTGACAGATCCGACTTTTAAGGCAAGTAACATATGTTATGAAGTAGCATAAAGTATAGAAGAATTTTATTTTTTAATAAAAAACATTTTTTTAAAAATCCTTAAATATGTATCACAGAATCATCTGGCTATACATCAAACTTGATGGTTCTTGGGCTACTTCTACATTGGAACATGATTGAATAGATAAGATATCGATTCTCCGTTATGTGTTCGTCGAATGGCTTCTGCCAATATCATAGATATGTCAATGCACTGAAAAAAATTAGTTATGATTAAACAATTATAAATTTTTTCAACTACAAAAATTGAACTCTGAAATCTCTTATTCAAATAATTGGTTGTGTATTTTTTTTATACAAGACAACTAACTAATTTTAGTCAACATATGTATATTACAAATTAAATTAAAAAATTAATTAAAAAACACATGATTATTTCTCAGCACAACTTAATTTTGTTGTTTAGTAATTTGTTTATAAAATCTTTAGTTATAAAAAAAGTTTAATCTCTTTTATATCATGGGTTTAAAATTATTCTTTAATGAAATAAGTTATATAGAAGGATAAATAGTTGGATAATTATGGAATCTTTATTAATGCACAGATAAGCAAAATTACCTGAATTTTTGAACATTCTGTCATATGTGTATCCTGAGGAATACTATTTGTAACTACTACAGCTTCGAACACAGCATTGTTTATTCTAGATATAGCAGACCCAGAAAAAATACCATGGGTTAGTATTGCATATACTTTTTGAGCACCAGCTTCCAGTAACCTAGAAAATATATATGGTACACATTTTATTAAATATAATTCTGCACCTAAAACTAACCTTGTATCAAAATAACAAATAGTGTTATTTACCACAACTATGCTTAAGATAAATTGGACTAAGAACAAATGAACTCTAGGGGGTTTTTTGGTAGCGGATAAGAAGGTTGAATTTTTGTTATGTGTGTTTGTATACAAAGTGTGTAAAATTTGGACTGGTTTAGTAAATTTGAAGAACCCATACAATTTTTAATCCTATCAATATTTTAACACACATTTAACTTTCTTTTTATCGCTTTTTAACTAATATAATTGATTAAAATTCAAATTGGAAGTAGATAAGAGTTCCTCACTTCAGTTATTTTTTACAAAAAAAATTAACATGGTTAGGAAGACAACAAAAATAATAATAGAATGAACATGTTCTGAATGTTACACTTTAAACATGTTCAAAACAAATATTTCTAACTTATAAATCTTGCTTAAATAGCAAATGATTCCTAAAACTATTACTTCCATACAATTATTGTTTTGATGAGTCATTTCTGTTACCTGTCAGCTGCATGACATATTGTCCCACATGTGTCTGCCATATCATCAACGAGAATTGCTATTTTGTCTTTCACATCACCCACCAAAACCATGGATGACACTTCATTGGCCTTTTTCCTCTCTTTGTGTATCAAAGCAAACTCCACATTCAAATGATCTGCTAAAGCTGTCACTCTGAAAGGGAAGGTCTACATTGAATACATTCAATCTTTGTGAAAAACTGCAAAATAACAAACTAATGTTTTAAAAATACGACTCTCAAACATACTTTCTTTAACAGCAAAACATCTGTTGAATGATCATTTTTTAAACATTACAATAATTTTACTTGTAGAAGTTTATTTTAAATCGTGAAAACAAATTAATTTTAATTAAAAAAACATCTTTAAAAAATAATTAAAGTTAGTTCTATAAAATGTAAACTGTGTAATAACTTTTCTTACACACATTACCAATAATAATATAATATAATCTGAAGTAACATAGTTTGTTCAGTTATCATGACATTGTTTTATTTACTATTAATTACTTAACACTTTACCTACGGGCGTCGACTGACCCATAGACTAAGAACACTCTAAGTTTCAAACTCTCATTGGAGAATTTCTACATTGAAATTGACATAGAAACTAGCGCGCCCCCTTTGTGTCTAAGGGAACTAATGTAATGGTTTCTGGCTGCCTATTTGCAGTCACCTTTAGGAGATTTAACAGAGCCAATGACATCTCGTAATTTGGAACCCTTATCAAGTGACGATAGGGATTTATTTTTTACTACAACTTATTTCCGACTTTATTTTTGAATATATACAGCTACTCATTGACTTTTATATCCCTCGTAGGCCCATCCACAAGATATTTGACCTTGTGCTTCTTTTTCTTAATTAAAAAACCTACAGACTGACTACGCTTGTCATTTTAGACATGGTCCCCCAAAGATCCACAAGTGATTCGATTGAATAACTCGTCAAATATTCATCCAAATGTAACAAAAACTTAGATTTAGGGGTTTTCGAGGGTTTTTCACATTTCTAAGTAATTAAAATTGGGTGTTGCTATTGAAAATTTTAAAGTTCATAACATTTTTAATATTAAGACGGACCCTTATGCAAATTTTGTGTCATGCAATTAACTCAAAATGTTATTTGTTCACATAGTCAAAAAGGTCCGATGTAAAGGGATGACTAACGGTTGAAATAATCACTAGTGGGTAACTTTTTTTTTTAACAGAGAACATTCCGAAGAAACAGTAGCCCTACAATTGAAAGTACAATTATGCCAATCAACAAATCAACCTTTAATAGTGTTTTAGTTGCTTTCGACACGTTAGAAGAGCTAGGCATTAGATTAAGTTGCTGGTCTAGAAGATTTTTAGTCGACGGGTCAGTCGACGCCCGTAGTTAAAGTGTTAAGAATCAGAAAGTAAAATTAGTTTTCAAATATTTTGAAAGTGTTCCCACAAGTTTTTGGAAAACAAATTTCAGAAGTTTCTCATGAAATTTTTTTTAATTTTCGAGGAGGAAGAAAAATTCATTCAGATTTGACAAAACAAGCCTATTAATTTTAATACTGAGCAAAAGAAGTTTTAATTGCATAAGTGAACAAACTTAAAAAAATTGTCATCAATTATATAAATGATCACCATGAAACTGATTTTTTTAAAATAATAAGTTAATGTTATTTTGAAAGAAAATAAAATCCTACAAGCTAAATTGCTATTTTCTAAGAATTCAGATTTCATGATCAAGAGGGAAAAAAGAAAAGTACCTCTTGGCACCACCAGCATCTGGAGAAACGATAATACTATTTTTCCATTCTTGAATATTTTCCCTAATCCATTTTAAAACAGCAGGCTCTGCATATAAATTGTCGACAGGAATATCAAAGAATCCCTAAGGAAAAATGTCATAGAACTTAAGTATAAATTGTCTAAATGAATCAATGAGAGCAGAAACAATGTTAGTCACAAATTTCAAATTTTTCAGGAGGGAGAAAAAACATAATAACTCCTCCTCTATTTCTGCACTCAACACTCGAAACAAACGTCCTGTATTTACGGAACTACTCAACAGACTAAAGTAGTTTTTGCACCCAACACGCATCTTGCCTTTCTACGCTTATTTTCATTGGAAACGAGTCTTCGGATTTTTTTTACTGAAGTGGTTTCTGCACTCACCAATTCAATTATTTTAAACACAAACTTAAATAAGGCACCAATATATTTAACATAAATCAAATAATAGATAACAATAGTGAATATATAGCCAGGGAAAATTAGCTTTTCAACTAATACATATTAAAATACAAAGAATCCGAGTAATATTTTTATTTTGTTAGATTAATCTACACTGAAAACTTATAAAACAAATTTAAATGTCAAAACAAATTTTAAAGTCTTCTTGATTGCATTCTTTATAACATAATTTCTGTGTTATAAGCTATTTAATATATTTATTCAATTTGTATTATTTGATATTGCATTATACAAAACGTTGGAACTGGGAAAAACCTACAGCTTGATCTAAGCAGTATAGTGTCGACATCATTTTACTCAACTATTATTCAAAAATTATTAGTATTTAAAAAATTACTTACATCATATCAAGAACTCTATATTTTAAAATTAAATTGATTTAGATTTAATTTAAATTAATTAAATTATTTAAAGACTTCTTAATGACTAGACTGTTAAATAGAATAAAGTCATTGAAATTAACTTTAAAATACTTTTGAAACAGTTTCAAGTAATTTTTTTTTCTTACTTGTATTTGAGATGCATGCAGATCCATGGTAATTATATGATCTGCTCCAGACACTGATAGCATATTTGCAACAAGCTTAGCAGATATAGGAGCTCGACTCTTCAGAACATAGAAAAAAATTACACATGTTTTTCGAAAGAAAAAAGCTGAAATGTATATGTCATAATCATCAAGAAGCTAAATTGATTAGTTATACGACCCAAATACACTTGTCATTTCTTTCAAGCTCAGGAGAATTATTGCACATTAGATGTTTTTTTTTTTTTTTTTTTTTTTTTTTTTTTTTTTAAAGTTTATCAAAAGTAGCTGGGGTAAATATGTGAGGAGGTAGTAATGTAACTACCAGGGTCAACTTTTAACCTTTTGTGATAAGTGTACATGGATCCTTGTTCCTCTGACACATAATTATGTAGAGTGGGAAAAACAAGGTTTCAGTCCAATCTTTTTTCCCAAAAGTTGCACCAAAAAAACAGAACCGAGGAGTACACGGGAAGAACCGATTGATTTCTTTAGTCTTTCCGTAATTGTCTCTGCTTGGCTGACATTGGCGACAGGAAACCAGTTTTTCTTATGGTTCTTCATTTGCGGTACAAACATGTGATTCCTTCCACTCAACTCTGGCGTGAATTAGGGTTGCCACGAAAGATAAACAAAGCGAGTAATTGGCTTCTTTTACACCAGTTTAGGTAATTTCTCGCTATCATCCCCAAAGAGGCTATTGAGGAAAGCCTTGTACAAAATCAATCGGTTCTTCCTGTGTACTCTTTAACTGCTATTGCCAACTGATTTTAAAGCAGAAAAATAGCTGTTAAAGTTTTAAGAATGTACACATAGAGCCTTGTACAAGTAAAAGTAAATTCAACGTCATGTATTCTTGAACAGCTGAAAAGTTTTTTATTTCCTCTGTACAAAAGACAGTGGAAGGAAATTTATCAAATTACTCATTTGTAAAACAAATTATATAAAACTCCTAAGGCATGCCTAAAAATCCTAATACATTTATAGAAAAGGGGAAGAAAAACAACATACAACATATATAATAAAATATATTTTTCATAAATATGCTTAACAAACAAAATATCCACTATAATAACCAAATTCTGTACCATATCTTTTCGGTCCTGTCAAAGAAAAAAAGAAAGTAATGAAATAAAGAAATAACCAAAATTATCCAAGCTTATCTAATGAGGACACTAAAAAAATATCTAATTACATAATTAAATACTGCTCAATGGCATGCCTTAGTAAAAACTTTTTTGGATGTTTCTAAGTACAGTAAAACTGTAGAAACAATCTCTGTTAGCATAAAAATTTTTAGAGAAAGAGTTTTTCCTTATATTAGACTTATTGATAAAAGGGGCAAACAGGCAACACTTTGATTAGCAATGAATTTTGCAGCTGCATGACACTAACTTTCTTGCTTTTGAAACAAAGAAGGTTCGACTATTCATTCCTAAAATTTTGCATTTCAATATGCAATGGTAATTTAAAAAAAAAACAATAGCAGTAACAAAAGTTTTTAGTACTACGCTATTAGCAATTGGATATAAAATTCTACTGTTATAGTTTGATAATTTATTTTTCTTCTTTTGGCTTTCCATTGAATAGACTATCTTCTTGATTGATAAATAATTGGTTGCTTCTGAAAAGTTTGACTGTACTTAAAAATATTTGAATAAACTTATAACGGTTTCACACATACAAAATATATTGATCATTCATTTATCATGCCATGCACATTTAGAAAAGAAACAAGTTATTTGAAGTTAGCTTGAAGTATAATTTATTTGAGTTAACTTGAAATGGTTAGGGTGTTTGAGGAGAAACGAAATTTCTGTTTCGAGTAGCTTTAAGAGCCCCTAAAACAATTTTAAAATTTAGGAGCTTTTTACAATGGGGGAGAAAACTTATTTCTTGAATAATAAAGTGCAAAAAAGGGGGAAAATCCTTTAGAAATAGTGCAAGCTGTTATAATACATACCTTGTGGAAAACAAATAATCCAAAACAAGGCATGTTAGTTATAATTAAAAGATTAGTTTCAATTATATATTGTATTAGTAGGTATTAAAGAACCAAATTACTATAAGTTAGATCATTTAAGTTGGACAAGCAACCACTTTTTAACTGTTCAACGGTCTATGTTGTTAGTCCATCAACCAAAATAAAATTATTTTAATATGAATTTTGTTTTAGGTTTGACAACTCTTTTGAATCCGATTAATTGAAAGATAAGAAAACAGAAATGTACCATGCAAATTCACAACTGTTTTAGGGACCCCTTTTGATACGAGTCATTTTACCATGTTCATACCTTATCTTTCTTATCTTGCCTTGCATACGGAAAAAGAGGGATGACTGCAGTCACTCTTGAGGCAGAGGCTATTTTACATGCGTTGATCATAATGAGAAGCTCCATTAGATTATCGTTGACTTCCCCACATCCACTCTGTATAATGTAGACATCCTCGCCACGGACTGATTCTTTAATTTCTACACTAAAATTATTTATACTAGAATTATTACACTAAAATTAGTAACAAGTGTTCAATTCATAAAGGAAACAACTGTGCCTTTAAAAACAAATTTAAAAGTTTTTGATGTCTAAAAATATACATTTTTGTACATTTATACCCAACAAAAACCTTTTTTAGAAACCTCTTAAAAATTTTACTTGTTTATAACTTTTAAATAGAAATGTTTTTAAATTTAGTTCAATACAATCATTTTTTCAAGGATACATGGTTCACCTTTACCGTACGGTAACCATTGGCGCGATTTTCCGATTTGGCGATAAATAGTTTTTGGTGGCAACCTGTCTGACCTGACCGAAACGCAGAATGGTTAGATAGGGTTGCCGGAAAACGTCATCGTTGTGAAGAGAGCATGACGTCAAAAGTCGTCAGAATAGGGATTTCTGGGGCGATTTCGGAAAGTTCGCCAATGGTTACCGAACAGTAAATTTCTACCGGATACATTTGAGAATATATGCCATTGGTGTCCCTTTGAAATTCGCTGCTTTAGGCAAATTAAGGACTATAAGAAATATGGCCTCTACATTTTGAGTAGCTCTTAAAAAAAATACTATTTTATAATTGCGTGAAAAAAAATCCGACTTTCACATTATAATTTCAAGATCAGATGCGTGCGAAAAGTTACACTATTTGAAACAGTGAAAAAAAAGACTTTTTATCACTCTTTTCATAAATGCCAACGTTTCAAGTTAAAATTTCTATTTCATAATATTAATAAAATCTAGATATTTATAGATATGCTTTTATTTAAAGATATAAAT
The DNA here is from genome assembly GCA_023701765.1 of Hylyphantes graminicola. Taxonomy (NCBI): domain Eukaryota; kingdom Metazoa; phylum Arthropoda; class Arachnida; order Araneae; family Linyphiidae; genus Hylyphantes; species Hylyphantes graminicola. The sequence goes on from CM043119.1 coordinate 18,248,577, forward strand.
GCGCGTGAAATATTTTTGGACCAATGATATTTTTTTCCCACACAATTATAAAAAATAGTGTGTGAAACACATGCGAAAAGTAAACTTTTTAAAACATGTGTCATTATTTCACTCGAAATAAAATCCACTAGTTTTAAAAAGTGTTACTTTTCACACTTGTTGCATAAATAACTATTTTTGATGTTTTCAGGTGTCCCAACTAACAACTTAATGCTTCTAGGAAAAATTAAGAAAATCTTAACATTCACAAAGCGATGGCCCATATGAGATGGTCTCTAAATGCTTGCCTATTTATACCAAAGTACGCATTTTATATATTAGTCCTTTGAGGGGGATATTGGAAAACATGATTATTTTTATGCATCGTTTTTGGTACTTTGCCATTAAATGAACACCAGTCCTCCAACAATCCTCACCAAAGTTAGAATTGGAAGAAGCATGTTTAAAATAATAATTTTAATGATGTTATAATTATGTTTTTTTTTTGTAAATATTTTAGGAGTTAAGCAGACTCAATACTTTAATTTAAAAAAAACCAGAATCCTTAAAAAACCTTTTCATTCCTTCTTGTCTTTAGCAGTCCATGATAGGTAGATTTGATGCATTATTATTATCAGATTAACATTTATTTCTTAAAAAATTTAAGAAAATGCTCTTTGATATGAGTCTTTATTTTACACAAATTTATTCTTCAGTTGATTAAAAGAGTATGTAATGTGATTGGTGATTGAAACGTGTGTTTTCCACTCATATTTTGTGTAGGTAAGAACATTTATGTCTAGGAAGGCAAAAGGGTCATTCCGCGTCAAAACACCCAAAAATATGGTGTTTTGTCACCCACCGACTCAGATTTCCTTGAAACTTTGTACATTTGTTCTCCCGTATGATTTAAGAACATATGCCAAATTTTTGTGGTTTCTTATTGTAACTTTTTTTTATATTAAATTTTAAAAATTGAGATTTTTCAGAATTTGCTTTCGCCCCAATCGCTAGTCTGAATTGCATCAATTTACAGAAATGCTTATAACTTCAGTATTTATGGAGCAATTGGCTTCAATTTTTTTTTTTTTTTTTTTTTTTTTTACAAATCCTCCAGGCTAGCGATAGCTAGACGAATTCCATGAGATTATGAACACGTAAGAAGTCCAGGAAACACAAGGGGTCCTTAAGTAGATCGTCCCAAGAAAGATTAAGGCAGTCCAAAATGTGGTCAGGAGAGGCCATTTCCGTAGAACACTTCGTACAAATTGGGAAAAGCTTGCGTCCTTCAAGAAAAGTAAGGGTCTTCAGATGGCCACTTGCGAATCTTGATAAAGCCGTCTGGTCTCTGCGATCGCAAATGAGGCCAAGGGAGCCCCCAGGGTTCTTTCTCCTGTACCAATTACTTGCTGGGGGTGTTAGCCATTTCAATTTTGCCTTGTTCTTCCTGATGGTGTGGATCTCCGGGAAAGTCCAGACCGGGAGGGGTGCTGGGGCCTCGGATTCAATTTTTTAATAAACATTAATGGAAACTTGTAGTTAATTTACCTATAGAAAGTTAAGGCGTAAATTAATATAAAAAAATTACAAAAATGTAGAAAATGCAACTTTTTTCAATTTTTTGAAAAATACGTGACTATAGAAATATTCTAATAACTTTTTTCTCATTCCTCTCAGGAAATCGATTTTGGTGTCTAAATATTCCTTAGGTTTTGAGCTTTAAAATAATAAAAAATCATAATGGTGTTTTGGCTTAATGGATAGATAATCAAGTTTAAAAACAGAAAACCTATTTTTTGCACATCGACATTCAATCAATGTTCCTAAATCAATTTCTTGATATTTTTGTAAAAACTCAGCGGAGAAAGTGGGAAAAAAATAAGTGGGGGGATGCCTTCAATTAGAATGTCATGCCCATCTCCCCTCTATGGATTATGTATTTGAGAGATATAAGAAGTGGGGGGATGGATGGTCATTTTCTTGAAAAGTGGGGTGACGTTTCACCCCGTGTCTACCCGCACTTTCAGCACTGTAAAAACTTTTTTTCATTACTTTTAATATATTAATTGTACTAAAGTTCTTGGATTATATATTTATTTTTTACAATTATTTTAAGGAAAAAACATTGCCCTTTTAAGAAAACTTTTAAAACTTCTATATACCGATACAAGGTTGCTGAAAGGTTCCATTTAATTTTTTCGGACGAAATATTATATTATTTTGGTATGCAGTTATTTACTACATAGAAGATAAAAAAAAATACAACTATTATTGAAATCATTGAAACTATAAATAACTAATATAGAACTACATTTATAATTAAGTATTTCAGGCTTCCGACTGTAATCCAAAAAAATAAGCATTCTGTATACCAGTAAATAATTATGGAAAATGTTAACGGACACAGTATAAAAAAGATTCATTTTTTAAAATCTTTCTGCCAATATTTGTGTAACAAAATCACTCACCTTTTTTGTAACTAAATTTGAACTTATTTTTCAAGCAATGTGAGATTTATAGTAGTTTCGTAAACACTTCATTATTTTAAATAAGGTAAACATTGGCTCCCTGAGAATTTAACTTTATAAACAGTGATGAGGTTTTTAGATAAATTTCTTTATAGTACTTTGGTTTTCATTCCATTTTAAGTGAGAGGACTGTTGATTTAATATCCTCTTCCTTAAAGTAAAATCTTCGTCCTAAAGTAGTTGATTCTGGTCACACAAAATATTTCGCAAAATATGCCCCTACCATGACAACTTTTTCTTATAACGATAGCATTATCTCATCAAAATCCCTTACTATTTTAACAATTTCATCGCTATTTTCACCACTGCAGGCCTTTTTGAATAGCATGTTGTTTAATTGAGAGCATCCTAAGGAATCTAAACATTTATTCGCATCCTCTATACTTGTCCTTTTTATCACATTCATTATAAGCTTCAGTGCCAATTTCAATAATTTTGCGACAGGTTATGCATAACTCTTGTTCTGGATTTTCTTATCTCTTAACAATTTAGATGAAGCCAAGTATATTGACTGCAAATATTTCTTTACTGGCTGCTTGTATATGTTTGTAGGACCACAACACACTTTTTGATGAGTTTCATATGCTTTTAAATAGTAGTTCTTATGATGTTCACATAGTTAAAATGTGTTTGCTTTCTGAACAATTTGTACCAGATCTTAGTAATATTATTTCTTGCTGTTCTTCACTTAATGTTGATAAACTCATAAAAGTTTTTACTAAGGTGTATGTATTCAAATGACATTGTGCCTCACCCAATTTTCCAATGCTGAACAAATCCATGTTTTTCAAGTAAATTTCATGAAGAAAATTTCAAATTATATAGATGCTTTAAAAATCTTAAATAACTAGAGAAGAGCCGACTTTCCTATTCAGTTACAAATGATCAAGTGAGTGCAGATGAGCAAAAAGGAAATTAGTGGTTGCAGATGGTATGCCACATTCCTAGCATCTTGCCACTTCAAAGAGGTATCCCCTTTAAGGGCCTCTCTGAAGTGCTGATTTGAAATAAACAAATGAGCTCCTTTAGTTACATCTTTAATGTCCCTGCTTGTGCTACCAACCTACTTATTCAGTACCTAGTCCAAGTAAACATGTTAAACCAGATAAGTTTTTGAAACTTTTACATTTTAACTATTTGTAGAATTCCAAAAATCCTACATGTTGAATTGTGTGAACAGTTTTGGTAAGTTTTATTACATCCACACTTTTAGTACACAATGCTAGCTTATTCAAAGCTTATAATGCCTGAATTAAAAGTTTAAATCATAAATTATATATGACAAAATATGTCAAAAAAAATAAATTACAGTCGAACCCCGCTATAGTGAACCCTCTACGGAACCAACAATTGGTTCACTATATCCGAGGGTTCACTATATCCAATTTTCCTGGAATAAAGTATTATATGATATATTAATATATCGCTATATTTTTATACGCTTTTATAAGAATAATAAAGATACCTTGAATTAATTGAATAAATAAATTAATTATTCAATAAATTTTCAAAAAAATATTAATTAATTTTTGAAATTTTCTCAAAATAATTATTGGTACAAAAGGAATGTAAAAACATTTAATTAAGTAATAATGAATTTAATATGTTACCTCTATATGCCTACATTCTGTGAAAGAATATGGTAGCTTTGGATTGTTTACGATTAGAGTTCATAAGGAAATACGAGTAACAGATAGGTGCATGTGAATTGGACAGTTCCACTTATCCCCAGTTTTCAAGGGGTAGCTGAAAAGAAAGAATATGTAGCTGGGAAGAAGAATAGCTTCATTCAACTCTGGAGGAGAAGAAGTTGCAAAACCAGTGCGCATTGTCGTACAAGCCGTGACAAATCTTCCAGGAAAGGGTATTGTCGTATTATGGAGACAAGCCTTCCACGAAAGTGTGGATGGGTGGGATGTGGAATATGAATAATGGTTCGAAAAGAAAGGGTGGTTTCTGGAACCCAGAGAGGGTGGGAGGGGGGAAGAAAAGGTATGTTTACTTTTAAACAGGTCCAGTTTGAGTACAATAAGAGGGGAAGGTCAGGTTGAAATGTGCCACATTGTTAAAGATTGCTTCCCCGCTGCCACTTGCCATTCATAGTGTATCTTAAAATATGGAGAACTGAACCAAAAAAAATAAGGAAAGGAAATTTAAGTTCACTATAACCGAACTCCCATTTTCTAAGTAGTTCACTATATCCATATAAAATAACATTAGTTAAATAGGAGTTCGGAAGGGACCACTGAAAAGGTTCATTATAAGCGAGGGTTCACTATATCCCGGGTTCACTATAGCGGGGTTCAACTGTATTCTTAAGTATGTTCAGATGTCATCAGGAAGAATACCTGAATTATTTGAAAATTTTCTTCAAAAATCTATAATTAGAACTTTTGGACTATAAATGAATAATGCGAACATCTACAAAATATTCCAGTTATATGAAGATAATAAATTATATGATATTAAATTAGAAATGATAAAAATTAATTTTTTCTGCAAGCTTGTACAGGTACATGGAACGTTTGTAAGTTTCCTAGTTGGTTATATATATTCAAAATTGTAAAATACATATAATCTAAGAGGTTTATAGTACATTCATACATTAAAACTAAAAAAATGAAAGGAAGTTTTACAAATATATCAAGAAATCGGTTTAGAAACATGATTGAATGTCAATGTACAAAAAATAGATTTTCTGGTTTTAAACTTGATTATCTATCCACTAAGCCAAAACACCATTCTGATTTTTTATTATTTTAAAGCTCAAAACCTAAGGAATATTTAGACACCAAAATCGATTTCCTGAGAGGAGTGAGAAAAAAAGTTATTAGAATATTGCTATAATCACGCATTTTTCAAAAAATTGTAAAAAGTTGCAATTTCAACATTTTTGTAATTTTTTTATATTAATTTACCCCTTAACTTTCCATAGGTAAATTAACTACAAATTTAAATTAATGTTTAAAAAAAATTTGAAGCCAATTTCTCCATAAATACTGAAGTTATAAGCATTTCTGTAAATTGATGCAATTCAGACCAGTGATCTGGGCAAGAGCGAATTATGAAAAAACCCAATTTTTAAAATTTAAAATAAAAAAAAGTTACAATAAGAAACCAAAAAAATTAAGCATATATTCTTAAATCATATAGTAGAATAATTGTACAAAGTTTCAAAAAAATCTGAGTCGGTGGGTTACATGGCCTGGGTGTTTTGACATAGAATGACCCAAAACAGTTTATAAAAGATTAGGTATTTTCAAACTTTAATATTCAGTTCATAAGCTTTAAAATTTTGCACAAAAAAATATATTAATTATGGTAATGCATTGATATATATATATATATATATATATATATATATATATATATAATATATATATATATATATATATATATATATATATATATATATATATATATATATATATATATATATTTCTCTTTAATAAGTTAGTTGAATCATGTTAATCAAATTTGGTTGATAGATTATTATAAAAGAGTTTCAAATAACTTAAAATTTAAATCACCAATTCATGCTTCACTATTGCTTCATCCGTTCAATTATAACAAAAGAATTCGTTAAACGAGTTTAGAAAAAACTGAATTTTAGAAATAATAATGCAACATTTTGACATTGAATTGCATGTACTTTCAACTTTAACCTCTCGGCTTTTTTATAAAGATTAACTTACCACGTTTCTTTATTGCTAAACTTTTTCAATACTGCTTTACCAAGATTTATACCCAGTCTATCGACAACTTTTTGAGCTAATTCCGGATGAGAAGTGCCGCTAAATACTTTAATATTAGGCATTATGAATTGTAATGTAATTGATACGGAAAACCAATTGGAAGAGCATCCAACAATCACAATTCACAATCTGATCTTGATGGAACAAAAACAAAAATAAACAAAAACCGCTTTGGTTTTCTTTGTACAGTTACAGCTATGTTTTTCGAGAAGAAACAGGTTGCCTTGTTTGGTTTATTTCATGATGCTTTAGCCGGCAATAGCGATGAGCTTTCAACAACGGTTCGAATTCGAATGATAAATATCTTTCAATATAAAGTCACAGACAATAACTAACTAACAAATTCGAGTTTACTTGAATTTTCGTACAGCAACTCAAAGGCTATTGGTAACGTACGTCTAATTTTGAACCGCACTCTTTAAATGTCGAGCCGACACACTTTTGCTAGGCAACCAACGCAACTTTCAGGAATCGCGGGGACATAGAAGCATATTTAACGTGCACTCTTTCTACGCAGGGTATTCTTCTTAGTCGGACTTATTGGATGCAATGATCGTTTATGCAACGGCAGTTAATTTAGCAACTCCCGGGCTTGAACCAAGGAGCTTGCGAATGCAAAAGCAAGCTTTTGCACTTTATATGGGGCCGGGATAGCCTGGTTGGTAAGGTGCTGGACTGGCAACCCTAAAGGTTGCGAGTTCGAGCCCCGCTTTCCTCCGAAAAACCCCGTGTACACTGGTGACTGATACACGTTAAATTCCGTCGTGGTCTCAAATTCCTCCAAGTTCCCATACCAAATCAATAACTCTGGGTGACAAGTCAAAAAATTAGATGGATCAACCACACCAACCTGAATATATGTCTACCAACCAAGCATTTTTAATTTAAGTAACTTAACATTTTTGCAGCTGGAACACTTAATTGGGTATAAGTACTTTCTTAACAAATTTTAATTGCAGGAGTCATCTTTTTTCGGTTAAAGAAAATTTCGGTGACCTATACTCTCGAGGATACTTCTTTTCTGAATAAATCGTGCATTTAGAAATACTCATAGCACCTTGGCACGGCAAAATAAAAACATAAATAACCCATAAAAAATAGCATGAAACTTTGGTTTGATTACAAGGCATCCTAGAAAAATATTAGAATGTTTTCCGAAAAAAATTACTCTTTAATATTCATTGTTTTAGATATTTGAATGATGAAAACTGGCCTCATAAATTTCAACCTGTCCATGTGTAAAAAAAATAGTGAACGGAATAAAGTGATAATTATACTTTGGGTTACACAGCCGAAATTGCATTTTAAATAACAGCAATCGGAACGAAAAATGAGTCTTCTATAATACTTATAGAATTTAGTACAGAAGAACATTTCTTGTAGCTGGACTTCTGCAATAGTTGTTCCAAAAATATTGAAATCTTCATACAGTAGAGCTGCATTTCACAGGAATTTTGCTGCATTTTAACCAAGGAAATGGCAAAAGAGGTCAACATTTATGGCTTCAGATATTCTTTAGCCTTTTTTTTAAGAAAGAGCAGTCATTTGACACACATAATAACTGTTTAGTAATTTTTTATATATATTTTAACACAACTATACCAAGGATTTTTTGTTAACTTGATTCGTTTGATATTGGTCAATCAATTTTAATTTGACACAGTAGATATAACTAACTTTGGGCATTAGCATTAGGTAAAATAAAGCAATAAAAGAATAAAATAAAAGCTTGTCTACATAAAACATTTTTATTAAGCCTCAGTTTTTCAAAGCATACAAGAAGTACAGGGAAAAACTGCAGCATACCCAATTTATTTGTAAAACTGAACATTAAATTTACTGTTCAAGCGAGCTAAATGTATCCAAGAAACCTCTAAATGTGTTGAAGTTACTTTACAAAAAGACATCGCTCATCGTTTATTGTTATTAAAAGGAATAGCCCGCACTGGAGGCTTGAAGTTTGCACTGGCTTGTTGCTGGAGTTGATATGCCAGGGGATGAATCTTAAATCCATATAATCTGTAATAAAAAGATAAGTTAATATTGATATTTATAAGGTTAATAGAGAGAAGCTTTATAAAGAAATTAAGTTTTCAAAAATGATGACTTGGCTTTTTAGCTTATGAAGAGGTGGAATTTCTATAAACTTAGTAAATTAAAATATTTTATAATTCCTCTTTCAAATTGTATAGTTTGGCCTCTAAAGTAAATACATAGTATTGAACAGGTGAAACAGACAAGATTTATAAAATAGAATATTACTCTACTTTTGCTGACCATTGAACATTCTGGTCCCATCACATAATAAAATTAAGTGAACTCATCCACAATTATCTTTCTAGGCTCCACTTTGGACACCAAACTAAAGTTTTACCTTTCTGTTAAGTTACGTTAAATATTATCAGACATAACCTTGAGGTAAAACATTAAGATCTGAAGGAGCAACGTTTAATTTGAAAGCCTACATTCAAGGACAACTTCAATGTGGTAAAATGATATAATCTTGTGAATAAATTTAAAAAAAAATTGTTGTGTAACTAGACTCCTCAGACATTTATATATAAATTAAACTACATTCACCTTGGGACAAACTGGTTTGTGGGCCTCTTGGGCCTGTAATCAGGATGCACCATGTACAACATATGAGGGAATCCAGTGCCGAAATAGGCTCCATCTGTTTGATTATGGCGAGATGATTTTGGATTATACACATCGGTGCATTTGGGACAGTAGAGCTTCACCATGGACTCTCCAGGAACATCTGATAAACCTGGTAGAATTACACATTACAAATATATAATATATGTATAGCTTTTCTAAGGGAGCATGAATTTGTTTTGCCTCTACCATTGTAAGTTGGACATGCATCAGAGTAAAACCTTTTTTTGTCAAAGTAAAATAGAATTAAGTAAAGTAAAAATACAATTTAACTTTTAATAATGAAATATTGCATTACTATTTTATTACCAAGAATAAAAACTCAAACTTTCAAAAATTAAAATCTATGAATAAAAAAAGTGAATAGATATTTTAAAATTATTATATAGGTATTAATCTATTAACATTGAAAAAAAAAATAAAGCAACAATTAAATGTCTATGATTTAAAAACAAATCTAAAAGAATTTGTTTGTTGGTACAAAAAAAAATTAAAGAACAAAATTATAAGTTACAATAGTTTGCATTTTATTGTCAGAAAAGCATTCAATGAAATGAACACAAAATCTTGATTTTAATTAAATGAAACAGGACTTGAAAGAGTTAAATAACATATCACTTAAACTAACCAATAGGCAGCATGGGCTGATTTTCACAGTAGACCCGAGGACATGCACCAAAATCTCCATTTTGATGCTTCTCAATCTAAACAAAGAAATATCAATTAACAACTATTAGTAGAGCAATGAAATGCATATTTAAATAATCCATTATTTACATAAAACAAGATATCATATTTTTGTATGCATAAACTAAGCAGCAATACATATAATATTTTAGTTTACACCATTGTCTTAAATGATAATTTAAACTATATACCATTTGCGCAATTCCCCTATTAGTCAATATGTATCTTGAATGAATTAAACCATACAACATTTCTGCAGCCTGTTCAATGAGATCACTCTGGTTGGGATTATCTTCCAATTCATCATCTGGAATAACAAAATATTTTTTTGTAAAATTTGCATTAATGCAGAATTTTTTTAACAAAGGAATTCGAAAAGTGTTCAGAATTAATTTCCAAAACAAAACAAATTCAGTACAGTAGATTATAAAGACTTCACACACTTATAAAATGCTCAAAAAAGAATTATTAATGACAAAAAAGATTTTTAAAAATAAGAAACTGTAACTGATTTGGCACAGTGAAATTAATTATTCGATTTTAAAACTGATCAGGAATTTTTAAGTTATGGTACATACAGTCGATATCATTTAAAAAAAATTTCTGAAGATATATTTTGCTACTTTCGATTCATTTTGAATGAAAATCAATAAGTTTAAATGCGAACCAATTCTAATTTCATACGTGCTTTCAAGTGTGCCCAGAGGTCAAAAGTATAGAACTGCCTGTAGAGAATCACCTACGCTTTTCATAACGCAATGGATCATCCCACACCTGCAGATTAAAGTTGAAGAATCATGGAATATCTCGCGATTTTCTCAGAAGTAGAAGACTATGTATTTTAAGAATGGTCTTTGCCTATGTTTTTTATATGTTTTGTTTCATTTGTGATTCGAAACAAAAGGAAAAAAAGTCAAATTTATAATTTTCTTTTGTTCAGTTTAAGCAGAAATTTGCATAAAGCGATTGCTTGTTAAGAGATTTCTTTAGTATTAGCTCAAAGCTTTTTAGTCCGGGGAAATGCCTTTATTTCATGTTAAGCAGAATTTTGTGTTAAGCGAGATCGCGTTAACAAGGTTCGACTGTACCTGTGTATAAGCAGAGAAATTTGGGCAAATTTAGTGCCCTAAAAATGGGTGACAACTTGTACACTAAACATCAAGTTTAAAATTTTTTTTAAAATCTCCTTTCCTTAAACTAAACTAACAGTAACACTAAATTTCAATCAAACTTAAGGCTTAGATACTATCAATTCATATTATCCTCCATAATGATGCATAATTGTTAGTTCTCAGCGTGATGTGTATTTTGCACAGTGCATCTCTTTTAAAGAGGATTTTAGTCAACCAGTCTTCAAGTATGCAAAAGAATAATGCCGGTTAGTGACCTTTGCACAGTGTTGTCGTGTGGTCTTCCTGCTCCACTGAACAAAGCATATATACTTAACTTAAATTTCAGCTTTTTTAATAACCAAAAATCTTTGTTCTAAACAAATCTATGAAATTAACTAATGTTGTCAAAATAACCGCAACTATTTCACCAAACAAAGAACATTCATTTTTAAGACATATTTTATCATTCTTTTAAAAATTTTTTTTCACAATTTAAAGCTTTAAATTTTCAACATACATTACATGCACACAAAGTACAATATTTTCAAAAGCATTTACCAGGCTCCAGATCCAAAATCATATCCAAAGCTTGGCGATAGTGTGGCACTTGCTCACTCAAGCCAGTCAGATTAAATTTATCTTGAATATAATCTTCATCGACCTATAAAGATGGGGGGAAAAACATACATTTTAGGCAGTTTTACTGCATTCGAATAAGCAAGCAAAGTAAGGAACAAAATGAGTAAGCAAGCAATAAATTAAATTTCACGAAACTTTAACTATCTTGGATTTTATTTCTCTATCTCTTATATCATAAAAAAGCAGCAATTAAAAAAGCCTATTAAGCATATGGGTAACTACTGAAGCCTATTTTAAGTTAATTTTTGATTTATTGTTAAATGGGAAACAGCCTGAAAAAGAACGGAATTCTAAGTTAGTAAGAAGTAGCAACTTTTGCAAAATCCATTTCAATGGCACCATTAATAGGTTCGTATGTTTAACGCAAGAAGCAAATTAACTTTTCTTTAACCCTTTAAAAAATATTCTGATCCTTGATTTAGGATTACAACAAGCAGAAATAGTTAGCATATTTTTAAAAAGTAGTATACTTTAAATATGGGACTAAAGCTGTCAAAGTAGGGCTTCATAGCAACATTACAAGTTTTAATGTAATACACAGGAGTTAATCAAAGCACAAAAGTTAACAAATTTTCTTTTAGTAGCCTTAACATTGACATCTTCATAAAATCTGGTTTTGACTGGAAAAGGAGCCAAGTTTAGAAGAAAATTAAATGTTTACAGATCTTTTAAAAGGCACACGATACTCATTTAATTAATATAAATGTACAATTTTATTAATGAAAGCTGGCACGCAAAGATGAACTTACTTCACAGAAAAATTCATTTCCTCGAAGACCACAGAACCAAGAAATCCACGACACTTCCTCAGAAGAACTCATTTCTTCACTCCCCGGGGAATCAATTTTTGCTGTCACAAAAATATTTACGACATTAAACTTCTTATGCTTGTACATATTAATGAAAAGGCTTTACAGCAAAGTAACATGCAATATCCAACAAAGTTTCACTCATAGGGTCACTGGAATAAGGGGACTTAAAAGTATTTTTTATATATCTGTTAAGAGTTTCTTTTAATTTTAGTTCTGATCCTTTATTTTGGAAATTCAGATTAAAACAGTCAGTAACATGAAATGATTACTGAAGAAAAAATGGATTAATATATATTTTAATGGTCACATTGTAATTTGTAATAAATGTTTTGTCACAATAACATAACTGGTCCAGAATATCTTAGTACACATTTTATGTATTTCTTCACACCGCACACATTTTTGGTAGAAATTTACTGTACGGTAACTATTGGCGAACTTTCCGAAATTGCGCCAAAAGTCCGTATTCTGGCGACTTCTGACGTCATGCTCTCTTCACAACGATGACGTTTTCCGACAACCCTATCTTACCATTATGGGTTTCGGTCGAAGTCAGACAGGTTGCCACAAAAAACTATTTATCGCCAAATCTGGAAATCGCGCCAATAGTTACCGTACAGTAAAGGTGATCCCACATTTTTTTTAAATGGTATTTATTCGAATCAAATTTGGTCTATTTTTTCTTTGATTCCAATCACTTTTGGACAGCATGAACAATGCAGAATGGTACCAGTTCTAAACATTTTTAAATCAAATCTGGTCACTCAAAGCTTGATCTTTCATAAAGCACCCAAATTTTAAGGGCCCACAAATTTCAGTAAATTGTATGGTCCTTTATTTTGTTTCAAGCTTAACTTCGACTTTGCATTGAATATTGTTATTGTGGCTAATCCTACCGTTGTTAGACAAGTCAGAACAAGTCCAAAAGATCGTTGACCCTTAGAGAATCAATAACCAGAAGGGGAGAAAGGTAAACATCATCTCTGGAAAGTCCCACACACTGCAAAACATAATCGGAAGAGGCTCGCTGAACATGACATTTAGAGTAGACTGTGAAGTCTTTCTACCCTCCTGACTCATTGAATTACTGTGAATGGTCTGATCAATGGAAAAGGGAGATGATACATCCGCCAATTAGCCCTTTCATTACAGGCAAGCATTTGCTTTTTTTTTTTAATAATTCATAGTAGACCTTCAAATTTTTTGTGCCTGCAGTTTGTTTTCCTAGATCAGGCCCAGCGGATACTTAATTTGCAAGTTTTGCCAAAGGTCTGCCCTTTAACAAATAATGTTTCAAATTTTGTTAGGTACATAAACCAATACAAATATTGATGGCTAATAGAAGACTTATGAATTGCAAAAAGACGAGTTAAAATCATATGACGAGTACACGGGAAAAACTGATTGATTTTTCAGAGAAGTTTCCTTAGCAAGCTACTTTGGCGATGATAGCGAATGATCGCCTAAACTTGTGTAAGGTAACCAGTTCCTACCATAGATATCATAGTTAAAGTAATATAGTGGCAGATCACGTGACCTCCAATGCTAACGACGGGACGCGCAAGCAATGAAGTCAGTGTTGTAGGTCACGTGAAATGCCAGGGTAGTACTTTAACTATTATCTCTGTGGTTCCTAGCTACCAAGTTCAGGGGATTGGCGATCCCCACGCTTGGACCAAGCGAAGAAGAAAGAGAGAAACCGGTTTTATGCCGCCAAGCAGACAGTTGCAGGCGTCCGCCTAATAAATCAATTGCTTCTTCCCGTGTACTCTTCATATATCATTGTGAATTAGTTAATGTTGGACACCAATCCCAAAGCATTGTTTTGTTGCTGGGATTAAAAAGATAAATCACATTAAGACATTACATTATTATGAAAAGAATCGTTGCAAAAAAATAGCAAATAACATATCGTAAATTAACTTAATAAATGGTAGCTTAAAAAATTAAGCAAAATTGCGCTTTTAATTGAACTTTAACAACAAAGCTAAAATTGCGTTTTTGACATACATACGGTTATTTTGAAACGCTACAAGATTAACTTCGATAATAATAAGTAATAGTACTAAAAATACATCAAAAAGTAATTGGGATTCAAGGACAGGATATAAAACCACCAAATTAAGTAAATTTGGGACGAATTTTACCAGATTATGAGGGAAGCTGCTATTCAAATGGAATGCTGGAGTCAAACCTGGGTACACCGCAAAATATTTTCGAAATGCAAGCCTCTGGAAGAGAAATAATATGAATACAATTGTGTAATATTTTATAAGAGCATACCAAGATGCAAAACTTACCAGATCTATGTCCACTAATATGTTTGACAAGTGAAATTTAGAAAATTAAAATTTGTTGAAAGAAAGAAATTTTTTTTGCAAATTATTAGTTGTTGCCATTGAGTCATTAAGTATTTATATTTTTGTTGCGGCGTGTCGGAAAGTGCGGAATAATTTATTATTTTTTAATCAAAATATAAATTCATAGTTCAAATGTAATTTATTTTTCTCCAAAACAGGAAAAATGGAAAGATTTGAAGTTTGTAAGCTCGCAATATTACTCCTCTTTGATTCGTTTAAACGTATTCACAATGAACTGAGTTGATGCGATAACTTCTTTGTTATTGTTGACATTTTTCATCGTTTCGTTTCGCGCTTTTTTAATGTGTAATAGAAATGTCATTTTAAATCCTTGCAATTAATTTAAAATTGCGGAAATATATACAAAATATATTGAATTTTGTTTCAGAAGGAATTTTCTGACTCGTATGTGAAAGAAATCCTTAGTATATTTTAAGATATTAAACATTAAATTCTCATAATAACACTGCTATCTCAAAAAATATTTCGATAGCCTTCAATCTACAGCGTGAATGGATTACTGGCTTTATGCGCTGGTTTAAATGCGGTTTCCTATATAAAAGAATGCCTGGAAATTTGCCTATCCTTAATACATCTGAAAAATACAGTTAATTTTTTAAAATCTTTACTACGAAAGTTAATTCTTATATTGCACAGCCATATTGCTTGAAGATTTAATCTAAGTATATTATTTCAAACTACTGTTTTTGTTTTAAGTTATTTACGATATGGCACTAACTACTCTTTTTGTTTTTATTTCAGGATCATGGCTCAAAAAGTTGAAGATTTTAATTTACCTCTTACTGCCATCACAAAAATTGTAAAAGAAGCTGTAAGTTTATATCTATATTTTTTAAATGTATTTCAATTTTTTTAAAAAACCTAATGAATTACAGTCATAAGTCCTATTGTGTTCAGTCAGTAAATGTATTCTTTTAAAATAACAATTTGAAAAACAATGCATTTCCTTGTATCCTAATACAAGGAATGATATTTTGTTTATGGTAATATAATTAGCTTGAATTTCTATATTTACTAGCGTTTTGAAGTTTGTTGTCATCTGCTATTTCTAACATAAAGTTCATTAGTCGTAAGCAACTGTCAAAATATTGAATTTATAAGTATTGAGAATTTAACAATGTTGTGTTTTTATTTGTTCGTAACAAATTTATTGAAAATTGTTTAAGTATTTCTCTTAATATATTTCAAAGTCAAACTGTAAACCAAACATTTAAATTTATTGTTTTTTTAGATACCCGAAGGTGTAAAAGTCACAGAAGCAGCCAAAGCAGCATTGAATAAAGCAGCTAGTGTATTTGTACTGTACGCAACATCAAGGTAAAAATGCATGTTTTTTGTTTAAGAAATGATTCCTTAATTAGTCATATATTACATACTTCATTTCATTTTATTCACTATATTATTCAGAAAAAAATATTAACATAAGATATATAATTACATTTTACTCTTTGAGATATAAATGATCTAATAGTTTTGTTTCTTTTTATAGTGCTAATAGTCTTTCTCAGGATGCTAACCGTAAACGCCTCCTTGCCAAAGATATATTTGATGCTTTGGATGATCTAGATCTAGACTTCTTGATTCCACCTTTGCACAATTCCTTAAAAGGTATTAGTTAGTTAAACTGAAATAAATGATTAGCACCCAAAACCCCGACGTTGTGTACGATGCCACCCTTAAAAAAAGTTGCGATGGGTGCGTTCTAAAGTGTCAGCTTGTGACACGGCTGTGGTTCCAAATTATGCCATAGCCCTCATGTAGCTTAGTGCGACGGAAATGCAACCTAACCCAATAATCCAAGTGTAACATTACTTCAAATAAATCATATAATTTTCAAAACCATTATGGGAAAATTGAACAAATTATTTAACCACCTGAGGGTTAAAGGCATGTATAGACCCGTCTAGGAATGGATATTTTTTCTTATATAACCTGTAATTTTTAAATATTGAGGAGTCCTTTAAACTTAATTACTATAAAAACTGAAAGTTAAAATAATAATTTAGGGGAAAAGCTCATAATTTTGCGGGCTGGGCAGCCCAGTCGGTTAGTCACTTGCCTTAGCATGCGAAAGGTCCCAGGTTCGGGAATCGCCAAAATAACTGCCGACCTATAAATGGCCCATGCAGCCAAAACGTCCGACGAATAATACCCCATGTAGCGAGTGCACGTTAAATATCCTTCAAAATCCTAACGCTGCGTACAATGTCGTCTTAACGGTTGCGTTGGGTGCCTATTCAGGTGTCGGCTTGTCACTTGACTGTGGTTCTAAAATACGACGCCTGTCGCCAATAGCCCTTGTGTACCTCTAGTGGGACGATAATTAAAACATAACCTAACCTCACAATTTTGCAAATCAATCGGTCAGAGAGTTAACCTCCACCATCTACCCTATTCCAGAGTTCCGGAAAAGCGTGGAATCCAAGAAACAGGCCAAAGTGAGCAGCAAAAGGGCCTCCAATCCCGTTGAAGAACCTGAAGAGGAGGAAGAAGAGGACGATGAAGAAGATGAACAACAGCCGAATAACCAGGGGCCAGCCCCACAAGTTGCACCACAGCAGGCGCCCTTTGAGGTCATAGATATAGACTCTGATGAGGAGGAAGGTTGATGAGTTGTAGTATGTGTTGTGTAAACTTGTGTATTTATTTATGTTTTTTGCCTTAATAAAAGTTTTTTTTTGTATGGATGGTGCTTATTAGGGTTATGTTTGATGAGTTGTGTTCGTACGCCTCCTGAAATTCCTGAAAAACTCCTGAATTTTATTTTTTAAGGGCCCTTATAAATCCTGAAATTTGTATCATCTCCTGATATTCCCCCCCCCCTCCCCTCTCCTGAAAAAAGACATAAAGAATAATTTTTCTCCTTTCTCAGTATGTTTTCTCTCGTACTTTATCAGTATGTCTACCGGTCGAAAAGTCGTAAAATTAAAACAAAGGTCACAGAAATAAAAAAAATCGCCAAAAAAAGAGGCGATTTTTCCCCAAAGCCTCAAATTTTCCGCAATATTTACACCCACTGTTTTCTTCATTCCCAGTCTAAGTCACAAGACCAATGCAATAATAAACACACATATTCAATTTTATTCCCTATTTTCTCCTGAATTTACATTGCTGCACTCCGTAAAACTCCTGAATTTCACTACCTTACATCGAGTACGGACCCTGGATGAGGTTAATAAAAGGTAGTTTCAGAAGTGGTGGCTTAATATACAAATTATTTTAACTAACAAATGTTTTTTTTTAATTATTAATCTTCAATAGATGTTTTGAAATAAAAAAAAACTGAAATTTGTCAAACATGCCAGTTAATAATGCGAAAATGGTAAATTAAAAGTATTCTGGAAATTATTTTTTGAGTTATATCAATTTTAACAGACAGCTCAAGAGCTTTGAGAATTCACAAGAAATAGGTTGCATTTCTAGAGATCTGTTTCCGCTCTAATGAAACATTGAGTTAAATTAACTCTTTCAATTGAAAGTGTAGCTGAATTATAAACTGGTTAAATATCTGAACTCTTTGCAAACAAAGGCCAATAACACTACAACTGATTATGAGGGGAGGATATGAATGTCACTTGAGACAAGCCAATTGGGTAGTTGGGAGTGTTCATTAAACAAATCATTCATTTTTAATATCAATCGTATAGTATTTTTGATTATAAGTTGTAACATCGTCAGTTGTAATTTTCAAATTGTTTGTTTTGTGTTACAATATCATGTCTCTTTGTCAGCCAGGATTTTTCCTATTTGAAAAATCATATTTCACGTTCCTAGCAACAACAAAAAAATAAATAAAAACCATTTAGCAGCTTGTTAATATTTCATTTTGTGACACACTTGTTCACCTATTGCCACAATGAGAGTTCAAGTGACTCAAATTTCTTTCTAAGAGCCGATTTGCCCTAAAGGTGCCTATTTAAGGTCCATATTCGGATTCATGATACACAGGAGCGTAGACAGAAATTCAATTCATGAAAAGAAGATATGCAATTTTTAAAATATAATTTCCATAGTATGTAAGTAAGTAAGATTTTCAGGAGTGAACGTAACAACACTGCCATATCCGCCCCTCTGGCTATGCTCCTGTCAGCACATCAGAATATACAAAGTTAAAAAATTTAATTTGTTCCAAACACTTGTGTGTAGTTTCTCGAAAATTGTTAGCTTGCTTTGCTTTTCTACAAATTGAATACTTTTCTGTTGAAACTTATTTGTTATTAGTGTAAAATGTAGTATAAATTTCTAAGCTGTTAACAGCACTTAATTTTAAATTATAAATACTCAAGAAAAAATTTCCAAGCATAAATTTTATTTTCAACAAGCTTTAAAAAATATTAGATATTTACAAACAGTAACATTTAAAATATAAAATAGTGATCAAAAATGTACATATACAAACACAGCTATTTTAATAATGGCATGCAAACATCGAAGAAGGAACAATTTGAGTTGATTCATGTGTTGCGAAATAATTGTAACTTATTGCATTTGTAAATATTTAAAGAAGGCATCAAAGATTGCTTGTAAAAGTTTTTAGGAAATAGTAAGTATGAATTTTGAAGTAATAGTTGTACGGCACATGGGACAGAGCTCGACTTTGGGTGAACATCCAGGACAACAGCATACGTGACCACAAGGCAAAAATACAGCAGATGTCTAAAAATTATTCAAAGAAACAATTTCAATACATAAAATATTCACAATTGTTTGGGTAGGGTAGACTGACCAGTGAGTGAACAGACCCCAGTGAATGAACAATTTGGTAAATACTAAATATAATTAAAAAAATAAGGATTGAAAATCATTCCACTAGATGGATTGGCAACACTGACTTCCTCCCATGTAGTAGGAAGCTATCTGACTTATGGTTGGTTGTCCTGGTCATTATATCCTGGTGTTCATTCACTGGCGAACACAGCGCCTTAAATGTTCATTCACTGGTTAGTCTACCCTATTGACTAATCAAATAATTGCCCGTTTTAATTTTTTTTTTAAAGTTAAGTTTTGTATTTTTTTCTTAAAAATTTCTTCTAATTATTTTTGAAATAACTCTTGAATTGTTTATTTATTTGTATTTAGATTTGTATTCTTCATGTGTATGTAGATTTATACTGATCTTTTTAAGAGCTTCAAACGATGTCTAGGACTGACTTGCAAGTATTACTCTCACAAAGAGAACTGATAAGTAGATTTTTTATCTTGACAATTTGTGATCTTAGATAATCTGATTATCTAAATCTTTTAGGAAATGTTATATTGCTGTTGATTGACACAAATTTGTCTCGAACTTTCCATATAACTTACACTTACATACAACTACCATATCGGGTATACTGACCAGTGAGTGAACAGGCCCCAGTGAATGAACATTTGGTAAATATAATTAAAAAAATAAGGATTGAAAATCATTCCACTAGATGGATTGGCAACACTGACTTCCTCCCATCTAGTAGGAAGCTATCTGACAATGGTTGGTTGTCCTGGTCATTATATTGGCGAACATGAAGCCTTTAACGTTCATTCACTGGTTAGTCTACCCTAACTTACTTGCATCTTTCCATATTACTTCTCACTTTACTAGATCACATACACCTTTTGTAAAAAAAAAAACCTTTTCAATAACTAACAATGAGGCTTGTACTTATAAGCCAAAAAATTAATCAAGTAGAAAGTCAATGGTATGCAGTGACAGCCCTAGAAGTTGTTTTTGGAGGGAGATAAGATATTTTCATTATCTATTCTACTTAATTATGATCCATTTATCATCTATAAATGCTTTGGAACTATTTTATCTAGTTTGAATTTTGTTAAACTATTTCTTTTTTTTAAATGGGATTTGCCCCCACTTCGAATCTGCTAGGCTTGAGACAAACTAATCCCAATCTACAGTATAAAAAAGAACGATAGAATGGATGGATGCTATTAAGTGTTACTGAAATTGCATAAAATATTGAGAAAAGACTTAGTATAATAGAAGATACTTATGTTTTTTATAAAATGAGAATTATACATAATAACCATGGCATTTTTCAACTAGAGCAGTGGTTCCCAACCTGGGGGCGATCGCCCCCAAGTGGGTGATTTGTGCTATCAAGGGGGCAATAAATAGTTGGGGGGCGATGTGTATTTAACACGTTGGATGCCACCGACTCCTTAGGGAGTCGCGTGGTTCCGATTCACTGATAACAGCACATTCTGATGAAATTCATAGTACCGTTTTGTCAACCGTTCTTATGAGTTCAAGTTCGTTTGTAACTTTCGAAACCGATCCTGCTGTGCTTGGAATAATCACTCGATGATTTGAAAGAGGGCATTCTATTTAAAATTACGTGGAAAATAAATCCTTCGTCTCAAGTGTAGGGCGACCAGACACCAGACATACTGTATTTCGCAGTGTGGTTCAGTTTGTTATTCAACAATCTAGTTTTTAAAAAAAAATGCAAATGGTCTTTTATTTTTTTTTTGTATTTTTTTCAAACAAAAACTACCTCAATAAAATATGAATTATGAAAATTTAATGATGATTTTATAGTCGAAAAAATAATCACCGAAGCAAATCTGGTAATTGGCTTTTAATACAACAATTAGTGACAGATGATGAGTTATCCGGTTGGAAAAGGCCAGGAACATTTCCTCGTATGTTTACGACTAGTTGTCGTGTAGTATTAGTTAGCGATGTTAATTCAACCTAACCTTGCAATTTTACGACCTCGAACTACGATTTGTACTTGTTCAAAAATGAAGAATAGTTAGTTCATTTCCATTGTAACGAACAGGTTTTAAAAACAGGATGTTCTTCTACTTTATCAGCTTCTATCGATGATATAGTAGCAGCGAATGTGTTAAAGGGAGAAATTTAAAATAATACTGAACAGTAGAACTATTCTCTAACCACACCCAACCAATCAATTTTACTATCAACTCTCTTAAATTTTCCAGAATCCAGTTTAAAGATCTTAGATATTTGACTTTTGCTCTTTAAAAAATCTGTTGAAAATATAAATTAAAAATTTTTTTATTTAAGAGTGACCATATAAAGCTGCTTTGGTTGTTTTTATATATGGTATAGTAAGTGTTTAAAATAATAAAACTGCTTTATTAGTTACATTTTAGGAGGGGCGATGGCTCAGAAAAGGTTGGGAACCACTGAACTAGAGCTATACTGAAAATTTGAAAAGCAAAATCTTGTTACCTGAGAATCGAAACAAATAACGCATTCAGTCTGGCACCACAGCTTTGTTTCTGTCTCGGGTGAAATAGGTGGTGCCGTTGGCTCCTCATCGGGACTTCTTGAAGAATCGGAAATTCTTTCTGTCATGTTCTCAAGAGAATCAAAGCTCTCGGATTTAGGTGGAGCAGATGGTTCAGGAGCGTCCGACATTTGAGGGATGGGATATTTCTCTCCACCAAGTTTCAGCATTTTATAGTGCTCCTGGGCTTTATCCAATATTGCTTCGCAAATGGCATCATCCAAAATACCCATCTATAGAAGGTTTTAATAATGATTTTAGCTGAGAATTTGAATTTGTTTCCCACTAAATTAAATAATTTATAATTGATTGCTTTACTTAAAGAGTGAGTTTTATATTTTCCAAAACGGAAACTAGGTACAATATTTTGTGTGAAACATGATTGCCATTTTTATTTAAAACGGAACTTAAATATGAAGGGTGCAAGGAAAGAACCTCTTCATCGACTGGAAATCTGCCTGCATCAGGTCTATTTGGCGAAGAAAGTCGGTCATCGGCTAAACTGGCATAAAGAAATTAGTTTTACCTTCAGGGTGGCTACAGAATCTGTGAAAACAAATTCCCTGACTTTTCCCTGATTTCCAGGCTAAATGTAAAAAAATTTCCCTGATTAGCGGCAATGAACTATAGTAGCATGCTGGTTTCCTCCTGGTATTAGTAAAACAACTTTTGAGTATATTTAACATTAAAAAAAAGATTTTTTTAAAAAAGAAATTTAATAAATATACATTGAGCTTTTTTAAACAAATCTATAAAAAAGCAAGTGTTAAAGCCCATATAATAAATTTTTTTAGCTATATGATGATACTTTTTTACTTAGATTTCTCCTATCTTAAATATCCTAATTATCATTTAAACTTGTTTTTTTACTGAAATCACCAATTTCCCTGGCTTTTCCCTGATTTTTCCATGATTCCCTGATCCTGTAGCCACCCTGACCTTGGTTCTTATTATGCGGTGAACAGGTTTACTATCTATATGATCGAGATTCACGCCAGACACTAGTTTGAGGCTTGAACTGCAGAAGAAGAAACAAGGGAGAAACCAGTTTTCGATATCCATTACTTGCCAAGCACACCTGAGTATGGACTTTTATTTATTTTATAAATAAGGGTCAAGAGACAGAAATAGATTTTAAAAATTGACATTTTAAGTTTCTGACACAAAGGTTAATCAGGACTTAGTAGAAAAAAATTATTATTATTTCCTGGGAATGAAATACAAATATTGCTAAAACAAATTTTACTTTAGTGAAATAAAAATTAAGTTTTGGATAACTTTTGAGACAAAAACTTAAAACACTTGACATGTGACCTTAATTTAAAGTTTTAGAAATAGTTTGATTCCAAGAAAAATTAAATTTAAATAAAAATATACAGGTGTTTAGCTCAATAACAAAGAGTAGCAACGTAAAAACTAACCTTTTTCAAGTCTTTAACTTTAAACCTGAGCAAATTCGAAAATGTTATTCTTTTAGATGCAAACAAAGGTAGAAATTCAACAGCCGGCACATCCAAGAGAACACTTTTTACATCACTGTCAATTCCAAGTTCCTAAAAAAAAAATTATAAATTACAAGTACAGAATACGCCGCTTAATGTGATCACGGTTATTGTTATCAATTGTTTAATGTTATCAAAATCACTTAGTCCCGTCCGCTTATATCAAAATACATTGAAAAATCATTGGTTATTGTAATCAAATGTTCGTCAGTTTATATGTAAATTTTATTTTCCTGAAATAAATAAAAACAAGAGGGAAAACTTTTTTTGTTAACAAGGTAGGGCCATTATGTCAGTAGACTTTCTATCCTCTGGCATTGGGAATGAAAGACTTTTCTTAACTGCATGTGCATAAAGGGCTTTCTTGTAAAATGTCTAAAAGAAGTCCAATCCTTATATCGGGAAATTTTGTACTCGGTGAAGTCAGCACACAAAGCCCCTTCTCTTTTCGGGCACTCCATTTTAAAACCGATCACATGAGCAATTCGTAAATGACTTGCTTCGAAAGAATGCTAAACAATCGACAATTGCTGATTTCTTTTTCAGTTAATAATTAAAATTTTGTATTGTTTTCTGCAGTTCATCGTTAAATATGCAAGTATACTAACTAGTACCGTATATACTCGTGTATAACCCGACTCCGTGTATAACCCGACCCCCCTTTTTTTAACTAGATATCCTTCCAAAATCGGTAACCCGTGTATAAGTCGAGGTAGGAAATAAGCTAGAGCCTTCTGAAAAAAATATTGGAAGAAACCGGCTCATGACGGGACCGTATTTTTTTTTTTACTTGCAAGCAAAATTTCAACCCCAACAAAAACAGGTTTCCGCTTTGTCCTTGACATTGCTGACCCTGATTGGAGAAGCTAGGTTTAAACTATGTTCAGTGAAGCGTGAAGACCTCGCTTCCATGCTGCCAAGGTCACTGACAACGTTTCTTGAAGACTGGTTGACTGAACTGCCATGTGCCAGAGCTACACGTGCAAATACGCATCACACAAAAACAGGTTTCCGCTTTGATGTCCTTGACATTGCTGACCGTGAATGGAGAGGCTAATTTTAAACTATGTTTAGTGAAGCGTGAAGACCCCGCTGCCAAGGTCACGGACTGACAACGTTTCTTTACGCCTCTTGAAGACTGGTTGACTGAACTGCCCTGTGCCAAACCTACACGTGCAAATACGCATCACGCCAAGAACTAACAATTAAGCACGTTTATGGTAGAGATTGTGAAAGATGCCAATCTTATTTCATCTTTAGAATTTAACTGTTTTTGTGTCTTTATTTTCAATAGTTAGTAGTTAAACCTTAAGTTTGATTGAAATTTAGCTTTAGTTTAAGGATTTCTCCCCCTCGAAAATTTGATGTCTCGTGTATAAGTCGACCCCGTTTTTTACGGCACTAAATTTGACCAAAATTTCTCGGGTTATACACGAGTATATACGGTAATTCTTTTTCTTTAGTGTGCATTAATTTCGATAACACACGAAAGAGTTTTACAGCAACAGCTCTTAATTGAAAATAAATTTTTATTTTAATATGTATGTAAAAAAAATCATTTTTTAGTTGAAATTTTTTTCGTGTATTGTAATCAATCGGTTATTGTTATCAAATCATGTTCGTCCCGATATATTAAGCGGCGTCTACTGTATATTATTTTTACTTATTAGTTTAATGAAAACAAAACTTACAGCAGCTAAAATTCCTTTAGGTTTTCTATCAAGAAGTTTCTGATATTGTATAAGCCAATAATCTTCAGATTCTTCTTCTCGCTTCAGTTCCATTTGTACCTAAAAGAAGAAAAAAAAACTTGATGCAAATATTCAAAACAATAATTCATAATAGTTTTAGTTTATTGAAAGAAATGTTTCCTTACCAATCTATCCTTCAACTCTAGTTCACGTTGTTCCTTTGCAGTTAGAAGGTCGGACAATAAAGAAGCTAAAGCTATTCGATGGTCTGCCAGTACATTCTATAAAGCAATTAAAGACATACAAATATAAATACACGGAATTTTAAATAAATTTTTATTTGTGCATAAGTACCAATTGGAATTATTCTTTGTTCATAATCATAAAATTGAACATTCATTTAAAGTACAGTTAATCACGATAAGTAAATCTTTTAAAATCACAATGCTACAACTTCTCATCCCTATTATTTCAAATGGAATATTAAAAAAAATTGATAGAAACATTTTAAACTATGCTTGTACCATATCTGGTTTATTTTTTAATCTGAATTAAATTAATTGCAATTAAACCCTTAATTTAAATAATAAAGTTAATGATGTAACGAAATTATTAAACATCGATATTCATTACAAATATTTAAAAAAAAAAATCAAATAATACTACGATAAAAAAATTATATCAAATTAAAGTTTAGTTTAATGAAATAATCATAGCAATGCATAAGCAATGACAAAAATCTTTGAAATTTAAAACATATTGAAAAAAATACTCACAAGTTCTGAACTTATTTTTAAATCTTTCTTTTTAAGTTCTGCTACAGTAAGATTAGATAGTTCTTTTTCAATCAAGTGAATCTGGCAAATAAAGGTAATTATTATGGTTAAGTTAACATATCACTGAAAGAAAACTTGTTTGTATCCTATTCAACTTTATAGTTAATTCGATGAGTGCGAAATTAACAAATGTTAAGATTTTGTATCAGCATACACTATTAATTTTTGAAGTGAAATAGAATTTAACATTAGTATATTAAGTCATCTTAAATAAAAAAAATATGTTTGTCCTAACTTGATGAGCTATTTCTTGGTGTTGTATATCTTTTTGTAGTTGCAATACTTTGAAAGCTTCCTTTTGTAATTGTTCCTGAAAGTTAAAATATTTTAATTAAAATCTGCAAAAAGTATGGTGCTAATGAAACAAATTACAAAGAAAGACATAATTTCATACCTCTTCAATTAAAGTATTAATCATAATCTGTTGATCAATATCTCGCTCTTGAAAAATAGTAAATAACTTCATATTACTTTCATTTTCCCTGAAAAATTAAATATAAAAAATTTAGTTTTCTTTGTTGACCACAAAACTGCTTTTAAAAAATTGCAGTTATTCATTTGAGCATAAATATTAGGATATTTACTCATTTTGTAATTTCTCCACCATATAAAGCTTTTCTTGTTCATATTTGCCACATCTATTTTCACACTGAAGTGCCTCAGTCATTGCCTCTGAGGTAAAATTAAGAACATAGAATTAAAAAAATTAATACTATAATGAGGATTACTGTTAAATTAATATAATTTTTATCAAATGTATTTAAACTGAAATGAAACTATTAAACAATATAATAAACATTAGCACAAATTTCTTGAAGTGCTTCTATACTTAGTGACTTCAATTACAGTGAATAGATATCCTCTTATGAAAAAAAAAACTTTGTTAGTGTATTTTGTCTTTTGCAATTATTGGCGAGAAGAATTTTGAGTTTTTTACTGATACATGTTCACTTTTTATAAAATTTTATAGATAAAACATAATTTATTAATGAACTTCATTTAAAATTAATTTTGAAAAATAAAAAGTTTTAATGTTTTTGGCTATACATTACATACAGTAAAATAAATGCATTAAAAACTACAAAAAGTTTAATTACCTAAAATTTCATTTTTTCGAAATTGTTCTAGCTTCTCTTGTTTAATGGAAAATATTTCTTCATTTTCAATTCTATATTTGAATAAACAAAGATTACAAAGAAAAAAAAGTTTTTTTCATACATATTTTAAAATATATAAAATTATCGTACAAAATCATAAAAATGTCTGTACAAAAGAAATATTCAGAAAATACATAAATTATTTGTAGTGACATAATTACAATTTTGCAAAGAAAATTGAAATAACACTGTTAAATACACAATACAAAATTAAAGTTAAAATTTAACTAAAATGAAAATGCATTTTTATGCATTGTACCGCAAAAAAAGTTAATTATTTAAAAAATAAAGTTAAAAAGAAAACACTGAACAAATATGAGTGTGTTTGAATTGGTTTTCTCTTTTCAAATAACTTCTAATAGTAAAAAACCTCTTTAGCAACATTCATAAGTTAAGTGTACATCCGTATTTTTTATTCAAGTTATGTAAATAGAAAAATGAAGGCCTTGGATAATTTGATTTTGCATTGACTTGATAATACACTAAATTATTAAGAATTTATAATAACCATCAAATAATAAAAGTATCAAGCAATAAATAAAAAGTTAAAAAAGGATGCCCAAAACATTCAGAATAAAAATTTCCATTGGTAATTAAAGTTTGATTTGAACATGTTTTGATTATCAATACAAAATTCAGTGGATCATTAATTAAGCATAGTAACATAGTATTCATGTAAAAAATAATAGAACTCGCCTATCTCTTTCTAAAACAGCAGCCATTTTTTCGAGTTGTTGTGTTCGATCATTAAGACACATCAACTGCTCAATCAGCTGAGCAGAATGAATCTCAACTGTAACATACAGAACAATGTAAAATTAGTATATTTGTTTAACTAAATTTCTTTTTAAAAAATAGACAAACTAAAGAAAATATGAAATAATAATACAAAACATGTCCTAGATGTAAATTTTTTTTAATGAATTTTTCTTGAAATAACACTTAACACGCGTGTAAAAATATTATTGAAATGAAAAAATAGTGGAAAATTAAAAAATTAGTTGTTTGAATCTTCCAGTCCTACTTACCTCCATTTAAAATCTTTTAAGTCAACATGAACAAAAATATATTCAAAATTAATTGAATAATTAAATTTAAAAGTTTAAAATAATAAAATGCTATGTGTTATTAAAATCCAGAAACATAATTAAAAATACAACATAAGTAATACTTTTAATTTCATTATTGTTTTATTGAAATGATTAATTTACCATTTGTAAGGACATCCAGAAGATTCTTTTTCTCTTTATCTTTCTTACTCTGAAGTAACATTATTTCACATTCCATTCTTTCTTGTTCCTAAAATGCAGAACATGAATTAAAGTTGATGCAGAAATAACACCCATTTACAACGAAAAAATATAATTTTCCAATTTTTGTTTATAGCAGTGGTTTTTAACCACAGGCAAACAACAAGTTTTGCAGCTAAGACCATAAATTTATATTTTATCTAATGATTAATTTTTCTCTGGGTTCGTACCAATTTTTTATTTGTACCTATGGGTAATAAATTAAACTGGAAATTAGATAGTACAATTTTAATCTTTTTATTTCTCCTTTATAATAAGCATGTTATAAACAACCACCATCCATTAAATGTGAAATTTTCTCAGGAATTTAATTCAAAAAGCCTTTGATTACTATCAGAAAATTAAAAATAATGCGCTTAATAAATTATTTTGGTCTGGTGGTACGCCAAAATTTCTCAAAAAGTCAAGTGGTACGCAGGTGCCAAAAGGTTGGGAAATCCTGGTTTATAGTAAAAGTGTGCAATTAGAAATAATTTAAACATATACATTGTTTCTATGTAATATATAGAAATTAGGTTTTTTCAATAAATATAAACATTTATACTGCTTCCATTAGTTAGTTCAATAGAAATTAAGTTTTTTCAATAAAAACATGTTTTGAAACCTGAGTAATGTCTTCCAGTAACTTTTTACGGCGTATTGAAGTGTCAGCTGTAACATTAGATTGGGCAGCAAAATTTTCTTTAAATGCTTCTTCCATTAAAAGTAATTCTTGTTGTCGTCTCTCCTGTACATAGTATTCAATATTTTTTTAATCAAGTGAAAAAAGTTAAAATATAAAAATTAAAAGACACAATTTGATGAAAACAGTTTGGTTTTACATGGTCTAATTTCCTTGCACTAACTACTTTTATTTATCGATAATTAGTCACGTAATAGAATAACTGTAAACAGTTAATCAATAGTTTTAAATAATTGTTAGCTCAAAAAATATCAAAAGATTAAAAAACATTGATTTTTAAACAAACTTGCATGTAATACAGTAAAATGGATAACCACAATTGTATTTGATCATTGTGCAGCAGAAAAATGCATAATAAATATTAAACTGAGACAGATAACATTTGAGGCAACTTAAGTTGAATTGGTGAAAAAATTGTCAAAGTTTACACTTCTTTAAATTTTTACTAGTTAACTTTAAATATGTTCAAATCTAGTTTGAACATTTATAGAGTAAAAAAAAAATCTGCAGAAGTTTGACTTAAAATTCACAAAAACAAAAAGTAATAAGACTTGTGGAAAAAAACATTCAGCAAGTACCAAACACAGTTACACACAGCATATAACAACAACTTAAACACAAAAATGCTTTACATAAACTTGTAAAGTAGATTTATTTAGCTCTTGTACAAATACACACCAAAAGAGTATAGAGAACCTACACAATCTCACACTATTATTGTTAGTTAGTTATTACAAATGACCAAAAAGAATTTTATGAGTAAAAAAAGATATAAGAAGGTATAAAATAAGAACAAAATACCCATATGGGATTTTAATGGATTAGTTTTAAGTCCAAATACACTTTAAAAGCACTTAACAATGCACAGATGTATTTGTAGTGCCGAATTATGTTTGCTTTTGAATTCGAAGCAGTCTACAAAGCAATTAGTGCAGAAAATACATGTTAATTTTGTGATAATATTAAAATTCATGATTCATTATTTCTTAATAGATTTAAGTATGTAACTTTGTGCAAAATGCCTTTAAGCATTTAATTTACATACATTTATATAGCCACACAAACATGAAGCAAACTTACAACAATATCAACAACGTCCACGCATGCAGTGAAGCACTTTTTGATGTGCGGTGAATTTAATAAGTTATTAAATACTACCTTGATCAAAAAGTTCCCGGAATAACCACCGTGAAGCGCTCCTATCCCTTTGATTTGAGTTTTGTTTTTATTGATAAGTTAGTACATCTGTTGTTGATATTCCCTCCAAATCTTAGCGTCATAGCTTGACATTTGAAAAAGTTATGTAGAAAAGAGTGCATCTATCTCTGTGTGTTTTTCAATTTTTTACAATTTTAGAAGTGGACTTAAATTTGCAACAACGAACTTGTATCAAATTTTGCGGATGGATCCATAAACAAGTTCAAGTCCTCCGCTATTCCCCCTGATGGTTAATTTGTGGTTAATTATTTTATTTTATCAATCTTTTCATCGGTTTACAATGTATATGGTCTGCCAATGCGTTCACCATCTTCGATGGACTCACAAACTTGTATCAAATTTTGCGTAAAAAATGGATTTAATTGCGAAAGAAAGTTAAAAATGTTAGAAAAGTGTTTCCGCAACGAATCTCTGAAGAAACCGAACGTTTAAGAGTGGCAGGAGCTGTTCAAAAGTGGTCAGGAGTCAATCGAAGATGATGAATGCAGTGGCAGACCATCGACATCGAAAACCGATGCAAACATTGATATAGTAAAAGGTCAATAACCGCAAAAAAAGGTTGGTTAATAACCACAAATTAATCATCAGAGAGATAACAGAAGACAGAACATTTCCTATGGATACGTCTGCAAAATTTGATACAAGTTCGTTGATGCAAATTTAAATCCATTTCCAAAAAAATCGAAAACATACACAGAGATAGATGCACTCTTGGCTACGTAACTTTTGCAAATGTCAAGTTATGACGCTAAGTTTGGGAGGGATTATCAACAACAGATGTATCAACTTAACAACAACAAAAAAACACCTCAAACCGAAATGATAGGAGCGCTTCACGGTGGTTATTCCGGGAACTTTTTGATCAAGGTAGTATTATCACAGCAACAGTTAAAGCAACAAAACAAAAATAATTAATTAAAAACTAAAATAATGAAGCTGCTACATGCCTTTGTTCTTTGGTACTGAAGGTACGATGCCTACAACAATAGTAAAACAATATAAGCCAAATTAATTGTAATATCACATTTAAAACAACATGCAATGAGCCAAATAATTTTATTGAAGTGCTGCAATCTAATCGCCTGAAACAAAAGCATTGAAAACACATTTTATATAAAAATTCATAATTAGACTATCAATGAAAATATTTAATTATACAACTTAATAAGTTGAAGCTAATGGAAATTGAATAATAGAGATTATAATACATTTTGAAATTAAGTTAAATAAAAAATATATATTAATTTGAGTTATTTAATTGTGATTATTATATGATAATTATCGGAATTATGATGCTTACAGCATCAACTGTTGCAAAAATTTAGAATTATTTTGTTATTATGTCATTTGCTTTGTGGCTCCTTCAATAATATCTCAATTAAATTTGAAGTCATTCTGATTTTTGGTTGCTTTTCATACAGTTTTGAAATTTCTAGTTTAATTGTAGATACATTGTATCTTTCTGCCTTAAGGTAGGCGAATACCCAAAATTTACCAAATTTCTAAAATTTTTACTATTACTTTAATCTTTTCCAAATTTGGCATAGTGATTTCAACTATAATTAACAATACTATTTAGACATATTTTCTTATTTAAATATAATTTATTTATTTTAAACGGCGTTTTTCTACTAAAAAAAGAGACTTTACGCTAACAAGTCAACCACGTTGAATTTTCATCCTATAAACATTAATTCTGTGTTAAATTCTTCGTTTTGAACTGATACATGCAATGACCCTCTAGAGTTACATACAAATTACAAAAAAAGAAGTTATTAAGAAAAATGTCATAAATGAAATACAAAAAAATGATTTTTTTTTATTAACTTACACTTGGACATTTTTTTAAAAAAAACATATATTTACACCAGATGTTAGAGGTTCATGGTACAGATATATATTGAAATAGCATCTGTAAAAAAATTCAGGTAAATTAATGTTAAACTTTTTATGCTAGAAGTGTTAGCGTAAAACCCTTTTTTTAGTCGAAAAACACCGTTTAAAATAAATCAATTGTATTAAAATAAAAAAAAAAAATTGCCCAAAAAGCATTGTTCATTATATTTGAAATAACTATGCTAAATTTGGAAAAGATTAAAGTAATAGTAACAATTTTAGAATTTTGGGTACTCGCCTACCTTAACACTGATGAATTGGTAGGCTAAAAGCATTAAAATTAATTTCTATGCAGTTGTAATCAGTAAAAGTTGCTAGTAAATCTTGATTTTTGATATTGCTAATTAAACAGCCATGTATATCCTCCAATACAGTGCACTGATGCAAAAAAATCCTGTTAGGTGAATTATTTAAACATATTAATACATTTTAAATCATGTTTAACCCATTGTAAAATTGAGAAATTAATATTTATTAAAATTCTTAACAAAAAACTTGTTTTAAAGTTTCACTTAATATTGAAAAAAAAAAATTACTGCAAGTGGCGAGGATTCAACTGAACGTTGTTCACATTCTAAAAGTTCTTGATCCTTATCGACATCATCATTTGTAATACATATTGGCGGTGAATATTCTTTACCAATTTCTGAAAAATAATTTTTAAAAAATTTATAACTTAATTCTATTTATGCCATGGTTATGAAATATCTGTCAACACTGAAATAATTCAGACATGAATCACTATTCAAAAGAAGTAGCATAATTGATATAAATGTTGTAGTAGCGAAATTCACATTCTCCAAAGTATAACTAAAATATGGGGTACGTTCATTTTGGTCTTTGTCCATTTGATCAAAAAATTTTAAAAGTCATCAATGAAAGAACCAGATCCTATATCTTAGTTATACTTTGCAAGACTCAAGTTTTGAAACTATAACCTCCATGCATAAAAAAAACTAATAAGATGACATTGTAATTTTGTAAGGAATTTATTTTGAAATTTTCATTTAGCTGTAATAAAACTACATATTAGGTAACTAAATAGGAAAAGAACCATTTTTATGGAGAAGTATTATTTTAAATAATTTAAAATTAAATTTTTAGCGGCTAAAACACAATGACAAATAGCTTTCACTTACCACTGCACAAAAACTGCATAATACTTTCGGTACCACTACTGCAAACTTCTGGAAATCGAATATTAAATCTGCATATAAATTGTTATATCAAACTATTTATTCAAAACTGGCTACGCACTGGTGCTTTTAAAAATTTAAATAACTCCTACTTAGGCATGCTTGTATGAATTTGAATTATAGCTTTTGCATTATTGGACGCTTAAGAACAATTAATAGAAAAAATTAGATTCTCTATTTTTCATAACAAGCATAAAACAAAACTTTGCATTTATACAAAAACAATTTGAAATATAGACTTAACTAGAAGAAAATGCAGGGTTTTTTTTAAATAATTAAAAAAACATTTCTAAGTGTCAGAAATATTAGTGTACAAATATAACTGTTTTACACATATCTCTGAAATAACATCCAAAACTTTATATTTACAATTTTTAAAAAGAAATTGTGTATAACTTTTGTGTTAAATCGTCAATTATTATTATTATAATGAAGAAAAGTATATTATATTCGAATTATCTATTGGATCGTTGCACCACTTTAAAAAATATATATGAAAAAACTATTAAAAAAAAAGTAATATTGTTTACCTTGGCTAGGATATGTAAATCGTTCTGCATCTATAGACAAATCTTGCAATGCAGGTAAATTACATAACTCCTTTGGCAAAGTTTTGATTTTTGGGTTATCACATAAATTTAACGAAATTAAGTTCTTTAGAGAACAGATAGGCACTGGGAAAGAAAGTAATTTGTTACCTGAAATAAAAAAGAAAACATTACTACAGAAAGTATTACTATATTATAAATTAAATTAGCAGTCTGCATTTAACATATTTTTATTTTGACCATCTTTCAATCTTAAGTAAAACACAAACAAAGATTTAATTTTTCTTTTGAAATTTTGTTAATGCTGCTCTATCTTAAAAACAATAAATGGGAACAATGCTTTGTAATTGAAGAGCTTAGTGGAAGAACGTGCTAAGTGACATTTTTGAAAAAATTTAGAAATTTGCGTCAATGAACAAATTATTAACTTCTTTAATGAAAGAAAGTTCCTCCTTTTTCATAAACTTTAACTTGGTGTTTTTTATATGCTTTTTAAGTACCGTTATCAAAATATCTAAGTGCAAACAAAAAACCTTAAAGCTAATTTTCTCGTTTTCACCTTTTTGTCACTTAGCACGTTCTTCCACTAAGCTCTTCAATTGATAACGACATAAAGTCAATGAGAAGAACTTATGCTATAGTACCACAAAGAAAAGAAGGTAAATGAAAAATTCACTATTCTGAATACAGTGTGTCATTAAAAAGTAGAAGTACAATAGTTAGCAACAAAACTATAAAACACACGTTTTAGAGTTAAGATTGTATAAGTACAATTGTGGAGTAGAAATAATTGAAATAATTAAACATGAAAAACCAAGGTGAATAAATATTATTCGCGAGAATAAAATATTAAATTTACTTTTCAAATTTAAATGGCGTAAGTTTAGAAGTTTCCCTAAAGATTCCGGCAATTTCTTTAAACTGTTGCTCTCAACATTCAGTACCTGAAAATTCAAAAATACTACATAGAGTAACATAAAACACTTATTTGCTAAAATGGTAAAAGAAAAATCAATTATTTAAGAAAAATTTAAATTACATGTAGTAAAGTCTTTACAATACCTGCAAACTACTAAGGCAGTTGATTTCAGAAGGCAAAGAACTAAGTTTATTGCACTGCAAATTAAGAATCTGAAAGAATATTGTTTGGTACAATTAATTTTCAAAGAATCAATAAAAAAATGTAATAATTAACCTTAATCTTAATCTTTGTAATTTGTGTTCATATAATAAGTTACATACTAAGATTTTTTATTTCAAAGTGAATAGGAACTACATAGTGTTCAAAAGACAGTGGCTTTAGGGATATACTGATTTCCTATTGATAATAAAAGCTGTAGTTTGCATGGTCTATGTTTCCATGGTTATACCAGAAGAAAGCAGTGACTCCAAGATACATTTTTTAAAGAGAGTGAGAAAATTTCAAAAGACAAATTTATCAGAATAAACAAACTGATGTTTGAAATTAAAAGCAGTTAATTGTAATTCGTATCACAAGGTGAGTTCCATTAGGACTTCTGTATTTTAAAAACATAAAACTTCACGAAATATAAAAAAAACTCAAGATTATCATTTATTTTTAAATCTTAGCAAAAAGCCTAAAAAATAGCTATATGTAAATGGAACACATACCAATAATTGGCCTAGATCTTTTAAAGATCCTCCACTAAGTAGATTGCTAATATGATTATTTTGAAGATTTAAAGCCTAAAAGAATACAAACACATTTTCCAAATTTAAAATATTTTTAAAGATACATATTCAGAAAACTGTTTTTAGACATAACATAACCTTTTACTTGATTTCAATGGCAAAACAGATTATTAAGTTAAAAAAATCTTTTTAATTTTCAAAAAAGGTTTTCTGCAAAAGTAAAACAGCTTAGTTTCCACCGGAATGTTAAAACACACATATCATACTAAGTGACAATAATGCAACAGCAAATAAACACTGTAAATAAAAAGATGAAACACACCAAAGTCTGGTTTGAACTATGAACTTGGCACTTTGTAACATTTAAAATTGGCCAAGGTCAAGTGTAACGACTAGCTACCCCAATTATAAGCCAACAACAACAACAAAAAACTTTGCTGTAGGACTTTCGTATGAAAAAAAATTACAATAAAATACTTTAGCAGTACATTAAAAATTTTACAAGTCAAATCTAAATAATATGCTTACTTCTTTCCGGAAAACTCTGCACATTGAAAATACACCAGATGGAATCTAAAAAGAACAAAAGCCTATCGTAATTTAGCAAGACTAGAGTATGAAATCTAAACGAATACATCTAAAACTAACTTACTTCAGATAAATTGCAATCTGATAAGTCAAATGTAGCATCGGGTGCTTCTTTGGCCTGTTAAAATATTAATGGGTTAAAATAATTACCTATATTTATTTATCATTGAAAATTAATAAATACTGAGACTTTATGTAACGAGTATAAATATTTTGATATTTAGTTTAAAATATAACAAAAAAGCCAATTGAAAAAAAAAAGATAAATAATAACATCTTGTACTTACAACACACATTTTGTGTTCTAATTTAGCCTTGTAATCAGCTTTGCTCGAATCTCCCCAAAAAGGCATCTAGAATAATAAAAAAATGTTTATGGAATGGTCACAATTAATTTTAACTAATGAATATGAATAAAAGCAGCTTAGTGGCTGAGTGGTTCAAAGTGTCTGCCTCGTAAGCTTAAGACTGCGGGTTCGAGCCTCGGACCGAGTTTTCTGGATGGGAAAATCTTGAAAACGCAAGTCATATGATGATCCTTCCAGGGATCTTTTACATTGTGGCATGTAAGAGATCCCTGGAGGGTCCATTTGGCTTGGGTTCTCTCGGCAAAATTAAATATCGGCATACATTAACATCCAGAGAGAGCTCCTTGTAATCTGCACATCAAAATAGGTAGCGAAAGTTGCCTAGATGGTACCACAAAAAAAGACTCTCAGTTTTGAGGAATATGCTGAGTCTGCAAAGGCTTGACCACAAAAATTGGAGACACATTGGAGAAAAGAAATGAATAATTGCTAAGTTGCTACAACTAAAAATGTCGTAGTTGTACCTAAATGTGAAACAATTAAAAATCTCTCTGAAAATTTTAGCTACTACCAGGCTACTTTTAGCTACTACAGTCGGCTAGTTTTGATACAAATGTTGAAACACTATATCTCCCTTCAGCATAGTATTGGACAAAATAAATAAAACAATAGCATTAAAAGTAATAGTGTCGTTAAGTAATTGTATATTTAATTAGTTGAACTGAATAATTAACAACTATGAGTATTTGGATGTTGGTTCATACAGTAGATAAAATAGTAAAAACTATTGTGTAATTATGAAAAATATAATTACACTGGCCTTCTAAAATAATTTGAATTTAAAATAAATTCAAAATTTTAATAATATCAAAACACATTTAGTATACACTCACAACTTCAATAACATGACATCCGAATATATTTGAAAAAACATTTCGAACTAACGCCATAGTTTAAATAAGAAGAAAGGTTCACCTCACCTCAAATGATTTGTTAACAACGCCAAATCGATAAATGGTTTCAAATATAGTTTTCACAATGATCGTGAAAAGAACGTATTGATTTATCGCATTTTGATAATAGAAAGTCAGACATTGCAGTCATTGTTGTTTACTATGGAGACAGAAACACATAGAGATAAGAATAGGATGGAAATGCTTGGCAACAAACAAAATGAAGCCAATGGGACCTCGCCAAGTAAGCCCATACAAACCGCTCAAATGTTAACTCATGGTCATTTTATTCCTTAAAAAAGCTTCAATTGAAAATAAAAAAATAAGCATTTGCGCAGCTGTAGAGATCGGAATTTATGCAAAATGGTAGTAATTTCCTTCACGGGTAAGAAAATTGAGTAGGCCAGATACTTTGGATTTAATGAAATGCGATCAATAGCTTCAATTGGCAAACCAAAATTTGCTTTGGTTTTTGCCCGGCAGCATCTTCGTCTTCTTCTTAACTCTATGCATATTCATCGTGCAGGTTTCGATTTTCGGTTTGCAGACAAAATGTCATTGTGGTGGCGCTTGAATATAGCACATCAGTGATTTTTAAAATAAAAACAGCAAAAAATATTTTAAATCAAAACATAATGAGTTTTATTTAAAAAAAATACTAATTCAGAGCACTTCACTTTATTATTTTCAAATTTTAATCTTTAAATAGTACGATGTTGAATCCATTTATCAGACCCGTTAATTGAACCAATGTTTGGGTCCGTTATTTTAATTTTTGCAACTGGTTTGGTGCTTGCGATTTCACATCCGCCGGATAAAATTTCGTTGTTTCGTTTCCCATTCCCAGCTGTTTTGTTTTGATGAATACATCAATGCATTTTTGCTATTTTAATTTATAAATAGTTGAGTAAATTAATTTAAAATAAAAGACGCATAGATCAAAAGTACAAAATGGAAGACCGGTTGTAAGTGGGCTTTCAATATATGTTCAATTAAATTATTAAACAGTTTTTAATTTAAACATAAGAATGTTTAAAATTATTTGGTGTTATTGTACAACCATGGAATTTAATCAATATTTACATGTTCATTCTAAAATAGCTCAAGTTTAACCATTTATAAAGCATTTTTCAACATGACCATTTATTATTTAATAAGTATCTTATTGTTAGTCTTAATAGCTAAAAAACATCTGCCAAATCATTTGATACACATGATAAGATCTTGTTTACTAATATATTTTTTAAATATTTTCAAGCTACTTTATTTTTGAATATTAATTAACTAAATTTTTTTGTATGTACTTTTTTGAAATATTTTAAAATTCTATTTTTTTATTGTTTTAATTTTTAATTCCATGGTAAACTTCTTTTTAGTAGTATAATTTCACTTATAATACTTTTAAAATAACTTTTTGTTATCTTTAGGGATATCAACAGTGAGGTGCTCAACGATGCTTTTTCCCTTCCATCTTTACAAGTATTCCAGGTTAAAATTATTTCTTTACAATGTATTTGAAAAAGTTTGACATGCGCTAATCCACGATTGACCTACCTATCTAAAATCAGTTCTTTTCTTAGCCATCCTGACACACACATACAAAATATTGCCTGTAAATACTAAATGCCGACTGGTGCACTTATAAATTTTCATGGCACAAAGTCCTGACACCATGTACTTTGTCTCTATAAAGTTGGAAATATCTAGTGTTGCCTGATAAGGTGTTGGCTTTGCCACTTGACCATTGTTCAAAATTGAAGGGCTTCTTCACTAATTGCCTTTTTGCAGCTCTAGTGTGGTGTTTATTTAACCTAATTAATTCAATGTCATGAGGTGTTGATTAAGACAACAAACCATATTAATTAAAAAAATTTGAGTGATAAAGTAAGTATAGTAAATTAAGTAAGTATTAAGTAAGTAAGTAAGTATAGTAAAAGTATTATTAACTTAGCAATTAACATGTAACTCCTACAACAGACCATCTCTATTGACCAAAAAAAATGACAATGAATGCACCCTCTAGAAGGGAGGAGGCTTTATAGCCCGTTACCCTACTCGCCAGAAGTGACACACTTAACACAGCTAATACAAACACTTAATACAGCTAATGGACATGACAGTTGGCGACGATTGATGGGATTAAGTATCCGAAAGTTTTGGTTCGAATGTAAAAACAAAACTAAAGCAAGTCAACCATGTGCTGAATATAAGTGTGTTCCTTGGATTACGGTAAATTTTTTGAAGAACCCAAAGGCTGCCAAGGTAAAAATTTTGTTTTTCCATTCCGACTAGAGGATTCATTTTGAAATGGAGGAGCTCGTGAAAGGTTTGATTGAACAGAACCAATTGTTGATGCAACGGTTAGCTGAGCCAACAACGGTTTCCACACCTAAAGTTTCTGTTCATTTAGAAAAATTTGATGAGCACCAAGAAAGTTTTGATTCGTTTTTAGAACGCTTTGAAGCTTATCTAACGGTCCAAAATGTTCCTGACGACAAACGTGGGTTAACATTGATATCAAATTTAAGTCCTAAAATGTTTAATCTATTAAAAAACCTGCTCGCTCCAGTAAATCCTTCAGAAAAAGATTATGATTTTTTGAAAAGTACTTTAGAGAAGCACCTAAATCCTAAGCCATTGATAATTCCCAGTAGGCATGTATTTTTGAATCGGAAGCAACGGGAGGGTGAGACCATTAATGAGTATATGGCAGTGTTGAGATCACTATCCGTTCCGTGTGCTTATGGTGAAGCCATGTTAAATATCATGTTACGGGATGTATTTGTGAGCGGTCTAAGAGATAAATCTATCCTTAATAGAATTTTTGAGGAGGACAATATCGAGTTAGACGCTACATTAAAAATAGCTTTGGCCATGGAAAAGGCGGTAAAAAGTACATCACAGTTATTGGAAAAACCAATGACTATACACAATGTCGGCATGGTTAAAAACAAAACTAACGTAGGGAAAAAAGGGAAATACAGTAGTAGGGCAAAAAAGAAATCGTGTTCGCGTTGCAATGGAACGGATCATGATTCTCAAAACTGTAAATTCAAAACTAGCGAATGCCATTTTTGTAAAAAAATTGGGCATATTGAAAAAGCGTGTTTCGCAAAACAAAAGCAAAAACATGTTAAACAAAAACGGGTTGATTTGAGTTATGAAAATGAAAGTGAAAACCAAAACTTAGTCCCGTTACATGTTATGGGGTCAGAAGAAGCTAAAAGACCACCAATAATGATAACAATTAAAATTGAAGGTAAACCAGTATCAATGGAATTAGATACGGGAGGGGCAGTATCCGTGATGAGTCTTAATAATTTTCGAAAAATTTCTAAACGTATGTTACAGCCCACAGATATCGTTTTTACTACCTACAGTGGAGAAAAACTTGTACCATTAGGCGTTGTAAACGTAGCCGTCGAATATAAAAATCAAAAGAAAACATTAAAATTGTATATAGTAAAGCCAAACTTAGATACAATTTTCGGCCGAGAATGGCTATACGAAATAAACCTGGACTGGACTGCTATCAAATCGATACGCACCAGTGGGGAATTTGATTTAAACAAACTCTTTGAGGAGTACCATGAACTATTCGACGATAAACTAGGAGAAATAAATAACTATGAAGTTAAATTAGAGTTAAAATCAGATGTTACACCAAAGTTTTGCCGTGCAAGGCCGGTACCCTTTGCTCTAAAAGATCGAGTTGAATTCGAAATCGACCGATTGGAAAAAGAGGGGATAATAGAGCGGGTGGAAACATCTGAGTGGGCGACCCCGGTCGTGCCAGTGGTAAAGGGAGACGGTTCGATCAGGTTATGTGCGGACTATTCCATTACCGTTAATCCTAGTATTTTGGTGCAACAGCATCCTTTACCGAGATTAGAGGAAATATTTTCATGTCTTAGTGGGGGAAAAGAATTTTCGAAATTAGATTTTAAGCACGCTTATTTACAATTAAAGGTGCATGAAGACAGTCAAAACCTTCTGACAATAAATACAACAAAAGGGTTGTATAAATGCAAAAGACTCATGTATGGATTAAATGCAGCCCCAGCAATCTGGCAACGCTATATTGATGGGTTATTCCACGGAATGGGAGGCATTAAGGTTTTTATGGATGACGTTCGGGTGACAGGTTCAAGCGAGTTAGCGCATTTTGAGGCACTTGGAGAATTTTTTAAGAAATGCAAAGAGCATGGGTTAAAGTTGAATTTACAGAAAAGTA
This sequence comes from Hylyphantes graminicola, assembly GCA_023701765.1. Classification (NCBI taxonomy): domain Eukaryota; kingdom Metazoa; phylum Arthropoda; class Arachnida; order Araneae; family Linyphiidae; genus Hylyphantes; species Hylyphantes graminicola. Next base: position 18,290,150 of record CM043119.1, read on the forward strand.
AATTTTTCAAAAAAGAGATAAACTTTTTGGGTCATAAAATCGATGCTAACGGTTTGCATAAAACTGATGAAAAAATTTCTGCCATTGCTAGTGCCCCTAAACCAAAAAATGTGCAGGAGGTTCAAAGTTTTTTGGGATTAGTGCAATTTTATGGGAAATTTTGTCCGAATTTGGCTACAATTGCTAATCCGCTAAATAACTTGACAAAAAAGAACACTAGATTCGTTTGGTCAAAGGATTGTCAAAAATCATTTCAGAACATTAAAGAGGAAATCTGTTCTCCTCAAGTTCTGGTACATTATGACCCTGCACTCCCAGTAACGTTAGCAACAGACGCTAGTCCTGTTGGATTAGGCGCAGTGTTATCCCACAAAATGTCCGATGGAACAGAGAGACCTATAGCGTTCGCATCTAGAACTATGACAGACACTGAAAAGAAGTACTCACAGATTGATAAAGAAGCTCTAGCAATAGTGTGGGCAGTCAAAAAGTTCTACCTGTACCTAAAAGGACGACGATTTACTCTGATTACCGATCACAAGCCTCTTGTCGCGATCTTTGGATGCAAAAAAGGTCTGCCAGTCCTAGCTGCAACTAGACTCTTGCACTATGCTTTGACTTTACAGTCTTTTCAGTTCGACATCATCTATCGTAACACAAAAGAACATGGTAATGCAGATTTCCTGTCAAGATTACCGAGCCAGTCAGAGGACCTGGAGGTTAAAGATGATGTTACCCTCTTCCAATTACAGCAAATAGAGAATCTCCCTGTTACTGCTGAAGAGTTAGCAAAAGGAACTCAAGCGGACGAAGAATTGGGACCGCTATTCCTGAAACTTCAGAGAGGAGGAGAGTTGAAGGGAAGAGAAGCAGAGTACAGTCTACAAGATGGCTGCATAATGTATGGAACTCGTGTCATGGTCCCGAAGCAGTTCCAGAGAAGAGTTCTTGAAGAATTACATCATGGTCATCTGGGGGTTGTCAAGATGAAGGCGATTGCTAGATCTTTTGTCGCCTGGTCCTCGATTGACAGAGACATCGAGGACACTGCCAAGAATTGTATCCACTGTGCTGAAATCAAGACAGATCCTCAGAAGGTCAAAGTTCACTATTGGGAGTATCCGAGCAAGCCATGGGAGAGAATTCACGTCGATTTTGCTGGTCCGATGTTCGGGAACATGTTCCTGGTCATCGTTGATGCACACTCCAAGTGGCTGGAGGTTTACCCAATGAAATCGACAACAACCTTTAAGACCATCGAATCCCTGGGGGACTGTTTTGCGCGATTCGGCTTGCCGGTGACCTTGGTTAGCGACAATGGACCTCAATTCACATCCCACGAGTTCAAAACCTTCATGAATAGCAACGGGATAAAGCACAAGACGACTGCTCCATTCAAACCGTCAAGTAATGGACAGGCCGAGCGTTACGTGTTCACTCTCAAGCAAGCTCTTAGAGCTATGAAGGAATACTCCGGGACTATACAACAAAAGCTCAGCACTTTCCTGATTCAATATAGGAAAGCACCAAACATGACAACACTCCACAGTCCGGCAATGCTGATGATGAAGCGAGAGATTCATACCAGGATTGATCTAGTCAGACCCGATCTACAAGCACGTGTCCAGGAGCGGATTAGAAAGAAAAACTTCGAGTTTGTGGACCGTGGGTTCAGCACTGGAGATAAAGTGGCTGCACGCAACTACCGTCATGGTGACAAGAAGTGGAAGTTTGGAACTGTCGTGAGTAAAGATGGCCAACTTCACTACACGGTTGCTATTGGTAATCAACTGTGGCGTCGTCATGTAGACCAGTTGAGAGACTGTGGAGAACTGACAAACCAGGAGTGGGAGCGTGATCCGCATGCTCGGATCTCTACACAGGGTGTTGCCTCAAATGTTGGTTCTGTGGCAACTGTGGAGCAACCAACACCTGATGAGCCTGCTGCTCCGCCGGACAACGCTGTCGACCAGTCGGGGAATTCTGAGGTGGACCACCCAGCACCATCAGCGAGTCCAGTCAGACCTCCTGGACCACCCAGCTCCCGAGTTCCAGCACCTTCTGAGCCTCTTCGCAGATCCACCCGAGTTCGGAGACCTCCTGACCGTTTGGACTTGTAGAGGGGGAGGAGATGTGGTGTCTGAGACTGTAACCAGTCTAACTGTAACTGCTAGCATTGTAGAAGATAACTGTTTAACTGGAACTGCTCCGGCATTCTTGTTCTGTTTTGGAAATAGCTGCTAGTAAGCGCACTTAAGATGTGTGCTCTTGTAATAATAAGAATATAACTTAATAAATAATGTCTTGTTAAAACTACCAAATATGATTTCCCTATGCAAACACTTAATACAGCTAATGGACATGACAGTCACAGGAGACACACAAAGAAGGGACGACACAAAGGCATAGACAAATAACAGCATTTATTGACAAACACAAACATCCATGCCTAACAGGGATTCAAACCCCAACCCAGAAGCTCCAGAGACTAGCTCCCTAACCGTTGTGCTGCAGGGTCGTCCACCATCTCTATTAATCGACCACCTTCTATTAATTGTCTGAGTTGTCAATAGGAAGCTTCTTTCACTTTATTGCAGTTAGCATTTGCAAGGTATGGCCGTCCATTATGCATCCCTTGCCAAAGTAATGCTTGGACACACCCTTCCAAAAACAAATCACCTAAACCTACTATGTTTTTCTATCAACATTAAGAAGTATGAAGGAATAAAATTAATCTTTAATATTTGCAGGAATTTTAATCTCACCAAAAAGAAAAGGTTATAATTTTATTTTATACCCTCATTCTTCTTATTTTGAAATTATGAATTTTTAGGTACGCTAGTTATAATCAAAAACCAAAAATAAGGTTGAGGAAATAAGATAAGTATGCATCCTTCCTTTGTCATATCCTGTTTTATTTAAATCCAATGTCTTACTAGTTGTTTTGCTGTGTGTATGCTAATAAAATCCTCCATTAAAAGACTTTTGTCCTATCAAAGACATTATAGTTTTTAAATCCTTTAAATAAGGATTCAGGATTTTTCAGCTGATAAAATTCAGTTGAGCTTTTTCAAGATAAAGTTATGCAGCATTGGATTTCGTAACTGATTAAGTAAGCTTTTTTATGCATAAGAATATGACCATGCATTTACCAGATGTTCTTTATTGCAGTAAGATTATGTTTTAAAATCAGACATTCATATTTATACAATATCTATATTTCTTTTTATAAAGTTTTTTTTTCAAAAATACTTTTTAGTTGTCTTTTTAAATATTTTATAATAAAAATTTTCTGTTTACTTTCATGTTATATTTTTAAATATTGTTTTACTTATATATGTTGTATCATTTGCTTATTTTCTTATATTTTTATTATTTATTTGATTTTTTAATGATTTGTTTCTAGGTGTTGGGCTGTCATGTTTTTTACTGTAAGTTCTTTAAAATATTATATTTTCGATTATGTATTAATTTAATTATTTCAAGTTTATCTGCAGCTTTTACTAATTCATCAAACATTAATTAAAATCGTTTTAACTAAATAGATTCATGCTGCAATGTTATTTCTCTTATGCAAAGATGAGGAGCAAACATTTAAACCCCAATATCTCTAACTATGACTAAAGCCACTTTTCAGCATAAAATGCAACATCTTTACAAAATATATCCCAAAAGCTTAACTAATATTTCAAAACCATTTCTAAATTAAGTATATATTTTTACTTATAATCATCCTGCTAATTTTAGGTAAATCCCGATCCATGCCATATTTTACATGTAACGGTGCTTGAAGCTCACAAAATTACAAAAGGATGGGTTTCAGATTTAGGTAAGGAATTATCTTGAAACAATCTTTATGTTAAACCTTAATTTATTATTATTTTTTTTGGGGATGTTGAATAAATACCGATTTTTATTATAATTTATTAATAAATATAGATTTTTATTAATAAATATAGATTTTTTATTATTATTTTTTCAGTGGACAAGCCAGATCCTTATGTCATTTTACGTATTCCTGGAAGTCCAAGTGGAAAACAAAAGACCAAGTACTTTAACAACACTGCAAGTCCTACTTGGAATGAAAAGTTTGAGTTTGTTTTGGACTCCCAAAAGTCATATGAATTAGGTAGATTTTATGCAAGATTTCTCAAATAAACAGCAGTTTCAAGGAAGTGCAAAATTAGATCGTTTTGTGTCATTTATACAAAATTGTATTTGTGTACAAATGTTTATACAAGTGAATTTGTTAGCTTTTTTGTTTTTAGCTGAAATTAACTCTAAAAGACCAAGTTACAGAAGTATAAACCCGTCATCTGACTGTTATGTTTTTCAGCAAGACTTAATATTTTATTCTTATAAATTTTATAATTATACAAAATTTCAAGTCAATGAATGAGTCATTAATAATCATCTGCTGAAAAAATATAATTTTTAAAATATGAAGAAAATTAAAAAATTTCTGTCAAAATTAAAATTTCATTATCATGCTGTGAAAACAACTTTACACTTTAGCAAATTTGTTTATCTATCAAAGGGCTAAAAGGATTTTGAAATTTTAAAACTTCGAATTATTTTTTTTCTTTCTGACTTTTATTTAAGCTGAAACAAGGGTATTCATGAATTTTGCTATCTGATTTTTTCTTTTAATAGTTTGCACTTGTGGTGCACTTTTTTGTGTGTTGATACTGCATATTTGAGGTTTTGTTTCATTTCCCATAGAAATTACGTTGATGGATGCCAACTTCACAGTTGATCATAAGATAGGCGTGTCAAAAGTCTCCCTGGTTGACCTCATCTTAAATGAAGAAAGTACTGTTACTGTTAAATTTAATGAGGTAATAATCTACCAAATTTTTTTATCTTATTATAAACTTACTAGCAGCATGATCCCGCCTTACGGGGAACCCGTTAACTTGGCATTGCTTCCTTTTAGAGGCATGCTTACTTGTGAAAATGGGGGACATTCACGGCCCCCCATATCAACCTGAGCTTCAATTCCAAATCGCTGTGGTAAAAAAAAGCGGTTAGACAGGTTAAAGTAGTAGGAAAACATTGGCACGTGTTTCGAGAGGTGTAGGATAACAAACCGCGTGACATCACATGAATGTTCCCCATACACTCAATATCTAAACCAAATTCAATTCGTGTTGGCGCATGCACAAGAAAAATGCAAATAATAACAGAGAATGGCGTCAAGCCCCTGTTACGGCCCGGTCGTGTTTTGTAGCCCTGTTAGGTCTGCCTACTTATTAAAATACACTCAAAATCAAAACAAAATTAAATTCGTGTTGGTGCATGCACACTTAAAAAGCAAACACTAATAGAGGATGGTGTCAAGCCCCCCATTTCGGCCCGGTCCATGTATTTTCAAGCCCTGTTATGGTTCCGCACTCCCACGTGGATGAAGTTTTTTTAAACTAATTATATTAATTAAAAATCACAATCAAATATGAAAAAACTAAGCCTCGGGTGCACACATAGGCATTAAAAGGAATATATATTAAAAATTTCGAATTTTTTGGAGCAGTCTAAGTAGGTCCTTTGCGATCCACAGACATACATATAGACTCTTTCTTTTATTATTATAGATTTATCATTGTTGTGTAATATGCTGATTTAATATTTTGTTATAATTTATTTTAATAGGTATCCGAAATAATTTTAAAGCTGCTCTTAGAAGTCGAGTAAGTGTGACATTCTTACTGACTACCTTTTTATTTGAAATATTAGTGGGTGCTATAAACAATGAGCACTGTTTAATATTTAATTGCATGCCATAAGAAAAATCTAAAACAATTTTATTACAATGACGATTTGTAAATATTGATAAAAATATTATGTAGACTTTAGAACGACATTCACAAGCAAGATCTTTGTGGGTATTTTTTAAAAATTACATTCAATGACTGTTTCTGCTTTGAGAAAATTTATTTAGTTACCAATAAAAATGATTGAAATTGCAAATTGGAACACATGCCTTACTGGGCTCGTAATATTAATTCCAAACTTTGTATATCTATACACTTGCCTTAATTTTATAAAATATTTTATGATAGATATAAAATATTTTTTTTTCTAAAACTTTATATTACACAGCATTAATATACCTATTATTTTATAATACAATTTTATACTTTGATCACATAAATCACAAAATAAATTATTCCTCTTTAGTCATAATCCGGATCTCCGCTTTGGATTGTCACTATGTGACAAAGAAAAAGATTTCAGGAAACAGAGGCGATATTGTGTCTTGGAAGGCTTGAAGAATTTATTTCCTGATAATTATCCGCTAAAGGATAGTGAAGTTAGTATAACGATTTAACCCTCTATTGCATACTGTTGCCGTTTGACAACAAGTAACATAATCAATCCACTTTATTCTATTAAAGTAAAGCTCCCTCTCCACAAATCTGTGTTTTTTTCATCTATTACATTCCATTTTGAAGTTTTAGTCAATAATAATCCTCATAAATGACAGTACTAAAAGTGTATTCAAAATTAAAGAGTGAGGTTATTAACTGTTGTGAAATTAAATTATGTTTTTGGTGGTATTCAAAGTATAATAATATTAGTACTAAATTACAAATAAATTGTCTTGAAAAATTAAATATAGTTTAAGAGTGTTATTTTGAAATATATTAGTAGTTTTCTAGTCATTATCATCAAAATTGGAATTTTGTAGTTGGTTTTTATCAGATGACAATTTTTTAAAAAAATTGAAATTATTTAAATTCTAATGCAGTGAATTTTTTGTCCAGTATTTTTCCTATAATGTATGAGTATAAGTTACATATATATTTTTTTCTTGACAAAAAAAATTCACGCAATAGAGGGTTAATTGAACTAAATTTTTTTGGTCATGTGTTTTTAACAATGTAGCCCTTATAATTATGCTTATCATATCTTATTAAAAAATAATTTAATTAACTGAAGGACGTTTTTTAAAAAATACATTTCTATAAATATGTATAAGTTCTTTTCATCTTCACATGAAATTTTATTTTTCAAAAAATATTTTTAACTATGTATAGGGATGCACCGATTATCAAATTTGACCGAATACCGAATATTCAGTCAAAGTCTTAGCCGAATATTCGGCCAAATACCAAATATTCGGCCTGCATGAACCATTTTTTTTGTCAGATCTAAGTAGGTTGTATTTATCATTCAATAATTTTAATTCAACATAAACATGTAAGTACACAAGCACACAATAATTTTAATACAATATAGCTATTAAATTTTTAATTAAAGAAAACACAATTAAGTAGTACTCGTTTCCGTTTGTTATTAAAACAAGCCGTTTAGAAAGTATTTAAAACTTATTAAAATCACAACACGAAATCAAAAGTGTGAAAACTGAAACAGAAGTATTTAGATCCGATGTAGAATGAAAATTAGAAAAAAATAATAAAGCCATGGCTTACAATATTGTTGTACAATTGCAAAATTATTATTTTTTTAATCTTTCATTAAAAAAAATTACATTTGTGATCTATAATATAGTAATTATTGTTTTTTTTTTAAGATTTAAAGAGACGTGTTTATTTAATGCAACATGATTAAAGCTTGATTTACCATTATAAATAACAAAAACTCGAATTTGAGTCTATCAAAAAAGAAAACAAGTCCTTTTTTTTTAAAATTTTTCACTGTTTTAGAAGATGATAACATGAAATAATTGAAAATTTTTTTAATTTCACTATTCGGCCGAATAGTAAAGCTATTTGGCCAAACCGAATATTTGGCTGAAGTGGCCGAATACCGAATAGTAACCGAATATTCGGTGCATCCCTAATTATTCTTCTTTAGTTTTTATTTATTCTTCTTTATTTTTTTAGACCCCAGTTATTGGTATAATTGGTTCTGGAGGTGGATTTCGAGCTATGACTGGTCTAGGAGGAGCCATGAAAGCTCTCTCTGATACCAAAATACTTGATTGTGCTACATACACAGCAGGATTATCAGGTTCAGCTTGGTAAGTAAACTTGTTTATAATTAACCCTCTAATGCATGAATTTTTATTTTCATCCCAAAAAAATATATGTATCTTTAATACTCATACATTATGGGAAAAATACTGAAAAAAATTTTACTGCAGTAGAATTTAAATAATTTCAATTTTAAAAATTTTTTCCATGTGACGAAAGCCAACTACAGAATTCCAATTTTGATAATAATGACTAGAAAACTATTAAATATATTTCAAAATAACCCTTTTTAACTATAATTAATTTTTCAAAATAATTTATTAGTATTTAGTACTAATATTATTATACTTTGAATACTGCCAAAAACGTAATTTCACCAGTTAATAACCCCATTCTTTAATTTTGAATACACTTTTACTACTGTCATCTATGAGGATTATTAGTAACTAAATCTTCAAAATGCAATGTAATAGATACAAAACAAAAAACACAAATTTGTAGAGCTAATTTAATAGAATAAATTAAATTATGTTACTTATTGTCAAACGGCAACAGTATGCATTAGAAGGTTAAAATAAGTTGTCTACAGGTAATAAAGTTTGCTGCATCTGGAGCAAATGGTCAAACATCTTTACCTGTTTCAATGCATTATGTATTTCAAGTATTAGGCCCTGCAGCTTGCTGTGATCCTGACATATTTACAACAGTAGACACAAATACTTTAAGGCTTATATGCCGAGAATTATTTTTGCCGAGAGAACCCAAGCCAAATAGGCCCTCTAGGGATTCTTTACATGCCACATAATCATATGACATGCGTGCCCAAGATGTTCCCATCCAGAAAATCCGACGACCCAAAGTAAACTTTACTTTCAAACCTACGCATTTTATTATGGATTCATTATACTGAGTAACAGTATACAAAATTTACTGTCGGCAAAACCAAAACTAAACTACACTTATTTAAGTACATACGCAACTAATAAGATAAATTTTGCATGCTTGACAAATAGGTGATGTGCAAAGCTAAATTATAAATTTTTTTATAAATATTTATCTTGTATTTGATATAGAAACATTAAATAATTATTGTATGTGTTTGTACTTTGGTAACATTTAGCCATTGAAGACAATTTTGAAATTAACGCAAGTTTTGTTCACCTTAACTATAGTTACTTCTATTTCTAAATCTCGAAGGTTAATAGTTGTAAATTATTTTCAACAACTTGTCAGCTTTGCTTCCATTAATTAATATGGTTTCTTCTTCTTTTCTTGTTAACTTGCCTTTTTTTCAAATTTTGAGGCTCTTTTCCAGAGTCTTACTTCCAAATGACTCAACTAAATGTATAAATAACAGTCCTTCATTGTATTTTGGTTGATTAAATGAAAAATTAAGGAAACAATAAAGCGGTGAAAAATAAACGCGAGTATGTTCCTCTGATATGCACACCTTATTATTAATATACTTCTTTTTTGTTGCCAACTTTGAGTTCCAACAAAATTTCTATTAACTTCACATCCATTTCCTCAGAATTAAACTCCATCAAGTTTTATATTGAATTATAATAGGCATAAATCTATTGCATTTTATTATTATTTATTATTGAAACAAAAGAAAATGTTTGTATCCACTAGTAAAAGGTGATAGCAGAAATACTTTTACTTTAAGAATGTATCATTCATAGTCATCACAAATGAAGAGTTCAAGGGAATAACCGATTGATTTTTTTAGAGTATTTCCGTAATTGTCTCTGCTTGGCTGACATTGACGACCGGAAACCGGTTTTTCTTATGGTTCTTAATTTACGGTGCAAACGTGTGACTCGTTCCACTCTACTCTGGCGTGAATTAGGGTTGCCGCGAAAGATAAACAAAGCAAGTAACTGGCTTCTTTACACCAGTTTAGGCGATTTCTCGTTATCATCCCCAAAGAGGCTATTAGGGAAAGCCGTGTACGAAATCAATCGTTTCTTCCCGTGTACTCTTCAAAGGAATGTGCTTTTCTTATTCTGTTTTCCACTATTTCCATAGGTACTTATCAACCTTATATTCGCACCCTGACTTCCCCCAAAAATCTCCCGGAGAACTACTAGAAGATTTGAAATCGAATGTTCGGCACAGTCCCTTTTGGCTTTTGAGTCCACGTTCTATGTACCGTTATATTTCTAATATCAAAGAGAAGCATAAAAAAGGACAGCCTGTAAGCTTTACAGATTTCTTTGGACATTTATTAGGAGACACTTTACTTAAAGGAGTAAGTAATTTCTTCATTCTATGTTCTGTTATATGTGGTGCTATTAGAATTATATACTTTTGTTGTTCATCAAAAGGTTTTTTTGTTCATCAAAGGTTCACTTAAAATAAATTTTTAAAAAAGTAAGCTTGTATCGTTTTTATAATTCCTTTTGAGAAAACTATTTTATCTCATTCCTGTTGTTATTTTTCATTTTCAAAAGGTTTAAAGTAATTTGACTTTGGCTTGAAAGTGACCTTCCAACACTTGTTTAAAATTATGTTTTTCATTATATTAAATAAAAAAATTAAATCATGATAATGGAGTATTTATAATTATTATGAAGCTAAAAACATAGTTTAACTCAGTAAAATAATTTATATACTTTCCATAAAAAAAAACAAACTTTAACCATTTACTATGACTTACCCTAAGTGTTTCTGCCAAGTACCTTCAATTATATTAATAATAAATATAAAAAAAAGTAATGAAATTTTGCAGATTTAAGTTGCTTTATGAAATGTATATTTTATTTTATAGAGATCTGAAGTAAATTTATCGGCTCAGAAAGGGAAAGTTGATACAGGCATCGTACCCATGCCCCTTTATACTTGTTTGCATGTTAAAAGTAATGTGTCAGCCAAAGTATTTCAAGGTATATCAATAAATGCTAAATTTTAAAATATTTTAATAGTTATTTTTAAATGCAAATGCTATGACATTATATTGTTTGTAACTTTAACCTCCAAATATGTTATTTTTTTTTTTTTTAATATAAAATGATAATGTATGATTGTAATTTTTGGCAGATTGGCTAGAATTTTCTCCATATGAAATCGGAATTGCAAAATATGCTGCCTTTATGAAAACTGAAGATTTTGGCTGCAAATTTTTTAAAGGACGAATTGTAAAGAGATTTCCTGAGAGCCCTCTACATTATTTACAAGGTTTGGACAAATTTGAGTATTTTATGTATAAAAGCTGTTTTGTGCATAATCATATTATTATTTAAAAAAATCTGGATATTATATTGTAAATTAATAAATTATCCTAAAATTTATTCTACTTATTCATTAAATCAAAAATAAGTTATTTACTTAACCATTAATACCTGAACGTGACTTGCATAACTATTAGAAAATGTGTAAAACTTAAAGCTACACATGTAAAATTATTTGCTACCTTAGTCTTAATTTAGTTGTGTCCCCCTCCCAATGACTCTAATGTTTTTATTTGTTCTGGAAAAAATTTATCTAAAAGAAAATTTACTAAATGCTAACACAGTCCTAAACATCACAATGCGAGTCATTAAATCCTTTTCTTTTGAACTTTAACCATTTACAGCATCCAGGACCTGATCTTCCATAAGGCATAGGCCTAGGGACTTCCATATTTTGGAGGCCTTTAAATTTTGATTTCTTTTTTGCTCAGTTTCATGAACACCCTAAATTTCAGTTAGTTTTATAACTTTTGAGGCCTTAATGTTTTTAGCTTCACTTTGACATTGACTTAACATAATTGGTTTGATCAATACACAAAAGATGCTAGAATGCTAGAAAACATATCATACATCAGCAAACTAGTAGTATCAATTAAAAATCCTATCATTTACGACGGTCTACAAAATTTTTCGTAAGGAGGCTTCCCAAAGTATACTCGGCTGGGGAGCCCGGTCGGTTAGGCACTGGCCTAGCATGCAAAAGGTCCCAGATTTGGGTCCAAGCATCGCCAAAATAACTGCCGACCTATAAACGGCCCGTGCAGCCAAAAATGTTCTACAAATAATACCCTGTGCAAGGGAGTGCACGTTAAATATCTTTCAAAGTCCTAAAGCTGCATACGATGTCGCCCTTAACGGTTGCGTTGGGTACCTAGTCCGGTGTCGGCACATCACTTGACTGTGGTTCTAAAATACGACACCAGTCACCAGTAGCCCTCGTGTGGCTCTAGTGCGACAATAATTCAAACCTAACCTAACCCAAAGTATAGTCAGTGTTTTCCTAGAGAAGACCTAGATAGCATCAATAAATGTTAATAAATTGAATTCTGTTGCAGGTATTTGGGGGAGTGCATTTTGCATACTTTTCAAGAGACTAATCCAAGAGCGTACAAAGCTATCACTGGATTTCAATCCATGTGATACACCCGAGTCGGATGACGAAGGAGATGTGTATTTTGATGCTGAGGAAGAATTTCAAGATGAAGAAGATGCATTAAGGGATGCTCTTGGTAAAATAATTTGGGTGATAATGTAATTAAAATAAATTTTCTCGTTATATATCTGAAGTTTTTGTGGTTTATTTAATTTATAAATCACTTGGAATAGTATGATAGATTAATGTGGTATTGTAAAACTAAGTCTAAATAATTTTGTTTGTTTATTTTGTTGACTAAATAATTTTTGATACTTCAAAAATCAATAATGTATTGTGTAACAATATTTTTTAATTTTAACATTACATTTTAATGCTTTACTAAGTATTCAAATAACTTTTTATAAGAAAAACGTACAAAACAATCACTTAAAATTTACTTTCTGTTAAAGAATATCTTTGAATTCTAGTAAGTAATATAATTGCTGTCTTAATATTTATTAAAATGACTTTTTCGATAACTACTCTACTTTTCTTTAAAGATTGATTTGAAAACTCAATTTTTTTTTTAAAGTTCAAAATTACTTTTAATTTTTAGTTGTATTTTGTTTCTATACCATTATTTAATAAAGTAAATTTTTACATAGAAAACTTGGATTTAACAGAAGAAAATATTGATGAATTTCAATCTGAAAATGAGGAAGAAGTTTCAAATGATAGGTAAATAGTATTATGAGTTAATTGTTGATTTAATTAAAAACAATACATTTAATATAGGATTAACATTTCTTAAAAAAATATGTCAATATTGTCAATCCTCACCTATACATGCAATTTTATTTCACTATTATGTACATTGTTGTTATGTACATTGTGTCAAAAAAATTAATATGAAATTGTAAAAATGCATTAGCACAATCATAAGATTATCACAGCACATACAATATGTTTGCTATTTTGCTGTAATAAAATCTAAAATGGCACTATATTTTAAGTGTTTAAAAAGCATGAACCGGGGTGTAAGGAAGGATGCAGAAATTTCCTAAACGTTTAAAATCTTTTTACAGTTCATAAGAAATTGCTACTACATTTAACATTCTTTTAAATATTTTAATGTATACATGTAAAAATAACTGGTGCAATTTTTTAAAAATATAATTTTTAAATTTGTTTTTAGTATGAAACCCATAATTACTCTGTAAACTTTTGCATACTTTTTACTTCATGAAACATATAAATATATAATATATTTAAAATCCTGCTTTGAAGTAATAAATTTAATCTTAGTCCCAAAATAGCGTTCTGGTCAGCTATGAGACATTATTTAACACCTTTTAAAAGATCCCCGTCCGTAACTTCCTTTTTGAATCAGAAAAGAATAGCTACTTATTCTGTCAGAAGAAAAAGGTATTAGATGCATCACTTACAGCTTACACATGCACTTTACAAGTTGCTACATTAGGCTGAACACGCTAGGCAAAAAACATTTATTTTCTGCTTAATATATTGCATATTTTAAATATAATTTAGCTCTAATTTTATGGATACGAATGATTATAAGCTCTGAAATTTTATTATATGTTGCTAGATACTTTTTATTATGTAGTTATGAGCTATTTAATATTCTCGAATAGCCATCTTGCTGTTATAAAAAAAAAGAGTTTTGACAACTTAGTATAACTGTTTTAATTCAAATAATATGTCAATAATTATAATCTTCAAATTCGCCTGTGTTTTAGTGATTATTGCCATAAGTGTAATTGGAATGTTGTACTGCATTTATAAAATTTGGCTGTTGCAAATGAAGTTCGTATTAACAGATTTGGAAATGTCTGTTTCAAAAATCTGATAGAATTTATTTTGCACACATAACTTTTAGTTCTGACTCATCATCAACCTTTACCTACTTTAAATGGGGGCTGGGGAGCCCAGTCGGTTAAGCACTCAGTTTGCATGCGGAAGGACCCAGGTTCGGGTCCGGGCATCGCCAAAATAGCTGCCGACCAATAAACTGCCCGTGCAGCCAAAAATGTCCGACGAATAAAACCCCCTGTAAGGGAGTGCATGTTAAATATCCTTCAAAGTCCTAACACTGCGTACGATGGTCGCCCTTAACGGTCGCTTTGGGTGCCTATTCAGGTGTTGGCTCGTCACCTGACTGTGGTTCTAAAATACGACGCCCGTCGCCTATAGCCCTCGTGTAGCTCTAGTGTGACGATAATTCAAAACCTAACCTAACCTTCTTATTTGAATTTTGAAGTGAAATTTAAGAGCAAATAAGTATTGATTTGATTCATGAGCCAAACTATATAATTTTTGTTTCAAAATAACATGCAAGTTTTTTATGTTAAGCAATGCTACATTACAGTACTTTTTGCTTGCGGTAAACTATATTTAAGTTATTTAGTTTTGTCACAGTCTTTTTTTATTACAGTTGTGTCATGGCATGTTTTTTTATGCTTTTCTTTAAACTTTTTGTTATTTAATTACTTCAGTTAAAAATTTATCATGATTGTAAATAGTATATGATATGACAGAAGTTTTAAGCACTTTTATGTTTGTAAATATCTGAAAACAATTTTTTAAAGTTAGTAATTTATTTGAATTTCGCAATTACTGAAATATGTAAACTAAATACTGAATATTTGTGCTTACTTAAGAGCCTACTGTATTAGGATATTTTTTTAAACTAATTACTCTCATATTCTGGATACTTTTCACTAAAGTTATACACATTTGGATCCAGGTATTTATAAATTTTTATAATAGCTAATAGAAACAAATTAAATAATAAATGAATTAATTGGAAAATTTCAATTAAGCATAGTTCAAAATTAAGTAATTCGCTATTATATATTTTTCTTTGTACATTACATAATTTTAATCACAGTAGAACTTCAATATAGAGACCCCACACTTCATGAAAATCATTTCTTTGTTTTGATGCCCACAATTAAGAAATTTTCAGTCACATTAGAATAAAAATCTTGTTACTTATACAGTCTGACCTAATGAACACGAACTCGCTTAATACGAATTTTGTTTAAAGATGAGCTGAAAGCAATTCCCAGGCATATAAAGCTTTGAGCTAATGCTAAGGTATCTCTAAATGGGAAATTGCTTTAGGCAAAATACCGCTTAACCCTAACAAATAAATTCAGTATTTGACTTTTTTTTTCTTAGTGATTCAAAGTTTCAAAGAACAAATGAAACAAAACATTAAAAAAATGAACGCCACAAACAACATTATAAAAATAAATTGTCTTCTTTGAGAGAATCACCAGGTCTCTCATGATTTACCAGTTTTATAATCCGATGAATGAGGTAAAAAGGTAGGATGATCCATTACGTCATGAAAAGCAAATGTACTCCTCTACAGAGGTCAAAGCTAAATATGAAGTTCGAAGTGGTTTGCATTTAAACTTATTGATTTTCATTCAAAATGAATGGAAAGCAGCAATCTAGAGAGTGTTACATTAATAATATAAAGCAAAAATAAACACTTTTTCAAAAAAGAAAAAATTTTACATTTGAAGTTACCTTTCTGCAATTTTAAGGTTACCTATTTATTAATTGAATTACACATTGTATGCATCTATTATTAGTTCATTACATTATAAAATTGGGATAATTTTGAGAAGTTATTAAGTTATTTTTTTACTATTCACTGGTTCAATGTTAAAAAAAATCCTGACGGTTAACATGAAATTCAGTTAACACGAAATATTTCAGTGTCCACTTCGAGTTCGCGTTAACAGGGTTCGACTGTATATTGACTTAAGTTTTTAAAATAAGTTGTTAGTCTTGAGGTGGTCACTATATTGAAGTAATATATAAACAAAAGTTATTTGTTCATTGATTTTAGCTTTGATTAACAATAAAATGTTAGTTTTGGGTAGGTTTCTATATCGATGTTCTACTGTAGTAATCTGATGCACTCACACTTATATTTAATACCATTTCAGCTCAACTACAGAGACTGAAAGCGTACGTAAGGTTGGAATTTGGAAGGACTTTGTGAATAACATATGCTCCAACTCTATACTAGACACTCGTAAAGGAAGGGCTGGTTGCATTTTGAATCCTCTGAGGGGTTTATCACTGGTGCCATGTTTTTCCTTCTCACCATTTTCTCCAACATCTCCAAATGATGGTATGAATATTTTTTTTATAATTTTTCATTCGTTAGGCTTAACTTAACTTAAAATAGGTGTTGGATTTAGACACATTTAGTCTAAAAGAAATACATTTTATGAGCACCTTTACTTTTAAACCTTCCATAATGCTTGCTGGGTGTTTTATATGCAGCATGCAAAAAATGCATCTTGATTCCTAACTTTTATTTTGTTTCAAAGTTGTGGAATCCTTTAGAAAAAACCTAAGTTTATGTTGTTAATAAACAAATTAAAGTAATCCTTGTTGAAATCTGTTGTCAGTAGGCACCAGTTATCTCGGGTTCTCTTCTCTTTCTTGCCTATCGTCGTTAACCTTTTATACGCCAACGTTCCACTTGTGGAACATACCTCCTTTATAGCCTGGAATAATTTTAGACGTGAAAAATTAAATTACACTAAAAGCGAATTTTCAAAAATCATTGTAATTTCTTTTTAGGAGTAGGGCATTGATGCTGTTTAAGGCAACTTTTCCGGTAAAACTCTTAACATTTTAGTCTCATAACCTTAAATCAGCTTCACCTGAAAGTATCTTAAAAGGTTAATGCGTTAACACGTATGACTTGATATTGGAGTTATGATGTCATTTTTCACTAAATTACCCTGTTAGTTTGGCTAGAACAAAACCCCTAGTATCGACTTTCTTCTTGAATGACTCATAGATCAAGGCAGAGTTGCCACTAATTGAAAAAAGCAGGAATATTTTTAAATAGTTAAGGAGACAGTATTAGCTTGGATCGAACTAGCTCCATGCAATCATACTTTTTTATTATTAAATTTTTTAATTACATTTGATTATTTAATTTATTAACTTACAACTTTGTAACCATCATAGATATTTTTATTGAAAATAACCTGCACTAAGTTATTTATGCTTTCAGATACTTTGTTCAAAGGTCTTACTGAACCAGCACCTACGGATTCCAAAATTTTGTACTTAGTCGATGGTGGTTTGACCTTTAATCTACCATTTCCTTTGCTGCTAAGACCACAAAGAACTGTGGAACTATTTTTGACTTTTGATTTCAGTAGTAGAGAAGCTGATCACACAGCCCCATTTAAGGTTTGTAGTGTCAGAATTTATGTGTCTTTTCTCACATTAATTTAATACTGTTTAACTTCGAATACTGTAAGGTACTACTGTATTGCATTGCAAGTTGTAGTTAACATCTATAAATATTAAAAAAAATTAAAAAGCTGCTTTGTATGGTGAAATGCAAATGAAATTTCGAAAATATAAATCCAGTTTATTTTTTTGTTCCATTTTTTCTCAGAAAAGAACTCAGAATTTCATTAAATACTTGCTACAAATGTGTTTCGACATATTCAGAGTTGCAAGTTTGTTATATTCTGCAAGAGAAGGGGAAGTTGGGAAAATAATGATCTACACTCCTTGCCAACCTAAGTTGGGTAAATAGAAATATGCTATGGAGAAGATCCTTCTGCGGATGTAAAGAGTTCCATAAATTATTATTAAATCCATCCAGAAAACATGTTTAAAACATAAATTTCATTTAAGGTCTAACAAATTTGAATATTATTTGAGAAAATGTGGCAATTTTATCAGAATGAAAAGTATATTTTGGTTAAATTGTATCCAGATCATTTTGTATGTAAATATTACCTTACAAGAGTTTCCAACTAACGGACCAATTGTGCTTTTCCCCCTACCTTTTAGCTATTTGTTTTTACCCAAGTTAGGTTGGCACGGAGTGTATATAAATTCAACACCAATGTGATGGCTATATTACATATCATTGATATATAAAACTAATTTATATTTTTTGTAGGAACTCCTCCTTTCTGAGAAATGGGCAAGAATCAATAACTGCTTGTTCCCTCCCATTCATGATTTAGCATCCGAGTACATAAAACAGCCACCAAAAGAATGCTATGTTTTCAAACATCCTACAAATGAAATGTGTCCGATTATAGTCCACTTCCCTCTGTTCAATTTGAACTTTAAGAAATTTAAAGAACCTGGTGGGTTAATTTAATTATTTTCAATTTTTTTTAATGTGGAAATAAGTTCAAGTGTTGATAATTAAATTATTCTTTCACATTTTGAATCAGATTAGATGCATATGCATAGCTATAAAATCAAATTTTACGTTTTACCAACCCTTTTTATGTAAAGCAGGGTCAGTGTCAAAAAATGAAGATGGTCCTATTTTAATGAATTCTAAAAATTGGGCTTAAACTTAACTAAATCACACATTAATGCTTTACGTACATAAAAGGATTAATAATCAAAAATATTATAATAACCCACTAATAAGAAAAAAATAATGACTTTTTTACAAATGTTGACGACTTTTCTTACAACTTGTTCAAAGCCCTTTTTGAGTGAATGGAATTTTGTGAAAATGATACAAATTTTCCTAAAACAGATCTCTGAAAAGGGTTAAAAACTCGTGAAACTATTTACTTTTAACAGCAACAATTCTTTTCAGGTTTGCAAATGTAAACTAGGAATTAAATTACAGTAGACGCCGTTTAATGTGATCACATTGGGACGAACGTGATTTGATAACAATAACCGATTGATTACAATACACGAAAAAAAAGTTTAATAAATGCTTTTTTTACATACGCATTAAAATAAAAAATAATTTTAAATTAGGAGAATTGTTGCTGTAACACTCTATAGTACTTAATAAAAATTAATACACACTTAAGAAAAAGAATTACTAGTTAGTATACTTACATATTTAATGATGAACTGCAGAAATCAATACAAAATATGTACAAAAGGTTAATTAGTAACTGAAAAAGAAACCATCAATTGTCGATTGTTTAGCATTCTTTCGAAGCAAGTCATTTACGAATCGCTCATAATCATAATGTTTATGAAAGTGTTCCACGCCGGCATTGTTTTGCGCACCTAGATCATAGATGTAAGATTCAAAGTGCCTCCCTCATCTGAGCAGGCATCGGAATATTGTGCTCGATAGCACTTTTGAGTTCAATGTCGGCATCAGAATCTTGTGACGAAGCTTGATCTTTGAAACATACGGCTTCGCAAATGTCCTCATCAGTTAAAGAAGTAGAAGTCTCAACCTTCTCGTCGATCTCCATCCATGCTTAAAAATCCTCAGCATTCATATCGGGTTTTTTGTGTGGGAAATTTACATATAAACTGATAACAATAAACGAACATTTGATTACAATAAACGATGATTTTTCAATGTATTTTGTTGTAAGCGGACGGGACTAAGCGATTTTGATAACATTAAACGATTAATAACATTAACCGTGATCACATTAAGCGGCGTCTACTGTATTAAACTCACTTACATATTTTATTAACAATATTGATGACTCTTGTTTGACATTAAATGTTATTTTTTTCGATTTGGAAATTCATGGTTCTAAAATCCAAAGACAGTCGGAAATAGCCCTAGTCCAGCTGGTATATAGTACATGTTAATTTAACCCAAACCTATTTGGAAATTCTACAAATAACTATGATTTTGTTAGAAAAAAAAATTATTTTTTAAAAATTTAAGTTTTTGTTCAAAATTACCTTATGATAAATATTTATTTATGTGGAACGTAATTCTGCTTAATTTAACTATTTTTAATATAAGTAAATTACTATATTATTTTTTTTAGGTGTACCTCGAGAAACTGAAGAAGAATTAGATTTCGCTGATTTCAGCATATTTAGCGATTCTAAGAAAAGTTATTCCATTTACAATTTCAAGTACCCGTCTAAAAAGTTTGATCGCCTGTCCCAACTAATGGAATTCAATGTTCTAAATAACATTGATATCATTAAAGAAAATCTAATTACTGTTATTGAAAGAAAAAGGAAGTTTGCCACACCCGAATCATTTGTGTTAAAAGATTTGTGAAAACTGAGCTGAACATCTATGTAGTATTAATATACATTTATCTTTACAGTTTTGTATGCTGTATAAAGTATTTACTATTTTTATACATGTACTTTACAAAGCTTTTAATTCAATGTTTTAAACTTAATAAGGCTTTACTAATTAATCTTGTTATAAAGCAACTATAATAAAAAAAACCATAGTACTAATATAACTATTTAAGATAAATTTCGATTTAAATTAATAGTCAACAAATATTCTAATATAAAATCAAATTGAGGCAGAACAAGTATTCTGTGCTTTTTTTTAAGTTACTAGAAAAAAAAGTGATATTATGGGTGCCTTGTAGCAGCAGTTACAAGTTTCAAAAAGGTTTTATTGTATTATAAACTTGAAAAAAAAATGACTTATTTCAGAAATAAATTTGAAATTGATCAATTTTTATTTAATCAGAAACAGTGTTGAACATATGAATCAATTTTGCATACTTTGTGATAACGCACATACATAGTGTATAACGTATGCACATATTAACCTATTATTTATTGAATCTATAGAAATATATATTATCTAATCTGTATTAAGTTACAAATATTTTACCAGTCATTGAAATACTGATTGTTTTAGTCATTTTTAAACTTTTACTAATGTTAGGCCACTGATGAGTAATATGGAGAGAATAAAAAGCTGATTGTGATGCAATTTTCTCTTTCCTGCTAAATGGAAAGACACTAAACAGACTTGGTTGAGCTTTTCACAAGCAAACTGAGATTGATTTCTAAGTTATATTGAATATTAAATTTGTTTTTGAATGCCTTTTCTGGTAAATGTTGAAATCTTCGTTAGAGTTCTAAGTATTTCAATGACTGCTTACTATTTCCTAAAAAGTAAAAGTGTATAACAATTTTAAAAAAAATGGATTTACATATTACATATCTAATCTTAACAGAAAAATAAATTTTTAATGTTATCTCTGCATGCTTCTATCTTTGTAAATTTTTTGTGATAATTCAAGCTTGTACTTCTTTAAATAAATTTCTGAATACTTATACAAAAAAATTTGTGATTTGTGTGTCTGTGTTTCATGAACTTCTACAGATATAAACAATGCCCATTAATATAAAACTTTACAATTATATATATTGAGCAAAAAAATTGTTGACACATTTATATAGTCTGACTAAAATAATGTATTCATATTCTTTGTCAGTACAAATCAAAGTTTTATAAAATAAATCATACGATTACAAAACCACAAACTCTGGATTTAGTAATGATATTAGACTTTTTCAATCATTCTTTTGCAACAACGGCGAAAACAGCAATTGGTTCTTTAGCTAAGGAAAACCAGATTTTTAAAAAAAAAAATTCTGGATTTCATGGCTTAATTCTAGAGAGGCTAGAAAGTTGACAGGTCTACTTATTATAAAACAGTTGATTTCACTTTTTTAGATAACTTTTTTCAAGATCATTAATGATTCTTTTTAGTATAAAAAGAACAAAAAGTAAAGATTTTTTTTTTGATCATTAGTTTTTTATTGCACTTCTTCCATACAAAATATACTTTGTATCTGCTCCAAACTTCAGTAAATTTTCAAGCAATAGAACATTTTGCCATTTTAGTTTCATTCTTCGTATTTCCTGAGATAGAGATCTGCAATGGCCAGCAATATAATGCTCCATTCCTATAAGCATGTTCCATATGTATTCCTGGAATAAAAAGAGGAATTGAATTGTCTTGTATTAAATCAATTTAATCGGATCTCTTTAGTTTTTGAATAATACCATTTTACTTGAATAACATTAACAATATTAAAATTTATATACAAAATTTAAAAAATGAAAAATTATATTTATAAATGAACTTTCACTATCAGCTATTAAGTTTTGGGAATATTCTTGTTTAATCAAATTATAAAGATGCAGTAAAATAGCAAAATATGTGAATTTTCTGTAACTCGTGCATCATAAAACTGAAAAGCAACAGTTCTTCTTGAAAAAAGTATATTTTTATAAGCATTTAGATTTGTATTAACAATATATTATAAAATGGTGTCGCTTTCCTTAGATGTGGCGTTTTGAATAAGTAAACATAAAAAACATGAAGCAATTAAAAAAGACAACTTTACACATACCTCGATCACAGGATTTTGGTGTCCATTAGGATAATCATGCTCTATTCCTTCAATGCTATTCGCTAAAAAATACATTATCCAATTAGTGTTGCAGCTTGCAATATACTACAGCTTATATTTAAACAAAACACACAAAGGTTATTTAAAACCAATTAATTTTACAATATGAGACATGGAATAGGAAAACTGTTTACAGTACCTATTTAGTAAGAGTTGATATTTTCAGGGCATTTTATTTTGATTTATTTTCTATTTTAGTTATAAAATCAAATGCTGAAACTAAAAGTAGACACTCAATCGAAGTTCCCGTAATATTATTACCAACCGTTTTAATTTTGTCAAATTCAATTACAGTTAATCCAGATTTTTTTTGCAAGTTATTTAGTTTTTAATATTTGCAAGGGAATTTTCTTTTTAAATTTATACTTATTTTGAAAAACTAAGAGCCAATCTTTTATTTAAATATATACATGCAAACGAAGTTACATGGGTGCTTAGTCTGATACTTTTAATTGGGTACTTTAGCTTTTAAATTTTTTCTGCAATTGTAGGCTGATCAGACGTATTGTATTTTGATATAAAATATTGTTGGTTAAATACAGCCATCTAGCTATAAAAATAGTCCGAATAGAAATCATTTGTGTTTAGTTTCGCTTTTCCAAACGAAAACTACGTAAATAAAATACGATGTATAAACTTTAATTTTGATTTTATAATCGAAAATTTAATCACTGTAGGAAAGCTGTAATTGTCTTTAGCCCTATAGTATTTGCTATCCTTCCGATGTTTGACAGGTAATAACTACTCATTCATATAAGTTTATTCATATTCTTTCTAAACAAAACCAATTTTTTTGTTTAAATTTTATAAAATAAAATAAATATATATAAACCTGGAATGACGATTTTTATTCCCATGAATAAGGATAAGATTTTTTCAAATATATTATTTATATTTTAATTTTAGATAAGAGAAGCGGAAAATAATCAATATTTTTGTGATTGTTTATTTGGTTGGTAGACATACATTTTTAGCTTGGTAAAGACCCGCTTATAAACCTTCGTCAAGTAAGACAGACACAATACACACACTCAAACATATATACTTGACAGATGCCGTCATCTATTACGCACCGACTCCACAATTTAGACACGTCTCGAAGGGAGGGAAATGGTCTCCAGGAACCTGTACCCATGACAAACAGCGCAATAACCTCCCATAGGACTTTCAGACCCACAGATTCAACGAGCACAGGTACTCGGGACAAACATAAGCACCCATGCCGTACCGAGATTCGAGCCCGAACCCAGAAGCCACAAAAGCTAGCTTTTTAACCGTTGTGCTTCCGGGTCAGCTGTGATTGTTTATATTATAAATAAGACCACTTCACTCCATTTTAAGGAGTACTCATAACGGGTCAATAAAACAAAGTTAATTTTTTTAGTATATTTCCAACTTGTATTCTGATGCATCGTAAATATTTGAAAAGTACACAACTATTTTCAGCAAAAAATGATTTGAAACATTAAATTAAATTAATATGAAATCTGTTTTAATATTTGACAGCTTTTATTAAGTTTTTAATGGAAGCCGTTTGGCAACACAATTTCAGTATTCTAATAAACAGTAACTGTGGTTTCTGCATAGTTTAGTTTCTGCGTTTTCGTTAATGTTGATTACTCGAAAGTGACGCTTGTTGTTACATACATGCTTTCGTTGTCGAGAATACATTAAACGTGTGTTATTTACTTCAAGTTGTGCATACTTTTGGATATTTTGTGTGACTTTATTACCAGGAATATTATAAAGCTTCAATCATGTGAATATTTGGGAACAGTGTTTACAGGTAAGAAACTAACGAGGGGACTATGATTGCAAACTTGTCTTGTTTTTAATAGCTTATTCGATTTCAATTTAGTTGGGATCCTATTTAATTATAATTTTACATAAAATATAACTTTGTTTACGTAATAGTTCATTTAACTTTGCGTCGTATTTTCAATTCAACAGCATTTAAAATAGATCGGCAGTGTGGACATGATTTCTTACATTTTTAATAGCCAAACTTTTCATTATTTTGTTGAAAACGTGACATGTGTTTGAAATTAATGAGCTTTAAAAAAGGAATGCAGTATCCGCCGCGTAAAGGAATCACATTGGTCCCAGTACATTTTGATTCAATAAAAAGGTCAACTCCATTAATAGAATGCTAAAAAGTGATTTAAAAGCTATGATGGAAGCTATAAAAAAACAGTGCATCAAATTTTGTCTATTTTTTACCTACTTCTGGTAATGAATAAGGGGCTGGGGAGCCCAGTCAGTTAAGCACTCGCTTAGAAGCATGCAGAAGGTCCCAGGTTTGGGTCCAGGCATCACCAAAATAGCTGCTGTCCTATAAACGGCCTGTGCAGCCAAAAGTGTCCGACGTTAAATATCCTTCAAAGTCCTTACGCTGCGTACGATGTCGCCCTTAACGGTTGCGTTGGGTGCCTATTCAGGTGTTGGCTCGTCACCTGACTGTGGTTCTAAAATACGACGCCCGGCGTCAGTAGCCCTCCTGTAGCTCTAGTGCGACGGTAATTCAAACCTAACCTAAAAAATCTGGTAATGAATAATTAAAGGGTACAATGTAATGTTATTTGTCCCGAATTTATACAATGTACAAAATGCTAAATAATGTAGTATTTAATTAGCTTGATTCAGGTGACATAGTTCCTTCCTCCTTTCATTCCTACCCTTCTTTTGATTGGAACTCGGATTGGTGCTCTGTTCTTACATGACATTGATTCACTAATTGAGGCTTGAGAAAGAATTTATTTCCATTCAGTATTTCTGTTGCCACTCAAGACCTGACACTAGCTTGGTTGTAAAAAACATTGGTAATTTAAACAAAATTTACAATTTATTTTTTTCGTTTTAAAAACATCAAAGTTTACTACTGTTACTAAATTATTATATCCTATTCAATTAAGTTATGTTTGTATTGACATTTTTTTTGCTGTATGTTTCCTTCACCCCCAGATCTTTCTCTTTAACTATAATTTCCATGCCTCAATTCGCTTTATTACATTTCAGCAAAGCTATCAAATTTATTCAAAAATTTGATTTTCTACTTCGCTAAAATCAATCTATTTCAACAATAAAAATCCCAAAAATTCATAAAACAAAATGAAACACGATCAAAATGAAGACCAGATTATTTCGACCCACACCCCTTCCACACCCCTTCCAAGTATCCCCCATTAATACACTTTTATATCTTTCAATATCCTCCTTTTTCTTTAAAAAAAATGTAATTGCTATCAATATTTAATCAAGGTTATTGAGATCAAATAGTTAAATATTTGAGTAATGCCATGAGCCCTGAGCCTCAATAATAAGAAATTTTTTTTAACTATATTTTTGAACTGTTAAAATGGGGGTAAAATGTTGGTATGATCCATGCATGCGGCAGAATTTCTAGTGTCAAAAGTCATTTTGTTCTGTTCGACATAAGTTAATCTAATTAAGCTCTTGATTCAATTGAACACGATTGTGTGTTTTTTTAATTATTGTGATTCCACAAACCATCATATGTGTTTCCCGGCTAATTGGCTGCTTAATTTAATTATGACACAATGACCTGAGTCTAACTGTACAAGTAAGAATGATATGAGAATTGTCGCCATGAATAGCAATAGTCTTGTGTTGTGTGGAAATTACTAAAATTACATATTTTTTAAGGAAGATAAATAGGCAGAGAAGAGAATAAAGCTTTATTATTTTTGAAGCAAACTCTATTTAAACTAGAACTCCTCTGTGCAACAGCTTGTTAAAGGGCCAAGGCCTGCCTTGCTCATTTCAACTTACATGACCAAGGGATCTGAGGGTGCTAGGCATATGTTCAGGTTATGTGTTCAGCCTCACACAGAGCCCCCAGAGTTTAGCTCCCAAGCATACTTGGTTCTCATTTATCGACCCACTTAAGGGATGAAAGGAGGAATCAACCCCGCCCAATCCAGGACTCAATCCTCGGATCTATGGCATGGCAATGCCAAGCACTTGCCACTAAGCCACTGGGTCTTGCAAACTTTATTTGGTAAGAAAATAAAACAGCATTACATTTTAAACTTTTAATGCAATGGTAGTTGGTAGCAATAACATCCAGGGATCGGAGTAACACGTTACTTGTAACCGTTACTTTTTCCCCGTAAAGCTGTTAAATTTTTCAAAAAGTAACTGTAACTTAATTACTTTTAGAGGTAAAGAAAAATTACTTTACTCATCACAACAGTTTTTTTCAACACAGTTCGCTGTTCGGCTTGCATTTAATTATTTAAAATTTAACTTCTAACAATACTGACTTTTCATAATTAACTTTTTTGGGTTCTTATTTCTTTAGTCTTGGTTCTTTTTGAAAAAACAGTGGCATGTCTAAATTTCAATTTTTCTTCTAACTCTAAAAGTAACTGTGATTTGTTACTTTTCATATATTTAACTGTAGCTAATTATTATATGCATGTTAAGTAACTGTAACAGATTTATTTTTTAAAAGTAACTTTTAAATCCCTGGCAACATCTATTATTTCCAGATCTGTAATCTCAAATAACAAGACTATCAATTGCAGATTAGGACAATTAAATTAGAGCTGGGGGGCACATTGATATGGGTTTCTAATTGTTTTTGATACAAAAATACAACAAAAAATCAAGTTAGGATAACTAGGTAATGTAGTTTTATCAAATATTTACACACAAAATAGTTTTGTATAATTTAATTTATTTGCATACATAATTACAAAAAAATAAATTAATTTTCAAATTTTCCCATTCCTGGGGTAGATACATACCCCAGCCCCAGGAGAATGATCAGCAATTTTTTTTAACAAAAGGGTCAGAATCTTTGTTTTGCAGACATTTTTGTGATGTTGCAGGCCACTTATTTGTTAAATTAAATTCATAATTAAAACTTAAATAGTTGCCATGTTGTATTTAAAGATATTTGAAACACATCCTTAAGGTACTGGGGGCCCATGAACCAAATTTGAAGTCTGTATGTAGCTCGTTTTCTTCGAGCTTTAGAGTAGTTTCAGACAGACCAATGTTCAAAAAACACTTTTTTTAGAATTAGCACCACCCCACATAACATGTAGAAAACACAAGATCTCTATTTCAGATTTTCATCCCCATTGCAAAACTTTCATTACCTTATATTTTATATCAGGCAATTGAAAGTAAAAAAGGAATTCAAATGAATATAATGGCCACAAAAATCTATCAAATTAAATTTTCCAATATTTGTTTCCTAGAGCAAATAACATCAAAGTGTTTAAATACTTTTTTTTCCAAATTACACTATCACAAGTAATTCAAGGGCCCAGGCAAAATTTTTCCTCTAAATAAATTGTACAACACTAAATAAAAATACTTTATTTTAAGAAGCTCAACATGTTTTCAAAACCCTGCTATTATCAATAAAATAATTTTATACATCATAATGATAAGGATTTACTTAGGTAAAACAATGCAACATGTAATGCTGATTGCTGATTCATAATTAGGGTAATTGTTAAATCTGCCTATGTCAGTCAATTTCATAGAGTAGTGTAGTTTTTAAATTGTCATTAATTTTTTTTATAATGATATACCATTTTTTAAGAATAACAGTTAAAAAGGCTATTTAAAATGGAAAAAAATGTTTCAATGACAGAAAAAAATTTCAAATTTTTTTTGAAACAGTTATATACCATTTACTTTAATGTAAATTCTTATAATTAGAAACTGGCCAATTTATAAACACCTGTCGTTGTTACTTGATTAGATACATACTAAATATATTTATGGAAAATTCCGACCGTGATTTCCTCTTTGAAGATGTTGCTTAAAATAAGTCGATTTTACTGTAGTATATTAAAGATGCTGATAGAAAAAAATGTATTTAAAGTTGTTTTATAGCTTTTAACAGCAATGTCAGCATCTTTTTAGGGATTTTTTTCTACAGCATATACGAATTTACGCATTCCAACTAAGAAACAGACATACATGGTGGCAGCATGCGCTGCCACCAGTTTTATAGAGTAACGCTACTTAAAATTTTTACTGTGTATGAAAGAGAATTTGTCAAATTTGGAAGAGAGAAATGCCTTTAAAAAAAGAATTTACTTGGTTCTCGTTCTTTATTAAATGCTACACAAAAGACGTGAGGTCAATCCACATTGGCATTTCCCGCTGCCGGATACACCTAAATTCTTGCATTCTGCGGATTCTTTTTTTTGTTGTTGTTCTTAAGTTTAAATACCTCCAGCTGAAAATTTCATCACGTGCCCCTCCAGATAGAATCTTCATAGCGTTACTGTTTTAACAATGACTACGTCTGAGAACCCGGATAAGCTATACGTTTGGGACTAGACCAGACTGACTTCGAGGGTCAGGTTTCTGACAACCTTTCTTTCCGAAGTTTTGCAATGGTCGCGGCCAAATCTCTTATACACACATTATATATATGAAAAAAAAAATCGCTCTTTCTGCCGAACTGTGAATGACTGACCTCGCACGACCTACTTTGTTCCAAATAGATTTACTGTTTTCTTTCACGCTAGTTTTGATTTTTACGAACTTTATACACTTTCTCCTTCTTCGATAGTTTGTCTTGGGCAACGCAATAACAATTCAAAACTAGTTGATTTTCTATAAACGCGATTGACAGACTGAAATCTTAATCCGACAAGAAGAGAGTTCAAAAGACGTTTGTGCTTTGCGCGCTTCAGGTAAAAACTTCAGGTATGTAGGTTTATATGTTCGCGTGCAAATCACGTTTTGCCAATTGCTACCACTTTTTGACTCGGTGTTCCATTTCACTGTTTGGGAAATCACTTTAGCATATTCCAAGCTTGTTTACGTAATGAAATTAATTTGCTTTTGGTCTTTTTACCTTCGCGGAGTTTTGCGTCTTTATTATTTCTCAAGTCGATATCGCTGAACTTAGTTGACCCTTTTACAGTAGGCTTTGAGCTGTAGATTATGATTAGAACTGACAAGTAGACGTTTGCAATTTACATACTTGATTTTAGTATTTTGTTCTTTCGAAAAATACTAAGTCATTTTAAATAATTTTAAAAACAATGTTGCAATGTAACGTTTTAAGATAAGCTTCGCTCTCTTCGCTAGATAATACACTACTATTGTAATTTTGTAGAACGCCCCATTTGTGTCATGAAGTGATTCGATTAAATGCCCTGTCAAATATTTATCCAAAAGTATTGCATACGATTAAGGTTTTCTTAAGGGTGCTTAACTTGCTCAGGGTCTTAACATCTTTAAGACGTTAAAATTTGATGTTGCCATTGGACATTTTAAATTTAGTAGCAATTTTGTAATTATGCAAATTTTGTGTCATACAATCAACTCAGAATGTTGTGGATCAACAAAAACAAAAAGGTCAAAGTCTGTAAGAACGGCCGAAATAACTGGTGGTACATTTTTTGCGCGAAATTACTGTTTAAATAAATTAATATAATTTATATATTTTTCGTTTTAATAAGCCGGTTTGTGTGTTACTGTCGAATGAATTTAAAGCAAGCGTTGGAATCATTTAATTCCTTCCCTCTTAATTGAACACAACACCGGCATTGGTGCAAATGTCCAGCCCGTGCGCTTTTAAAACCTACTTATTGTTGAAAAAACCGGCAGCTATTGCATCGCTTGGCGCTTGTGTTGTTACCTATAAAATTGTCGTAATCTAGATACGCTGCTAAAATATACTTTCAGCAACTTTCTTCATTTTGTCTTTGGTTGACAGTAGGATATCATTACTATATAATTTGCCGCTTAAATGCCTCAATATTACCCGAATTTTATGTTTTCAATACGGGCACTTTAGCTCCCCCCCCCCCCCCTATAAGTTAAAATCCTGAAACTAATAGCATATAAATGATTTTTTTTTATTTGATAAAAACTCACTTAGGCAAATTAAAACTACTGGGGTATGAAACCCTGTGACGAGCTATCCTTTTAAATATTTTCTTTTACTTACTCATAGGGCAAGCCATTGTTGCCACTAATTAAAAAAGTTAAGCGCATTTTTAAATACATTATATGTCTTAAGAAATTATTTGCTTGAATAGCTTGGTCCGAAGTCAAGTTACCCATTCGACGATGTATCCATATTCCATACGGAGATAACCATATTATTCATAAAAAGTTATTATTTTGAAAAGCATGGTCCATGTATTTCATAAAAAGTTATTATTTTGAAAAGCATGGTCCATGTATTTCATAAAAAGTTAATAGTTTGGAAAACTTGGTCCAAAGTTACTCCATTCGACGGTATATCCATATACATATTCCATACTGATACACACCTGGGGCTGGGGAGCCCAGTCGGTTAGTCACTCGCCTAGCATGCGAAAGGTCCCAGGTCCGGGTCCGGGCATCGCCAAAATAACTGCCGGCTCGTGCAGCCAAAAACGTCCGAATAATAATACCCCGTCTAAGGGAAACACGTTAAATATCCTTCAAAGTCCTAACTCTGCGTACGAAGTCGCCCTTAACGGTTGCGTCAGGTGCCTTTTCAGGTGTCGGCTCGTCACTTGACTGTGGTTCTAAAGTACGACGCCCGTCGCCAATAGCCCTCGTGCAGCTCTAGTGCGACGATAATTCAAACCTAACCTAGCCTAACAGATACACACCAGCGACATCACTACTGTTCTGAAACCCACCCTTGGTCGTGTGCCTTCCACTTTCTCATGAGTGGGCCTCCTCCTCAGGTAGCGGTATGTGGCCCGCGGGGCAGGTCGTTGTTCCACCGGCCACTCGCTACATCTACGGCACCCTTCCCTCCCGCCACGGTCCGGGGGCCGTGGACTAAGTACGGCGGGAGTGGGGCTTGCATTTTGACGTCGTCGCACTAGAGCTGCAGGCAGGGCCGGATTCAAAGATTTGTCGCCTGTAGGCAACGATTGATTTGCCGCCAATGTCATAATATTCTCTGCCTTCGGAGAAAGGTAGCTGATTAATATAGGCGAATACACAAAATTCTAAAAGTTTTACTATTACTTTAATCTTTTCCAAATTCGGCATAGTGATATCAAATATAATGCATAATACTATTTAGGCAATTTTTTTTTATTTAAATATAATATATTTATTTTAAACGGTGTTTTTCTACTAAAAAAAGAGGTTTACGCTAACAAGTCTATTACATTGAATTTTCATCCTATAAACATTAATTATGTGTTAAATTCTTCGTTTTGAACTGATGCATGCAATGACACTCTAGAGTTACATACAAATTACAAGAAAAGAAGTTATTACGAAAAATGTTATAAATTAACCACAAAAAAAGATTTTTTTTCGATTAACTTACACTTGGACATTTAAAAAAAAAAAACCTACTATATTTACACCAGATGTTAGAGGTTCATGGCACAGATATATATTGAAATAGCATGTGTAAAAAATTTCAGGTAAATTAATGTTAAACTTTTTATGCTATAAGTGTTAGCGTAAACCCTTTTTTTAGGTGAAAAACACCGTTTAAAATAAATCAATTATACTTAAATAACAAAAAATTGCCCAAAAAGCATTGTTCATTATGATTATTTGAAATGACTCTGCCAAATTTGGAAACGATTAAAGTAATAGTAAAAATTTTAGAATTTTGGGTACTCGCCTACCTTAAGTGCAAAATCGGGTGGTAGGGGAGACCGGGGCACAATGGACCTAGGGGCACAATGGACCACCCCTTATTATTTATTCTGTTTATTTTCCAAATTAGTTCATATTGTAAGTAATAAATGACATAACAGTCTTGATCTTGTTATTATGAAAAATCATTTTGTTAGCTCACACATTTGCCTTTTTTTATTCTTGATGTGTATTAACCAGGTGAAAGTAAAAAAGCTCTCTCCTAGAAATTATCTTCTCATCATTAAAGTAATATTAGTAGGACAAAGTGGCTTAGCATAGTTGAAAGGCAAGATATTTGTCTTTCTATATAATCTAAAAATTAATTTCTGAAATCAAAATGCCGCATATTTTAATTATGTTTTTTGCTCAAATACAATATGGGGCACTATGGACCACAAAATCTGGGGTACAGTGGACCATGGTTCATTGTACCCCATGCAACTTGAGAAATACTTTTACTTTCAAAATAAATAAAAAAAATATTGATGCAAGTACTTTCTAATTATTAAATGTCAAATTTGCTATTAATAGTAAAATGTTTTTATATTTATTCTAATATTCACTTCTGTGAATGTAATAGATTTCCCCCCCGTCTACTAATAGTGCTTTTTTTTTAAACGAGAAGTAACAAATTATTAGGGAACAGATGTTTTATTTTATATATTACGACTTCAAACAAGTGTTTTGAATGAGAAAAGTATTTTTAAAATTGAATGTGATGTGATACTAAAGTGTTTAATTATTTAAGACAAAAAGTTTAGAAATTTGAGTTGGTGGTAAAATAAATTTACACATTTACATAACGGAAGTACAAGCACAAAATGATAATTTTTTAAATTGGAATTTGATTACTGTTGACTTTTTTACTAACAAAAATATGAGCTATTTGTTGTAGTTATAAATAGTTAAGTAACAAACAAATTTTCTCAAAATTGGTAAAATGCACAAAATTGAAATTTTGCTTGTAAAAGTTTCAACCACATTGATTAAGGGAAGACTTAAAAAAGGTTAAAAAATTGATCTCGCATAAAAACGAAGATACTTTGATCCACAGTTTTCCCCAACACTTTTGGTGTTGCTCGTATAGTAATAAAAAAACCTTAAAGTGATCTTATAATTTTGAAGATAAAATTTAATGCTTTTACAAATTTTTTTTTCCGAAATGCCACGTAACACGATTAGAAAGACTAGTGAAGGAACAGTGCCAAAAGAAGTGATGGAACAGGCTTTAAAAGATGTTCTTGACGATAGTAGTTCTATTTGTTCAGTTAGCAAAGGGAAAGGCATTTCAAAAACAGCCCTTTTGTGCTACATAAAAAAAGTACAAAACCTCCCATACACCTGTAAGATTTGAGCCTAACT
This sequence comes from Hylyphantes graminicola, assembly GCA_023701765.1. NCBI lineage: Eukaryota > Metazoa > Arthropoda > Arachnida > Araneae > Linyphiidae > Hylyphantes > Hylyphantes graminicola. The sequence goes on from CM043119.1 coordinate 18,323,584, forward strand.
GATCCTTGCATATAAAGAAAATAAACAAAAAATTTTAAAGGGGAGGGAAAAAAAGCAAACAGTAATATCTGATAGTTTTCTCACTAAAAGAAGTTTTAATATATGCAATTGGATACTTAAAATTCAAATAGGATCCTTATTTTATATGTACGTTAATCTTTAAAAAGTGCAGATAATTTTTTTTCAGCAAAAAATACCATGGTTCATTGTACCCCGTGATGTGGTCCATTGTACCCCGAACTTGGGGTACAATGGACCACTTTCTCACTTGTAATAAAAAAGTGAATTCAGAAAAAAGTAATTGAAATTATATTTTTTAGGTAATGTATTTTTAAAACAGGATATACATGTAATATATACACCTTTTTCTGAACATGTGGGATGAATATTTTGGTACTTCTAGCGCAAAACATGAAAAAGTGGTCCATTGTGCCCCGGTCTCCCCTATGTGCTGTTTAAAATGGATGCACATGTCCGCCAAGCAGACACAATTGAGGAGTACACGGGAATAACCGATTGATTTTTCAGAGAAGTTTCCTTAGCAGGCCACTTTGGCGATGATAGCGAGTGATCGCCTAAACTTATGTAAGGAAACCAGTTCCTACCACAGAGATCACAGTTGAAGTAATTGAGTGGCAGATCACGTGACCTCTAATGCCAACGACGGGACGCGCAAATGAAGTCAGTGTCGTAGGTCACGTGATATGCCACAGTAGTACTTTAATACTATCTCTGTGGTTCCTAGCTACCATGATTCAGGCGATTGGCGATCTCGACTCTTGGACCAAGCGAAAAAGAAAGAGAGAAACCGGTTTTTGGCCGCCAAGCAGGTAATTGCGGGCGTTCGCCTGATGAATCAATCGCTTCTTCCCGTGTACTCTTCAATTACGGAACGGCTCCTAATAAGTCAAACGGTTCTTCCCCTGTTATCTTCAATAATATGACACCCGTCGCCAGTAGCTCTAGTGCGACGATAATTCCATTCAACTCAACTCCGGTATTCTATGTTGTTAGCATTGCTTATCCTATGAACGGATCCGGCAAATACAATTCTCGCCAATAAATGACACTGTGCATATGGATGAGACTAGTGCATGTTTAATTGCTTCAGTCGGTCGTGGTTAAATTCTTTAAATTTATTCCATCTAAATACATTCTAACTATTCAACTTGACGCACATTTATTTCGCCTTAATGCCGTCATTTTTTCAATCATCATCGACAGTCCATTCATGCCAATTTTAAAGGATTTTTAAAAATGGATTTTACAACCACCTGATTAAGTTTTTTGCTGTAGATTTTATTCGCTAAAGCAGTGCTTTAGGCTATTGACAGTTTCAGGTCTTGGTGAGGGAAAGGTCCAGAAATAGGGTCATGTAATTCGGATTACGGTAGAACTCCAGTTATCCGAAATTCAATTTTATCAATCTGCGTCCATATCCCTACGCTTTAACATGTACAGTCCTATCCAACCTAACTTGGGTAAAAACAGGGGTTAAAAGGCAGAGGGAAAAGCGCAATTGGTCCGTTGGTTGGAAACTCTTTTAAGGCAATATTTACATACAAAATTATCTGAATACAATATAACCAAAATACACTGTTCATTCTGATAAAATTGCCAAGTTTTCTCAAATATTCAAATCTGTTAGACCTTAAACGAAATTAATGTTTTAACATTTTCAGGATGGATAGATACACAATAAGTTAAGGAACTCTTTACATCCGCGGAAGGATATTCTCCGTAGCATATTTCTATTTGCCCAACTTAGGTTGGCAAGGAGTGTAGAATTATTCCTTTCATAAAATTAAAAGTAAAGCCTTCGAACATTGTATCCAGCGTTTTCCGAATTGTAGTCAGGACTTTTGAGACAGACTAACATTTCTTGTATAAAAAAGGGAAGCATCGATTCTTCTGAATTGCTTGCGGTTAACCGCAATTATTAACAACAAAAATGAAAAATTGAATGACAAAGTCCACCCAAACCTGTTTCATGAAAATTCTAGAAAATGAGATCGAATAGTTCGCTACTGCCTTTTCTTTTAAATATAAATTTTGCTTTTTTTTTCTGCAGAGAAGAAATGATCCTAAAATGACCGGTGATCGATGCATAAAAATTCGTATGAAATTCATGAATTTGCAGCTGCCTAATTTCCTAAATAAAATTACAAATACAAACGCATTAAAATGAACTTAAACTGAAATTTTCCTTTGTAATATGTGAACGGAACTTAACCCTCTACTAATGCATGAATTTTTTGTTTCGTCCAAAAAAAATATATTTGTATCTCTAATGCTCATACATCACGGGAAAAATACGGAAAAAAAATTAAATGCATTGGAATTTAAATAATTTCATTTTTTAAATTTGTTACCAAACGGTAACACCATGCATTAAGCGCTGAATAGATGCTTAAGGGATCATAGGAGTCTTACAAATGTGCAAAGAAGGAACTACAAAGCATAGTTTGATCTTTCATGTAATTTTTTAACTACTCAATATGTAAGCATAATTTTTTTTATATGTAATTCTACAAGATTTATTTAATATGAAACAAATTTAAAAATTTATAAAACTTTAGCCAAAACTAAAATAAATGATATTAAACATAAAGCTATTTGAACACATTGTGATTAGGCTTGCACGGCAAATTGTGAGGTCAAAATTGAAAAAATGACCAAGAAAATGACTTTATATTGTACAAATATGTACAAACTAGGACTTATACCTAAATTCTCAGCTCCATTTTAATTAGAAATTATTTTTAAAAAAATTTAAATCAAAATTTTAAAATTTTAATTATTTTTTTTAGAAAAAAAGTTCTTAAAATAATTTGTAATTAAAATTGAGCTGAGAATTTAGGTATAAGTCTTTGTTTGTACATATTTGTACAATATAAAGCCATTTTCTTGGTCATGTCTTCAATTTTGACCTCACAATTTGCCGCGCAAGCCTAATCACAATGTGTTCAAATAGCTTTATGTTTAATATCATTTATTTTAGTTTTGGCTAAAGTTTCATAAATTTTAAAATTTGTTTCGTATTAAATAAATCGAATAGAACTACATATAAAAAAATTATACTTGTATATTGAGTGGTTAAAAAATTACATGAAAGATCAAACTATGCTTTGTAGTTCCTTCTTTGCACATTTTCAAGACTCCTGACCCCCTAAAGTTCGGGGTACGAATATTTATTTTTATTCAAATTATTACTTTTTTTACTTTTTATATTTCTAATAAATTATACTTAAAAATAAAGCTTATTGATAATTTTAGTATTCTATAAGAAGGGGGGGGGGGGGGGGGGGGGGGGGGGTTGCAGAGGCACACAGACTCATAGTTTTAGGTATAAAATCTTTAATGAAAACGTGTATAACAAACAAAAGAGTATTAATATTTAGTACATTTTAGATTTTGTTAAACAGGAAAAATTAGTTATTAAAATAATTATGAATAGTAGTTACTCTTGAAACAAAATTAATGTACAAATAGAAGGCAATAGCAGGTTTAGTACAAATAGCTGGTATTTATGAATAAAAATATTAAAAAAATCATTTTTAAACATAATTTTTTTAAATGGCAGAATGATACGACATAAAACAGTTATTTTTACTCTTAAAATCAAGTAGTACCAAGCATTTTAAACACTGAACTCTTGTGAATCCGTTACAGAGATACACGCAAATTAGCAAACAAAAGTTGTGCTTAATGCATGATGTTACCAAACGGTAACACATGTAAAAACCAACTGCAAACTACCAATTTTGAAAAGAATGATTAGAAAACTACTAAATATAGTTTAAAATAACCCTCTTGAACTATAGTATTTTTTTCAAAGCAATTTAATTGTATTTAGTACTAGTATTATTACTTTGAATTCTGCCAAACACGTAAATTCACAACAGTTAGAAACTTCACTTTTTAATTTTGAATACACTTTTACTACTGTCAATTATGAGGGTTATTATTAACTAAAACTTTAAAATGGAATGTAATAGATGAAAAAAAGACAAATTTGTCGAGAGGGAGGTCTATTTTTAATAGAATAAAGTGGATTATGTAACTTGTTACCGAACGGTAACACTATGCATTAGAGGGTTAAATCAACAGCAGAAGTTGAAATATGTATGTTCCTTACATTAACACTTTCGCTACGGAGGATTTTTGCTTCCTCGTAATATTTTATAGGAATAACATTATCGAATCCTTAGTTGTTCGGGCGTTTTGGGGCGTTTCAGTAATGAAAGGATTAAAAAAGTAAAGAATTTTATTAAATCTATTATAACTATTATTCAATTTCATTTTGTCCAATGAAAGAATTTGCATATTTCGGCCTTAAAAAATAGATTATAAGAGGAAAAGAGGAAACGTACTCTTTTAATTTAATAATGTTTGTTTAAAAAAAATTATGCAATGCAGTTTTAATAAAACAATAATTCAATTTAGGATATGTTTACTTCATCTTATGAAAATACACAAAAAAATTGTCTCATGAATCTGAACATTTGTTCTTTACTTTCTTTGAACCCGTATCTTGTTACCAGTTATTTATTGTGTATGTTTATAAATAGGGCCAAGTGCCTTATTTTCGTAACAATGGGCAATTTACTTGTGTACGCTGAACGCTTCATTGATTCGAGTAAATATTGCTCTAAACAACTAAGATTTTGTGTATTTAACAACAAAGGTTTGACCCTCATTGATTTATTTTAAAATTTGTCTTTTATTTAATGGATGCGATACTTGCTGTTTATGAGTTTGTTACTTGAGTGTATCAAATTTATGTAATCTCACTTGCTTTGTTATATAGAACTACTAGATATATCGGCCATTTTTAACCCTTTCTCTTCAAATTTGTGATTTTTTCTCCCACTAAATTAAACTCGTACTTATTTCAAGTAAAATGTATTAAATTCTCCATACATATTGCTACAAAGTTATAATTTCTTTTTGTATCGTTGAATGGAAGAATCAGGTATTTTGAAGAATTAAATAATGTTTGTTGCAGTTAAAGGAAAATATGAAAAAACTGGTAAAATTGAAATTTATTCTGAAATAATTTTATTAAATAAACTTTTTTTAAAACCCTAAATTCTTCATGCTAGCATTTTTAAATGTTTGAAAATTGAATTTAAACTACTATTAACATATAAAGATTCTAATTTTTTTATACATAATTTATTCAAGAGTTTTGATTCAAAATTATTATTTTTTTTAAATTTTGGTTTAAAAAAAATAAGTTTTTTCCATAACTTTTTACCATTTCACTCTGGATGCATAATGAGTCTATTTCACTAATTTTAGAATAAAAAGTGAAGCAAATATATGATAAAGTTATTGCAAATGAATGATTTGATTGCAAATATAATAGCACATAATTACTCCAAAAGTATATTATAATATACTTTTGGAGTAATTATGTGATATCGCTCTCATAAACAACTCATTATAAACCGTTTTGTGGGATAATACGATACACTCCTTGCCAACCTAAGTTGGCCAGATAGAAATATGCTATGGAGAAGATCCTTCCGCGCATGAAAAGAGTTCTATAAATTATTTGTCGATCCGTCCAGAAAACATGTTTAAAACATTAATTTCATTTAAGGTCTAACAGTTTTGAATATTATTTGAAAAAATTTGTCAATTTTATCAGAATGAAAAGTTATTTTGGTTAAATTGTTTTCAGATCATTTTGTATGTAAATATTACCTTACAAGAATTTCCAACTAACGGACCAACCGCGCTTCTCCCTCTGCCTTTTCACTCTTAGTTTTTACACAAGTTAGGTTGGCAAGTAGTGTAGTATAGTATTTATAGTTTTTTTTTATGTTTCACTAGAAGTTCAAAAATCATATATTTGCATATGAAGCCTATTAGTTCAAAAATGTCAATTCAACGGAAGTCATATTGCCATAACAGGAACAACTAATATGAACGCTATGCCATGACCTCTGCCATTCACAGAAACGACGAATAAAGACTTTTGGGCTCAATTGTGATGCAAAATAGTGTTTGTAAAAAGAAGGGGAAGAGCTAAATGTTTCCGTTTATCTTTGCCTTTCAAAAGGATTATTGTGCTTAATAGGTTGTTTAGTGGAATTTGTTTGGCTTGGGTGTTTTTAAAATGTAAAAGGTCAAACTTCCGAAAAATATATTATGCTAATAAGAAATTCTCGCCTTTTCAAAGACTTACACTCTTAAAACAAAAGAGTGAAATCCACTCCAGTTGGAGAAGTGCATTTTCGACACTGGAAGGGAGTGAATATTAACTAAGACTGAGTTAAAATCACTCGCTTGGAGTGATCCTGTCGGAGGTTTAACACACAAAGGATCCGCACTCCAAAAGGAGAAGTGCATTTTCTAGACTGGAGGAGTGAAAATCAATCATACTCAGTTACAATCGCTCGTTCGTTTTAAGAGTGTACACATGTTATTTTCCTATTATATCCTATTCATTATTACAGACAACTTGTGTACATAAAAATTATGTTTATAGACATTCAAAACAGACAAACGATGTCTACGGACAAGTGAGGCTTGTGGGAGCCGTTTATCGCGATTTTTGATAATCGTAAATTCAATCTGACGAATTCGCCACCATTCTTCTATACATTGGATTTCTACTTGGAGATTCTGAGTTTTGCAACTACACGCTTCAAATGATTCGTTGCACAGCTCGTATTGCAAAAATTTAAAATATCTACTCTTCGCCCACACAATCTACTAACCATTAATTTTTACCACTTCTCATTGGGATCAAATTTCGTCGCGACTGCTAAAATGCATGTTTAATTGCGAACCATTTCTAGTTATATTACATTATTCGATATTGTACTCATGTGGTACAAAGTACACATGCCTGTTTTTTCCTCATTAAACGATAAATTGTACATTTTTTATTTGAAATTATTTCGTGTGCACTAGAGTTTTGTCATCATTTAAAAAAAATCTAATTGATTTGTTTTTAGCTACTTGTTTACATAGCTATTTTCAAATTTAATACGGATCAATTATTCAAATGTACGACTTCACCATACAATTCTCCCCCAAAAATTATCAAATAAAATATTTTTCAGCTTAATGCTGCTGCAATTTTTAAAATCCAAATCTTCGAATATATAAATCGCAGGTGATACAACCCCTCCCCGTCGAATTTCTCACGCTTGACGAGTTCGAAATAAAATGTTAAACTAATTGGCGCTTATGCATGAAGCTTTTTAGCATTCTTGCCAAAGATGATTTAATTGACTTGAGACGAGACGAGCTAATTGGTTCTTTCACACGCCACCTGCCTGGGAGGCAATTTTCGCCTACGTATTTCAAAGAACTACAGCTTTGGACCATTAGTTTTTTTATTATTAACTTTATTTTTATTTTGTTTACGGCATAACTTATCAAAAGCTACTGAAGCGTTGTTGTTTTTATGAAATTTTTGTGTTTAAGATTTCTTTTGACATTTTCTTTAATTTATAGATTTTTGTTGTTAATTTTTTTCTAATATTGTTTTAGATTGATGAGGTTCATTAATTTGATACACAACTTAAAATTTTTTTTATCTCCATTAGAATTTCGAAGTTCAAGCCATTTCACCGAATACTTTTAAACCTTTCAGTCCCAGTGATGCCATTTGGAGTCATCATGTTTCTGATCATAGTTTAAAAAATAGGGCTTGCATCTATTGGGATTAATAAAAAATATTTAAAAAAAAATAGCGAATCCAATTGTGAGCTTTTTTGGTATCACAAATTGCTATAGACGATCAGAAAAGAATTTCGAAAATGGTGATGCCAAATTGTCATCGGGACTGAAAGTGTTAAATACACGTCATAAGCCTGGCTATCTTTATCGACTCTTGTGTTTCTTTTAACGACTATTTTTGTTCTTAATGCTAACCAAGTTGCAAAACATGTACTAGTTTCAAAACTGTTAAAAAATTGACAGTCTGTATAGACCTTCCATTAGTCGTTTGACGATTTGGGGGGTGCTCACATTTTTCGAGAACCCACAAAATTATAAAAATTCTTTAAAACCCCCAGAACATTACTTTTCAAAAATCAGTTCTTAAAATAAAACTCTTTCCTTGCATTAATTTGCTGATGGATAAATAGTTATTATTACGCAATCAATATTTTAATTATCGTTAAATCACTAAAAGTCATCGCAATGAGGGATAAATGAAAGAGATTAAACGGAGTTATCATAATTTGTACAATTTTCTTAGCTTATTTCAAAGACGCCAAAACTGTATAATTTTCAACAATGTTTTGCTCATTTAGGTATGTTTTTAACATTTTCGAACAGGGATGCTGAAATGCTATCTTCTAATTCCGTCGAATATTAAAAGATTTTCTAATAAATTGTATTCAATAAAATATAGTGAAAAAAAACTTGAAAAATATTTGGATAATATTTTGGTAAGCGGATCACAAAAAACTGTAAAGTTATTTTGCAAAAAAATGTTATTTTCAGATTTTTACTATATATCTTAATAACTTTTAAGTGTTAAAGATTCAATTTTCAATCAATAAGAATTTTGACGATTATCTCTTTCTCTCTCTCCTATTATTCTCTATGATTGTTCTCCCCATCCCCTTCCGTTCCCCGAGAAAAATTGGTTTTTTGGCAAAATTTCTCAAAAGCCAACATTTTGCCCTTTTAATGGAAAAGGTAGCCGACCACTGGAAATAGACGAACAGAATAAAAAGTGATCGAGTGACTATATTTTATTTGTTGCAGTTCGTTCAAACGAAGTTTCCAGACCTCAGCCCACTTCTTTTTTCTTCGACCTGCGGTCAGATCAATCGTCTGGACTATTGATTGATCGGATCGGATTTGCATTTCTTGATTTTGTTCGATGACTCATGCCCTTTTGGGATAATTAGATTCCTTCCGTGTTTTTATACAGAAGAAAGTCTTTTCGAGGCTGGAGGGTCCGGTCCAGCTTGTCCTGGAAGTTTTGTGTTTGATTAAACGCTTCTGACTTGGCAAAGGCGTGGCGATTCTGAAGGGGTTTTCAAAAGGCGCCGTCGAGCTATTAAGGTTTTTCCCCCCTTACTTTATTACTGGGCAAACAGTGGATTCGCCTTTAGTTTTGGGCGGAACTGTAAGAAGTCTACTTTAAACACCCTTGATAACCTTCGTAACAGGGCAGTTCGTAAAGTCGAGATCTGTGTGACTTCAAGATGACTTACTTCCTCAAAGTGAAATAACTTCGAACGTTTTTATTATTTTTCTTAAGAAGGAATTGTTGGATCAGTTTTACATTATGTCTGTCTCAAGACGCAGAGACTCTTGGACGAATATTTAAACAATCGTGATTAGTCATTGTAATAGCATTGAATCCACACCTGTGAGGGTACATTAACAAAAAAAGTCTTGCTTGGGTCTTTCCTTACAAAAATTTATTTACTTAAGCTTATTACTATAGCTCAGTTTGAAGTAATTACGCCTGTGCACGATCTGAGCATTTCATTTGTACAGCAAACAACAATCCAGAGAAGAAAAAAAGATATAACTGCTCTTCAGGAAAAATGCCTTCAAATTGCAATTTTGCTTTGATAATCTAATTAGCGCGCCTTGCTTCTGGAATTTAAATTTTGACAATTTTATTGCCAAAAAAAGCTATTATTCGATCTTGTATATTGAAGTTTCAACAAATACAATTTAAGGAAAACTTGAAAAAAGAAATTAACATTAAACTTTCAAGTGTTTTGCTTTTATTAGATCTAATAAAGTCTATTAGGTTGAATGTTTTCTTTATGTTATTTTGTTACTAAAAAAACATAATTATGCACTTCTAATGCTATACAGTGAAGTGGAATTTGATATTTGAATTGCCTTTTTAATATTTACATATAGTATTTTCTAGAGCATAAACGATTTTCTAAAAAAAATGCTGGAATAATCCACCTTTAATAATTGGGCCAAGGTGTTGGACATGAGAAAAAGCTTTAACAATGCATATTAATTAAAATTCCATCGGTTTAAAAGCGTATTGTTCTTTTCATTGTGCAACCGTGATATAATTATAATGGGAGGTGATACAATTCAGTACTTGTGAGGAAAATGATAAATGAGATCGGTCTAATTGATATTCAATTATTTCAATGAAATAGAACAGTGGAAGAATATCTATTTTTAGAATTTTCGTTTTTTCCCCTTAATTGCATTTCCAAACAAGCTTTTTAACCCGTATCTTTCCAAGTAGATATCTCAATTTTGTTAAACTAGAAATTTAGGTGCTACAAAAATAGATTAAAAAATTTAAATTATAATATCAAAGATGTATTTTCAATTTTTTTTAACGTCGTTAATCTTTTATTATAAGAAAAGAAAATATACTATAAAAATTCGCATAAATACGTAATAATTGAGTTTTTCGTTACCGCAGTGAATATATGTTTTAATGGGATAATTAACAAGTTCGCTTAAAACCGGTTGTTTTGTGATACCTTAATGTTTCTTATGAAAAATCTTACTTTATGAAATGCTTGATATGAATACTTATTATGCTTATTTTATGAAAAACCATTAATTTTTGTAGCCATATAAAAATCATTAGTTTCTTGTAAAACTTTTGTAAGAGTAAGTTTGTTGATGTACCATAAAAATTCAGGATTTTGCGACCTAATTTGTCACGTGTATACTTCGTAAGAAAATGACGACCACCAAAGACTTTTGTTCTAAATCATCTTTCAAATTCGTATCTGGCAGCGAAATGACCGCATTCTTCATCTTCCTGTTGCTTAAAAATCTCCTTAATGACAGTCATAAACAAGAAGATACTTTTATTTGCAGGTAAAGCTGCACAGCTTTACCTGCAAATAATGAAATGTCTATGAAAAAAGCTCTCACAGAACATTATATTTTCCTTTCTTGTTCTCGTTGCCACATCAACAATCGCATGTGACAAACTTTATTGATTTAAAATGAATATTTTTGAAGTATTTTTTTGGTTTGATGTCAGTTTGAAATGGACGCGATAATATATTTAACACAAACTGGTTCTTTGATGTTTCTTATATAGAAAGAAATTTTTCATTTTTTAGCTTCCTTTTATTTGAAATATTTTTTTTTTTAAATGAAAAATCGGTGTTGACATCGTGATTATTCCGTTACTTCCAAATTCTGTTCTAAAAGTCGGATTTTAAGTATTTTTTTTGTTACATCAAATATCAATCTTTTATACTTTTTGTCCGTTGGTCTGTGTGCTTTTCGATCCATCTGTTCTATGACAATGAGTTTTAGCGAAGTTTTAACTGTTTTAAACAAAATATATCGATTGCGTGTGCTACAAATAATTCGAAATCAAGAACCTTAATGGGATAATCACTCATTTATTTGAGGGAAATATTCAAATTCTGAATTGAATTCATCATTCGAAAGTTGATAAAAAAGCATTTACAGATAGGTAAAACATTATTTTGATTATAAAACAGTTTTGACCCATTGACATAAGATTTTTTTTTTCTATAATGGGACTGCAACATTGGCAGTCAAGCCTTTGCAAGACTCGGCGTATTCCCCAGAATTGAGAGCCATTTTTTTTTTGTGGCACCATCTAGGGCGGCGACTCTCGCTACCAAATTTGACGCACAGATTGCAAAGAATCTGAGCTCTCTTTGGATGTTAAAGTATTAGATTTAATTTTACCGAAATAACCCAAGCCAAATGGACCCTCCAGGGATCTTAATCAGGAGGGAGGATGAATCCTCCAGGGATCACATAATTATATGACATGCTTGCCCAAGATTTTCCCATCCAGAAAAGACGACTCTGCCGTTGCCAGAACCCGCGATCTTGACTTACGAGGCGGACACTTTTAACCTCTCAGCCACTGAGCCTAAAAAAAATTCAAATAATGATTCATAATTCACTTCTGTCTCTTTCATTTATCTTTAATAGTGAAAACTAGTCACTTAAATAACATCCATCAGCAAAATATATTTAAAAAAAGTTTTTGTTCCTTTGAAACATACATTTAATTCTAAAGTTTTTTTTTTTTGTTAGAGCGGAGGGTCTGAAAAAATCGCTAAAGGCCACAGGTTGTCGATGCAGGGTATAGGATATTGACAACGCCCTAGGTTCGATTCCGGGCGTAGCAAAAAAATACACGGCCTTGTATATAATGTATACTACATAGTAATAATCAAACAGGGTAGGTTCTGGTTCGAGCTTGAACTTATCATTAAATTACCTGTCAATACTTGTTTGTATCTTAAATACTTGGGTGGATGTAGATATTCTAAAGCAATTTCATTGTGTTAAATTTCCTTTTCGATTTTCTGAAAGTAAGTAACTATAGATCTAGGTACATTTAAAATCTGACCTAAAGGGTAAACTTAAATCCAATAAAGTTTTAAATTTGAAACTAAAAGGAAGTTTATATTAATTTCAAACGATAAAATATATTTTTGGTCGTAAAAAAATTAAGTATCATGGTAATATAATACAATTGCGAAATATTCCATGCGTTTAAATTGTTACTATCTATAAAATTATAAAAGTCATAATAGTTTTTCTCTCAAAAATTGAAGTTGGTCCACTTTTAAAATATACCTTTTATTTGTGACAATTTAGTTCTAATGTAGAATTAGTTCTAATGTGTAATCTAAAATTCGGACACGCAAGGGATGTAGTTGGTTGCGAATTCAATTATGTTATTTAATTGTTACTGTTACCTAAAAGAAAGGAAAAGAATTTAAGTCAAGCATTGCCTGTGGTAGCCATTTAGCTCTGCTTGTAATCAGGCTATAATTTGGTATGGTAGACTTAGTTGTTAAGAAACAAAAAAATCTACTTAGTAACAATTGTTTTTGTGAAACATCGATGAAATTTACTTTACAAAATAGCGATGAGTTTTTTTTAAATAAAATTTATATTCTATTTTTTTAAAATGCAAGTTGGAAATTCATTTTTTTTTTTTTAAAAAAGTATGATGTCGATTATATTTTTAAAGAAAAAATAAATGTTTTTTTTTTTTTAAATAAAAATGCAAATTTTTTTGGCTTTCCAAAATATTCAGTTAATAAATATCGAAAAAATTATCAGTCATTTTTTTTACTCGATAGTATCAATCTAAAGGTACTTCAATCGTATAATTAATTTCAATAGCGCTTTGCCCAATGCCCACCCCCCTTTCTAAAGCTGTTATGCATGAGATGCTAAATGCTAGAGATCGTCTATGCCGAGTGACCAGTTCGAGGATGAATTAGTGTAATATTTCCTATCTAAACTTAAATTTATGCATGCGTCGTCCAACAATTGGATACAAAATGTAGACCAATTTGGGATTGGCCCTGTCTATATTGGTGACAATATAGACAGGGCCAATCCCATACCATACTGAACACACCTGACGTCTAACTCCTTTCCCTCTGTGATTCATGCTTTAGGTGTTTGCGAGGCCCTTTTGAGGTTCGCATATGCTTTTTTACCTATTCTTTTCTCAGAGAGGTACTACGACAGTTTTTTTTTTGTGTGTGTGGGGTTTGATTCTTTACGTAAATACGTTACTTCGTTAAGACTTTTCTAACATTAAAAAAACTAGTATTTACCGTAGAACAAGACTCCATTACCAGTTTTGAAAAATTTATACAATTTTTTTTTACTTTCTTATTACAATTGGCGTACAAACTTTTTGCTCATTATTTCTCTTTGTTGTTCAAGTTAACCCTCTAATGCATACTTTTGCCATATGGCAACAAGTAACATAATCCACTTTATTCTATTAAAGTAGAACTACCTCTCGACAAATCTGTGTTTTTTTTTCAGCTATTACATTCCATTTCGAAGTTTTAGCTACTAATAACCCTCATGGATGACAGTAGTAAAATGTATTCAAAAATTAAAGAGTGAAGTTATTAACTTGTGAAATTACGTCTTTGGCAGTATTCAAATTTTATAATAATAGTAGAAAATACAAATAAATTGTTTTTAAAAATAATTAAAGTTCAAGAGGGTTATTTTAAAATATATTTAGTAGTTTTCTAATCATTCTTATCAAAATTGGAATTTTGTAATTGGTTTTTGCCATGGCAAAAATTTTAAAAATTGAAATTATTTAAATTCCAATGCAGTTAATTTTTTTTTCTGTGTTTTCCCCATAATGTATGAGAAAAATATACATATATATTTTTCCGCGCTGAAAAAAAATCACGCATTAGAGTTAAAGAGGAATTGCTTTTTAAATTATTTTCACAAATTGTGTTTCATTCTTATTGAGATGGGCGCGAAGATTTTAAATGTAAATTTTAAGATTTTGATGGAAACCTTACAAACCTACCCTGGAAGTTGGTCTGGGGATTTGTTGCTTGGCGAATGCTGGAGATTGACTAGGGGGTTTAGCATATTCTGTGATTTACGATGAACTGTTAGTTGAACACCAAGCAATTAGGGAACATTATTACCAAATTGTTAAGCCAAATTATAAAAATTTGTAATAAAACATATAATCGTCATAAAATTATTGTCAGCGTTTCCATACATTTTTGTAACTTGACCAGACTTGGGGCCTCTTTTAAATTTGTATTATATGCCATGGCTTCCTAGGCCTATTCCTATTCGGCGGTGAGGCTCTGCCAGAGACGGTCTGATGTGACGAAACTTTTGAGACACAAAAAAAAAACCTCGATGTTTTTATTCTATTTTAAATGCCAAAACTCGTTGCACTTTCTTCCATTCTATAGTCGCCCAATTTCAAGAAGACATGCAGTCTGGCGAGTCAGCAGTGGAAGAACAAAAAAGAGAGAACTTGGAAGAGAAAATCACTAGTCAGTCCAACGACCTTCCCCGACGAGCAACAAGGAAAAAGGCGCGATTCCCAAAATGAAACAACCAAACAAACAAAGGGAACATATCGTGGCACGCACATGCTAGAAGATATATTTAAAAATGGCGTCGCTCGCCAGCAACCAGTTTCCAGCAAGGTAGCCGACTTTCCGAGTAAAAATCCCACAACTGCTGCTGATGAGACGGCGTCCAAAGGTGGAAAAGGGCGTGTATGATTCATGGCTCTGGGTCCTCAGCGGAAATATTTACAGTCAATTACCGCATAACGTCCACTCGGCTGCGTTTTGCAGTAAACGCAAAGGTAGTTGCTAGATACCAACTAAATTAATTTATCTAGCCGAAATTTTGTTTTTCTTCTCTGCATTCATTGTCGACTTGTTATACAATGCTCATACTAATTAGGGGAGCGCATGGTTTAAACTCTTTCAACCCCAAAGTTTCCATTTGGAATCATGAGCTTGCGATTTTTTTCTCATTAAGTTGATATTGCACTAATTTATCGTTAGATGGAAGAATCAAGTCTTTTGAGGATGTAAAGAATGTTTGTTTTAATCAAGTGAAAACATGGTAAAATAAAATTCACTAGTAAATTTTTTTATGAAATAAATTGACCCTAAATTCTTCACTTCTGCATTCTCAGATGTTTAAAAATTGATTTTACCTCTTTTTTGCAAATAAAAATTTGAAAAAATTATTTTTATAATATATTCTTAATTTTTTATTCCAATTTTTTTTTTCATTTGAATAATATAATTTAACATCATTTCTGAGCATTATTGTTGGTCAGTATTTGACATTTCTTTAAAAATATCGATTAGTTCAAAGCTTATAGTATATTTAACCTTTTGAAAGATAGAGAGGTATAACTGTCTCCTGTCTGTCATTTTTTCCTGCAACAAATTTTTTTTTCTAAATTTTAAAATTTGAAGTATGGATGAGTCACTTTAATCATCGGCAACATAAATGAACATTAAAAAAAATAGTTAAAGAATTTAAAATTTCAGTTAAAATGTAAATTTTAATCTCATGCGTGAAAACAATTCCTTACTTCAATCTATTTACTTATCTCTCAGAGGGTTAAAAGCGCAACAAAACCGTTTGGCCCTCAACTTTTTTTGAAACAACAAACCCTGTTATTTGATGTGGGTCTTCCCGGTGAATCACCTTATATATGCACAGCTGTTGTAAATTTAATGTTTAATACGAAATAAATACCTTTCTGCGTACTCCTTTTTTCAACCTTGAAGCTAAAATATAAAGTTATCGGTTCCCAGGAAACATGTTTGCTATAACTTTTCAACCCCTGAGTTTCCCATGGTTGATATAAGTTTGCATTGTTGCAGCCCTTTTCATTTTGTTGCGGGCCGCACATTTTTTTTAGGTGGGAGGGGAGCATTGTAATACACTTTTAACCTTTATTAATCAATCCTCAATTAATAATGTCAAGCCCCAGTAATCTAGTATTCTGAAAATATTGATGGTTAAAAAAAAATTAAATATCTATTAAAAATTATTTAATGTTTACGCAAATAATAAACCCGTTGCCATTACTTCTTTCCAAAAAACAAATATGTATTGTATGATAAATTTGTTTTCTTTATAATTTTGAGAGTTTTTTTTATTTCTAAGAACTTTAATTTTAGGCCATGGGCCACAAAATTTAGGTAAGGGTCCTCAGGTTGCCGATGGGGAGTAGTTGCAAAATTTACATTTTCTAAGGTATAATTAAGATATAGAGTCGGGTCTCTTTTTTTGAGACTTCGTCTAATGGAATTTACAATTATCAAAAGCCGCTGACGAACGGACCGGACCATATATATCTTAGTTACACTATGCGCGTTTACATGAGCCATCGAATTCATGGAATGCCAAACCCACCATTTTGGGGGGAAAATGGTCGAGCAGTATTTCTAACCCTAATGATGGTATGTGCCCATGGAATGAAACGTCAAACTATCCTTGATTGGAGGGTTTACGAAACCTCCCAATGAACCCTGCAATTCCGGTTCTGCCTAAGCGAAAATCCCCAAGAGGGACAAATTGAGGAGTTAGCTTTTGTTTCATGGATTCCATGGCTCATGTAAACGCGCCTACTTTGGAGACTGTGAGTTTTGCAACTAAACACTTCAAATATCCTATGTGTAGCTACTTCAATCAAACCAATGTATATCGCCATGTTCCTTTCATGCGAAAGACAAAACAATTCTGGAGCGAAACATCTAAATGTCAAATAACGAGTAAACCGTGCGTAACCTTTTTTAAGAACGGCTGTCTTTTTTTTACGACACAAAAATACTACCCTATCCTTTGGAAGGGGCCTCAACACGTTAACGTAATAGGAATAAAGGTGACATAGACATGTTTTGAAAAAGACTGGGGGAACCTTAGGGTGGCGACTGGCCAGGGATTTCGAGGGTAAAAGAACTTAGAAAAATGGCATTTGTTCTTGACATTAGGCTCGTTAAAGCGAAAAATACACGTCGAATGCTTTCAGTCACGTCTGCAAAGAATAGCTGCTTATCTCAACGCTTTGATTTTATCTGTGAATGTGTTGTTGTTTTTCTTTTTAAACAAGTTCGGCAGTCTTACGAGGTGTTAGTTCTTTAACAGAGGGATGACTTACGGGCATTAATTGGTGTGACTGTAATTGTTAGTTCAGTGTACTTAGCTTAATCGTAAATTCTAATTTAAGGAATATCTGATGTGGAAGCCTAGAACGCATCTCTATGGCAAGCAGTAAGTTAATTTTTAAAAATTTAGATGCTTAGTAAATATTCCGTGCTTTTTTTTTATAACTAGTATTAGTGATTAAAAGTGTTTTATTACTGCAAGAATTTAATCGACTTCTTATCCTTTTCATATCGTTAACAGAAAAAGCCACCATTGTGTTACCATTTTATAGTTTCAATATGTATGCAGAATATATAGTCGAACACATATAGCCAGAATATTTAAAACAAATACAACTAAAAAGTTAACTAGTATATTCTTTGGTGGATTTATGCTTACGTGGGCACGTAAGTATGCCTTAATTATAAAAGACTACTCAATTAATATGTGTTTTCATGCAATATTTACACATTCTCAGCAAGAGACGTGTAAACTATACCAAAAAAAGAGACACGAAATTAATATGTGTAATTTCCTATTGGGATTTTTAATTAGCAAAGGCGTACACTCTTTGCGAACCTAAGTTGGGTAAATAGAAATATGCTATGGAGGAGATCCTTCCCCGGCGCATGTAAAGAGTTCCATAAATTATTTGTGAATCCCTCCAGAAAACATGTTTAAAACATTAATTTCGTTTTTGGTCTAACAGATTTCAATGTTTTTTGAGAAAATTTGGCAATTTTATCAGAATGAAAAGTGTATTTTGGCTAAATTGTATTCATATCATTTTGTATGTAAATATTACCTTACAATAGTTTCCAACTAACGGACCAGCCGCGCTTTTCCCTCTGTCTTTTTACTCATTGTTTTTTCCCAAGTTAGGGTGGCACGGAGTTTAATGAAGAATTACTTAGTTTGATAAACAAAATTTCGCTCCCATAAACAGTGAAATACATTCTCTACAATTTTAGTATAAAATTTGTTTAATTTCATTCAAAAATAAAGTCCGTTATCATCCAGTAATGCTAGTAAAATTCTTAAAAAGTGCAGTATTTTTTTTTGTATAGTTTACACGTCTCTTACTGAGAATTTGTAAATATTGCATGAAAAACTTGGAGAAGGATGAGGGAGCAGAAAGTAACGAGGAAAAGTATAAAATTAAGAATTATAAATAACAGACGTGCGTTATTTTGGAAACATGCCACCGAGTTTTCTGTAACTTGTTTTCTTCCATGATATGTCGACGCGGTAATAAATAACACTGTTTTTCTGACGGCCAACTAGCTTGGCGGTGCTTCACTTTGAAGCGAATGCTAAACAGTTGTATCACCACAATGCGACTCATAATTTATAGTGGCTGTGATGATGGTTAGAAATACTAATGTGAAATATCTTTATATACTGTTCCTTCACTTCTCATTTTTGAAACTGGTAATGTATAAAACATGTGGTCTAGACGTTGTTTGATAACCCAGGTCGTTATATTTGCTTCAACAACCAATTTTCCTAACCGAAATGATTTAACCATTTATTTCTAGTTTGGCGTCCTTATAACTGGTCTTGCAGTTTATTCTCCAAAAATCAGAATCTATTTGTTTAAGGGGATCGGACACCCCCATTCCCTGTCCTACCTCGATCGGGCTGGCTAATGCTAAGTCTATAGGGAAAAAATGGTTTTTGTTCCCAAAAAAAGCAAAGAAATTATAGGAATATTTTGATGCGGTTTTTTTTTAAATTCATAAAACTCCAATAAAGTTGTGCTTTTAGAGGTTATTTTTTTAAAAGCGTTATTCACTTTTTTTTAATCGAAAAAAATTTAGATTAAAAAAAAGTAAATAGCGTTTTTAAAAAAAATAACCTCTAAAAGCACACCTTTATTGGAGTTTTATGAATTTAAAATAAAAACGCATCAAAATATTCCTATAGTTTGTTTGCTTTTTTTTTTTTGAACAAAAACCATTTTCCCCCCATAGACTTAGCATTAGCCAGCCCGATCGAGGTAGGACAGGGAATGGGGGTGTCCGATCCCCTTAACTAAATTTGTTTGCTTTTGTTTATACGTCTTTCATTGGTATTTTCGTCTTTTTACTTTAAATTATCTAAAAAGAAATACGAGGAAGAAAAATAATGAAAGTATATTGCAATGGAGTCGAAATTCCGAAGTGGAGATTTTGTGTTTCAGACAATTTTTAGATGGTGCTGATTCTAGATAAGGTTTTTCTTTAAAGTATGGTCTTTCTCTCTGAAACCGCTCTACATCTCGAACTAAAAGATACTCATTATAGTTCCAATTACTTGTCAAACATGATAATAAGGCTTTCGATAAAGCTCTAGATTAGCGGTCGCCAGTCGCCAACTGACGACTATTACATCGAAAGTGGCTACCTATCAATCGAACCCCAGTCGCCAAAATTGGCGATCATAATTTTTTCCTTTTTGTTCAACAAATAATTAAAGCTGAAGCTGCATTTCTAAAGTAATAATAATAAAACGCTCCAATTCGTTTCTGTCGGGAAGAAAGACTAATTTTTACAATGAACTTTCGCTACGCACCCTGTCGTTGAACTGCAGGTACATAAAATAATTTTCTCCTTTCAATTATGGCCAATCACATAATACTTACTTATTTGGTATGATCCTTTTTTACTGTCAATCTTTTCATATAAAAATATCCGTAATAAAATTTTGTTTTGTGTTAAATAGCACTTTATTTTTGTTATATACTTACTTTAAAACTGGCTACTAAAAATCCAAATGTGGCTACCATTTTTTTTTCACTCTGGTAGCCACGGGCTACTATTAAAAATTCACAGTCTAGAGCATTAGCTTTCGAGAAAATGACACTTGCACAAAAGGTTTATGCCAGAGACCATAGGTTTAGATGTCAGATATTGTGTTTTAAAGTTATTGAAATTACCATATAGGGGGTACATAATTCCCTTTAAGGGGGACTAGACTCGAAAATTTTCCAAAAGGCACATTTTGAGATTTTTAGAGTGGAATAATATTTCAAATGTTACCTACAAAATGGTATAATTTGGCAGGCAATATGTCCATTAGAAGTATTTATTATTATTTTTTTAAAAATACTTTCTGCATAAAAGACTACTAAAATTTATACTTTAAACGCCTTTTTCTCAAAATGCATATTTTAGGACAAATGTACCTTTTTATCAGTAACTACTGAATATTTTGCTTAGATTTTTTTGCACATTCACATTAGGTAGTTTTACACTTTCTATCATATGCTTTTGAAGAAATATTCATTACTTAAAAAAATAATTTTGATGATTTTTTATGAAAATGTGATAAAATTTTTTCGAAAATTCATAAATTAAAAATTATTATGTTTATTTCTAAAAGCATATGTCTATCTGTGTAAAAGTGTTTGAACTTTAACTGTGTAATGTTTTAAATTAATCCAACAAGTAGTTCCTGAGAAAAAGGTACATAAAAATGACCATTTTAACATGGGCGTCAATAGGGGCTCCGGTCCCCCCATGTCTCTAAACATGGGAACGGGCAAAACAACCGAATGGGACGCTCTAACATAGAGTAGTGGCATTCCCCCCTCCCCCCCATCTTGCGCAAGTGTTATTAAAAGTCTATCCATCATCTTCGTCCTTGAGGATTGCGTTGCCCCCTCGCACCCTGGAGTCCCTCCCTCTGAGAACTTCCGATTTTAAACCCTTTTCTCTTCGTCCTTTCCGTTAGGGGTGTCTCAGGAAAAACGATGGGTTGTTTCTTACGTGCTCTTGGTAAATTATTGAGAACGCATTGATCTTGAATTGTTGAACATGTTTGTAGTGTTTAATGTTTTCAGTATGAAATAGCATTTGGTTTTGTATTTTAGTTAGGATTGGACATGGGAGATAAAGTCGCGACATTTATTAGGTATCATTTCTATCTAATTTCCTTATTGCACGAACTTACCTTTATAAAGGCTTCATATAAATAATTAAATAAAAATAATATAGGGCTGACATCTATTGGGATTCATAAAAAATATTTTCGAATAGAAAAAAAAGTTTGAAGAATCGAATGATGTGCTTTTTGATATAAATAAATGGCTATAGATGATCAGATTTTTTTTTCTAAAATGATGATGCCAAATTGTCATTAGGCTTGAAAGGGTTAAACACCAATATATTTTGTTTTACCATTAATCTTTGGCTTAACATATTCTTATTATTTTCGTTATAAATATTCAACACCTAATACATATATGTTTTAAAAAAAACATAAAGGTTACCAACTACTCTTTTTTGACCAAGTTCAATTCATTAATATTTACTCAATAAAATATGTGTTTTGATTAAAACGACGATTACTTAGTAAAATAGCACTGCTTAAATGAGTTTTAACGGCGCAGCTTCAGTTAATGATTCCTTGGTCACTAGCCGGACTACTCGACGCACAGTGGGGTATTTGCCCAATCTAGCTGGACAAAAGTCGATTTTAGAAACCTAAACCTATGAAGAAAAAATAGTCATTTCTGATAGACGAATAATTAGTGCATGTCGAACAACACTTTTTTTTAATTGCAGACGATTTTTTACATTCGTAATGTTGGTTTAAAGTTCGTTGTTCAGTAGTGTTCGTTTTTCTTTTTCTCACGTTCGTAAACAGACGGAGCTGAAATTATTTTTTATCCTGATTAAAACAGCGAAAATTTATTTTTGAGTTATTGAATCTAATACAGCAAGTAAGAATGTATACTTTCCACCAGTTTTAATTATTTTTAATGTTTTATTTTAAGCATATTACCGTTTTGAAAATGTTCTATTTTTCTTCATCAATTTTCTTCGATTTGATTTACATTTTAGACAATTAGTTATATAACGCCGCAAAATGCCGCTTTGACTTTAAGCTTAAAAGAAAGCCTAGAATCTGAACTTTAAGAATCTGGTAAAATTTCTTGCAGGTTTTTGCAATATTGCGATATAAAAGTAATTTTCTAGCATCGTTAGGCATGTGATCTAACAAAGTACGCAAGCTTCAACCTGCTCTCAAGACGTTAATTTTTGTTTTAGGATCATCAAAAGTTATAATCATGACTAGGAAAGAATTTGTTTGCTATTATGCAGTAACAGCATTTGATAACTTAAATGAAAAATTGAAGTTCACAGAAAATTACCTTTTAAACTTAGATAATTTTTCCGATGAGCTCACGCGCGAAATAAAGAGGGTTCAAATGTAAATTAAATTCAAATTTCGTTGTCATAAGTCTCAAAGAAAAGAAGATATTTTTGCTAGAAAACAAAAATTGGCTTGAAAGTTTATTTTTAGTTCCAAAAATTGTGAAAGGACAAGGTAGATATCTGACGACATTTCACTGACTCGTGATCGGAGTAAAGGGAGAAAAACTAAAGAATTACGAAAAAATACCGATTTGTAAGTGTTAACTTTCGCTACACAAACCAAGTTTAAAAGAAAGTGGGAAAGAGATGATTCTCTATAGAGTACTAAAAACATTGCTAATATCCAAATAGTGTTGCAATGCTGCTCAACAAGTACAATAAACGAAAACCTTTGAAGATGATTCACATTCCGATGCACATATCTTTCAAAAGTTCTATCGTTCCCATTTAACTATCTTGTTGTGTAAATAATTCAATCATATGACAGAATCCAATACAATTTTCACCACGATATTGTCGTCCAATAAGAATGGGTTAGTTTGAATTATCATCGAACTATAGAGGTAGTTGCGTTCTTAAAACAAACAAGCGATTTTAACTCAGGCTGATTTAATTTTCATGTCTCCAGTGTAGAAAATGCACTTCCCCTATAGGAGTGGATCCTTTGTATGTTATACCTGCGACACTATCACACCAAACGAGGGATTTTAACTCAGTCTGAGTTAATATTCACTTTTTTTCCAGTGTCGAAAATGCACTTATCCTACAGGAGTTCACTCTCCTATAGGAGCGGACACCTGAGTGGACACCCAACGCAAATCGAAAAGCTTGATCATACGTAGCTTCGGGATTTTGTAGGATATTTGACGTAAACGCCCTCCACACATGATATAATTCGTCGGGCATTTTTCGGGGCTTCACGAACCGTTTGTAGGTCGGCAATTGTGTAGGCAATGCAAGGACACGAACCTGGGACCTTCCGCATGCAAGACGACAGGGTCTATGAGAAAGTCCTCTAACTCCTGGAAGGCCCTGGATATAATCGGACAACCCCTCATATTAGAATGGGAGGCATCAATTGGCATAAAATAATAGTTTACATAGAAAACAATCACCGTTATTAAGGGTGCACCCGTGGAACGCCGGGTTTATAAAGCTGGTTGTTGTAAAATGTTGTATTGTACTTATAATACCCGAACATAACATAAGATTTCATACATTACTACCTGAAGTGAAGAAAATGTTTTTGTCCAGCTAGATCGGTCAAATACCCCACTGTGCGACGGTTGGTTTCTCTAAAAATTAGTTTTAGAGAAGTAAAGAAATTAGTTTTGGAAGTATTTGGTCTCTGATATAATTACGAGAAGCTTACTTATATATATAAACACTGGCAAAAAATTGTAATGTACTTATGGCAATAAGCAAACCCTCAACAAAAAACAAGTTTTACAGGGGCTTGTGGAACGCAAGGAAAAACTATTTAAGCTAATGAAATACCTCGATTCACAACAACGAAAACTTGATAATAGATTTCCTAACGATTCTAATTGTGAATTACAAGAAAATATTTAAGAAATTAGTTTTGGAAGTATTTGGTCTCTGATATAATTACGAGAAGCTTACTTATATATATAAACACTGGCAAAAAAATGTAACGGTTCGTTTTGGAGGATGCTGATTCTAGGAAAAGGGTTTCATTGGTTTGTCTGTCTGTAAAATATGGTAATGAAATACCTCGAAAACGAAAACTTCGAACACAGAACAACGACTATCCCAAAAGAACCTCTCTCTCCATTTAGCGTGATGCAAAAACTCTCAAATGTTTCATTCAACCCGCCAACTGCTATGAGACGATTTTTCCCTCGCGCTTTTATTATTTCTCCTTCCTTTTTCCATGTTTCTCTCCATCTGACCTTGGCACTGCGTCCTTGGCAGTGACCCTGAAGGACTTTTGCGAAGCTCCTACATGAAGGTACCTGATGCGCATGCGTTTTGTCGCGCTTCGGCGATCCCCCCCCCCCCCTTTATATTCTATGGAAGTATTATTAGAATAAAAGAATTGAATAATTTAATGATACCTTGCGAACTGACAGTTTCGTCTAGTTCGTGATAAGTTTTTTTTTTCTCTGACCCTTCGGCTATTTTACTTATTTGGGTGGGCCAAAAAAGGTCCTCCCATTTTCGTCTGCTGAACTATCTAAAATTTATTAAAACTGTTAATATGTGTAAATTGCAAGAACAATAATAAATTGCAAGATAAACTGGACGATAAGTGTTCTCATAATAATGCTTAATTTGAATTTAAATAAATGCGCTCAATATCTTTGCATTGGCTTTTTTTACCAGTGTTTTACCTACTAAGTTACTCTCAATTATATAAGAGACCAAATACTCCCCAGGGGGCTGGGGAGCTCAGTCGGTTAGGCACTCGCCTTGCATGCGAAAGGTTCCAGGTTCGTGTCCGGGCATTGCCAAAATAACTGCCGACCTATAAACGGCCCGTGTAGCCAAAAATGTCGGACGAATAATACCCGTGTAGGGAGTGCACGTTAAATATCCTTCAAAGTCCTGACGCTGCGTACGATGTCGCCCTTAACGTTTGCGTTGGGTCCCTATTCAGGTGTGGGCTCGTCACTTGACTGTGGTTCTAAAATACGACGCCCGTCGCCAATAGCCCTCGTGTAGCTCTAGTGCGACGATAATTCAAACCCAACCCAACCAAATACTCCTCAAACTAGAAGTTTCTCTAAGAAATCTGTTATCAAATTTTCGTGATCGTGAATAGAGGCATTTCATTTTGAATCGCTAAATAGTTTTCACCTTGCGTCTCACCAGCCCCTGTAAAACTTATTTTTTGTTGAGGGTTTGTTTGTGGCAGAGAAGCCAACCTTGGAGTGGTCGCGGTAGTGACCCAAGACTTGAAGTGAGATGTTGCGCCGTGAAAACTCATATAAGTAGTGCTATCAGTTTTTGCATTATAGTTTCGATACAAAACTTTTGATGTATCCGTAACTTAAGGGACTTTAAATTACCATTCATAATAGATTACAACATAATTTTAATAGCTTAAACCTAAAAACTTCAATGGTAGCTCCATATGGTGCTGATGTACCAAATGTATTGTTGCTCATGTACCAAATTTGAAGTAAGGATGTTTGAAAGCCTCTTTTTCAGAATTAGCAACTCCCTCCTCCCCCAATAAAAAAATGTATTTTGAACCGCAATATTTTCGTTATCTTTTTTTTTTTCATATTAGGTAATAGAAAGTAGAAATTACAGATTTTGTTCAGTTAATTGTTTGTATTCTACTTGTTTAACAAGGAGTGGTTGGTTACTTTTGTCTTTCGGGAACACATGGTAGTTGCTGAATATTTATATGAAAAGTTTAAGAACTCTCTTGTTTATCTTTACTTGTACAATTTTACTGCAATTACGCAAAAGAGTATTGTTATTATTTTTTTCAAAGTTTATTATCACTTAGCAATCCCTTGTTTCAAATAATAAGAATTACAAATAATTTAAATAAGGTCGATTTTTAAAAACATTTAATGGTGTGTAATTCCTTTCATTGAACGTGGTTCTTTTTTTTATTATTTCACTTCTTTTTAGGGCCCACCTTCACTTTTTTTTTGAGAACTTGACTCTTTTTTTTAAACAGGGATGTTTTTGTTGAGAGAGATTAATTTGCCGGGCATACATTTATAAAATTTGACCTTGGCCATTTTATTGAAATTCTTTAAAATAAACGATTAGCATTCATAATTAAATAATTCAATGTAAAGTCCAAATTTAACACAATAATAAACACACAATTTTGAAAATATGGATGAGAATAGAAAGTTTCACCCATACCATACATAACCTAAATAAATAACAAGATAATTTCATTTTAGTCAATATTTTCACTGTTGCCACTTTTGGTAGGCACTATTGGCCACTAGGGCAGTACAATGGTCCATTGACGAAGAAATGTATTACTTTTTTGTTTGATTTCAATTTTCTTTTCTTTCCTGCAATGACCGGTCAATTGGAATAACTTGTAAGTTCTTTAAAAAAAACTATTGCAAGTTGTTGTTTTTTTACTTCATACCGAAAAAAGGTTTATGCTAACAATTAAAAATCCTCCCGACTCGTACGATTTTTGCAAACACGCTTCGATATATACTCTGAATAAAATAAGTACGACCGATGCAATTAAATTTCATGTATTTACATTACGGATGATTTTCGCAGAAACAATCGCATTAGGTCGCCAAAAGTGGGCTATGTGTCCGTTCCTGCGTCGAAATCTCGCCAGTGCGGCAACCCCGCCGCCGCGTTCAAGCAGTACGGCAAGGTCAGCCGCGATGCCAAGGTCAGCGTGCAGGTGTCGTCACGGATGACGTAGCCGCTCCACGTGCGAATGAATGCATCGCCTGGCTTTTCGGTTCTGCGGGTTGACACTGTCTCTTTTTTCGGTCCGGCACTGTGCGGTAATATCCGGTTGGGTGCTTATGTTATTGTGAATTTTTTTCTTGTTTTAAATATATTTACTTTTTTTCTTTCTGTGAAATGCGTTTATTTAACGCAGAGAAAGGTAGAAATGTAATCGCTGATAGGATTGTTTTGGTGTTGTGTTGGAACACGGTGTTTTAGTTTGTTGTTATTCGAAAGTGGATTGACGTCATTGGATAAAAATAAACTAAAGGTAGGGTCTTTTTGAAGGTAATTTCTGAACCTCGTAAACATGGGACAAACAGAGGTTGCTTTTTAATTAAAAAAGCTTGTTATTAAAGTCAAAAAAGCATTTTTCAAGAATGATGCGAATCAACAAATTCTTGCACTATCTTACTTTATAACTATTTTCTACCTGTTTGATGAGTTTTGTTAATGGGGAAATCATAAATACATGGTAAATGTTATATAAAAAATATTATTGAAAATAATTTTTTTTATAAAATTTTTGTTGTTGGTTTAAAAGTTTCAACCTGCAAAGAAGAATGTCAAATATTCCTAGAGAAACTACTAATAAAATGATGGACTATAAATGAAAGGGCAACTTTAATTTTTAATTCTTATGTTTTAAGCTTCCTTATGTTCAAACACTTTAAAAAAAAAATCCTTGCTGAAAGTTATGGACTTCTAAATTGAAGTTTCAATTTTAACAAAAGTTTCACTGTACCTACATAGATGAGTCATAGTCAGGTCGCCAAGGGGGGGAACCCTGCACTGAGATGTTAAGTTTTTTTATTGATGATTCTTATAGATTCGAGGGTGTAGATTACGAATCTGTAAGGTACTTTTTTGGTACCCTTGAGCATTTTTAGTTATTCAAGATGGCGTCTCCGCCATCTTGAATTTTGTAATCTTAATATTTGACGATCTATTCGACAAAAGTGAATAGTTTTTGTCTTTATAGATGCATTTAATAATAAAGATTCACAATTATCAAGAAAATTTCAAAAATAAGAAATTCAAAGTGGCGGAATCCGCCATATTGGATTTTTTCACTTTTAATATTTTTTTTTATATTTAACCCAACAAAATATGTATATTTTAACTATATTTTTTATGAATAGTAACTATACAACATTACTTTGAAGAAAATTTAAAAATTCAAGATGGCGGCATCCGCCATATTGGATTTTTTCACCGTTTATATAAAGTGATCCATAGGTCCTAAATTAAAAATTCTTTTTATTTTAGTTCTATCTTAATTTTAGTTTCTATTTAAGTTTTGTTGTGTAGATTATGAATCTAGAAGATATTTTTTTGCTAGATTTGAGTATTTTTTTATATTTAAAATGGCGTCTTCCGCCATATTGGATTTTTCTTCCTAATTCAATTTTTCGGGTTCTTTTAGGCCAAAATTAATAATTTTTTCTTTGATAGGTGCATTTTGTCTTAAATAATTACTTAAAACTCAAAAAATTCAAAATCAAGATGGCGGCTTCCGCCATCTTGGATTTTTCACCTTCTAATATTTTGTGATCCGCTGGCTCGAAGTTAAAAATTCTTTCAGTTTTACTTGTATATTTTATTATAAATTGGATTAAAATCATCATAAAGTTTTATTTAAACACTTAAAAAAACAAATTCAAGATGGCGGGTTCCACCATCTTGGATTTTTCATCTTCTAATATTTCGTGATCCCCTGGCTCGAAGTTAAAATTTTTCTTCTTTAGTTCTATTTTCTAGTAACAAATGGTTTAAACTACATAAATGGGGAACACAACGGCAAAATATCTGAATTTATGGCCATTCAAGATGGAATCTTTCTCACTATTTTTTTTTTTTTTTAAAGTTAGTATTAGGCGATCTATTAGCTCGAAATTAAAAATTCTTTCTATGTTAGGTACATTTTTACTACAGAATTATCGCCATGCTTCAAACTGAGTACAAATATGTAAACTCAAGGACCAAGTTGCTGAGAGTTGCCAAGTCCCTTAGGCCATTGCTGGCTTTAAAGTTATTCTGACAATCCTTTTTGGACAATGGCCTATGCTTTTATGTAGTTTCAATCCACTATTAATTCATTTCAAACTACTGCGTGTAACGCATAACGTGATCCGAGTTTTAAAAAGTTCTTTAACTCATTTTCGGGTATTTTTTCTCTTAAATAAAATAATGCATATCGTTCATAGTTTTGATGACCAGATGCAAATAAATAGGGTAGAATTGGAGAGCAACTTCAATATGAAGGGACCAATATCCTGCCCTTCCGGTTCCCACATCTTGAAGGAAACTGGTTTCAATAAACAGTTCACCGATACTCTACTAGTGTTGCAATTCGCACCCTTTATTTCTAAAACTGACCGAAGATCTCCGCTGCAGTTTGGCTGGGATTCCTCATATAAGTCCCGCATGACTTATTTTGCAAGCATTCTTGAAGTCCTGAAGTTTTGGAAACTTCTTCCCTTTCTGCATCTGTGGGACTCCTACAAAGACCACTACCCAATATTAACCCCACACAACCAAAAAACTTATCAACATGATGATTTGCAAAGACACCTTACAAAACTGATGATCCCAAGTAAATAGCAAACTCTTGACCAGCTCATTTAGTGAGTCCCTGGGCTTCTGCTAAATATGTCATGGTAGTATCTGTATTCTGGAAAGAATCCGGTATCGTGTCTAACAGTGGTTGATACATTACAGTAGTTCCTGGTTGAATCTGAAATTCATATTTTCGGCCAATTTAAGTATTTATTCAACTCTGGATAACGTTCTGAGAATGTCTTTGAAGAATTTGAATTCTTTATCTCTATAGCATTGTAAAGAGAAACTTTTCCATCACATAATAGTCTAAGTGGTAACTCTGTTATATTAAAGAACATTCAAGAGTCAGGCGGTTTATTTTCAAGATTACATGAACGATCTTTAGGTTGTAAGGTAGGGCTTTTGACATTTCTTCTTTTTTTTTATTCTTGAAATTGTATCAATCTAGTTTTCAAATAAATAGATTACCGCTTCTTCTGTTTGAATACAGTATTTCTTGCAGAGTCTTCTGAATGTTTATTAACTCTTGATCCCATATTCTTATAATTGTACCGCTCCAAGAGATCTCAGCAAGTCCAAAGCCATTACTTCGATTTATGAACTCCTCCTGCCATTACTTAAGAGTGATCTTGTTTGAAAAGAGGAAGCATTTTATACGAGTAGGGCTCTTAAAAAAAGTTGTTAGTAGTAATATTGCCTGATGAATAACAAAATATTTAAAATACTTACTTTAATATGGTGGAAAACATCTTTCATATCTTTCCTTCAACATTCATGGTTTTAAAGTACTTAAAACACAATATACAAAAAATTTGAAAGAATTTTTAATTTCGCACCAATGGATCAGGTAATATTAGAAGGGAAAAAATCAAAAGATGGCGGAAGCCGCCATCTTGAATTTGGTTTTTTAAGTATTTAAATAAAACTTTATGATTTTAATGCATTTTATAATAAAATATGCAAGTAAAACTGAAAGAATTTTTAACTTCGAGCCAGTGGATCACGAAATATTAGGAGGTGAAAAATCCAAGATGGCGGAAGCCGCCATCTTGAATTTGGTTTTTTAAGTGTAAAAATAAAACTTTATGATGATTTTAATGCATTTTATAATAAAATATGCAAGTAAAACTGAAAGAATTTTTAACTTCGAGTCAGTGGATCACGAAATATTAGAAGGTGAAAAATCCAAGATGGCGGAAGCCGCCATCTTGTATTCGGATTTTTTGAGTTTTTAAGTAATTATTTACGACAAAATGCACTAATCAAAGAAAAAATTATTAATTTTGGCCTAAAAGAACCCGAAAAATTGAATTAGGAAGAAAAATCCAATATGGCGGAAGACGCCATTTTAAATATAAAAAAATACTCAAATCTAGCAAAAAAATATCTTCTAGATTCATAATCTACACAACAAAACTTAAATAGAAACTAAAATTAAGATATAGCTAAAATAAAACGATTTTTTAATTTAGGACCTATGGATCGCTTTATATAAACGGTGAAAAAATCCAATATGGCGGATGCCGCCATCTTGATTTTTTATATTTTCTTCAAAGTAATGTTCTATAGTAACTAGGTATAAAAAATATAGTTAAAATATAAGTATTTTGTTGGGTTAAATATAAAACAAAAATATAAAAAGGGAAAAAATCCAATATGGCGGATTCCGCCATTTTGAATTTTTTATTTTTGAAATTTTCTTGGTAATTGTGAATCTTTATTATTAAATGCATCTATAAACACAAAAACTATTCACTTTTGTCGAATAGATCGTCAAATATTAAGATTACAAAATTCAAGATGGCGGAGGCGCCATCTTGAATAACTAAAAATGCTCAAGGGTACCAAAAAAGTACCTTCCAGATTCGTAATCTACACTCTCGAATCTATAAGAATCATCAATAAAAAAAACTTAACCTCTCAGTGCAGGGTTCGGCCAAAAATCGGGGTTTGGCGACCTGACTATCATACAGATTGGGGCAAACCCGATGGGCGTACAATCGATCCCCACTTCCTAAATACACTTTATGAATTGTTTAAAAATGTGCGATAGCTTTTGTAGCATATTTATTCAATAGTTTTCAAATATGAATTGATTTTTAAAAAAATACTCCTTTACTTTTTCTTAATTAAGAGTCCAAGGTAATGAAACACTTAATTAAAGAACTTGTAATATTCCTAACTGTATTTATCTTCGAAATAGATTAATAATTTTAGATTGGGGGTGGATAAAAAAATAGACTTTTTAAAAGTTTTATTTCAAATTGACCTACCTAGTCTGAAAGTTTAAACCTTTAGTCTAAAAGTAAGTTTTCATAAAAGATTAAAATTACTTGAAATAAATAGAATGCTTTTTTTTAATAAATTTTTTTAAACTATTAAAAAAAAGTTTTATACAAAATAAAAATTTTACATGCTATGCAATCGTTTCCTAATGGCCATTATAGAGGTTTCCTAATACCTTTTATAACAGAATTTTGTTATTTGCAAATTGATAATTAAAATATATTATAACAATCTTTTACTCAAGTGCACTATTTTTTTTCTGTTTGAAAAAAGGGTTTCTTGTAATTTGTAACCAGAAATTTAAAAAATAACAATAGTTAAATATAGATTGTGCTGATTCAAGTGTTGCTCACATATAAATTCATTATAATTAAAGAAAAAAATTAAAGAAATTAAATTGGTAATTATTTGTACTATTCTATCGGTCTCTCTCTCACTGTCCGTTTGTACACTCTTAAAACAAAAGAGTGAATTCCACTCCAGTTGGAGAAGTGCATTTTCGAAACTGGAAAGGAGTGAATATTATCTCAGACTGAGTTAAAATCGCTCGTTTGGAGTGATCCTGTCGGAGATTTAACACACAAAGGATCCACTCCAAAAGGAGAAGTGCATTTTCCAGACTGGAGGAGTGAAAATCAATCAGACTGAGTTAAAATCGCTCGTTAGTTTTAAGAGTGTAATAAATAATCTAGTATTAAAAAGTTAAATATTTTCACTACCTGTGTTACTCATAGTTTCAAAACAGGTTAACCATTAGTTGACCTCAATTTGAAGTCAGGATTGTTTTTCTTTTTCAGTTTAAAGTTAACTACTTTTGTATTGCAATCAGCTTCCTCCCTTATTTTATGATGTTTTTGAAATGTGGGTTGCAGTTTGATTGCCAGGCTGTTGATTGTTAACATGTAAATTAATTCAGAGGAGGATCTTTGGGGAAAATAGTTACAGAACAATAACCAGTTATAGAAAGAAACACATAAGTTATTTGTTCTATGTGTATTGATTTTATTTTACTTCATTATTATTTTTATTATTTACATGAATCTTGTACTTTGTTGGACAATTAAATGATAGATCTTATGGTCAAAAAATACTTAAAAAAAATTAAAAACATATAATTTTTTAAATAAACCACCATGCGTGTAAAAGCTAGTATTTAAAAATTTCACACTCTTTAGAATTAGTTTGGTAATCCTGGGGCCTGCTTGCCTACCCTGTCCTCATATTCCGTATTCAGGCCCTAAACAACATATTATATATATATTTGGAGTAATTATCTGTACTATTAATTAAAAAATGAGTTCAAATATTTTGAAAAAACAATTAGGAACTGCACAGTGCAAAAGAAGTTTGTATTTTAGTTAATAACTCCTTTAAACTTGTTTTACAAAGGGACAGTTTAATTTTATTTTAATAAAAAGGAATTCGGACACTACCGTTCTTTCACTTTCCATATTTAATTAATATATGAGACAGTTTTTAAGACACTTTGATTTTAAGTATCAACTTGCCGTTTTTTACAGATAGAAGTCTATGATGATGTAGCAAAAGAAGCTTTTTTAAAAAAGTTTATCCAAATAAACGAAGTATAAGACATAGTACTGAATAATTAATGCAAGGCAATTAAGCAACATGAAAACGTTTTTTAAAATCTTCCAGTTAACATGTTTATTCGTTAACCCTTTCAGTCCCAATGACTATTTGGCATCATCATTTAGAAATTTTTTTCTGATCGTCTATAGCCATTTAATATGATATCAAGTAAACATTCGATTCTTCAAACTTTTTTTTCCATAAGAAAATATTTTTTATTTATCCCAATAGATGTCAGCCCTATTATTTTTATTTTAATTTTGATAAGAAACATGATGATGCCAAATGGCATCACTAGGACTGAAAGGGTTAAGAAAGGTGTTAATGGTACATACATGGGTAAAAACTGTTCAATATACATAGCATGAATAATAAAAAGAGGGGAGATTCCTCAATATAATGTATTATGTGGTAATTATGATTTGCTAATTTTTGTGTTTCTGTTTCCAGATTAATACCTGTTGCTTTACTTTGAGAATGACGGATAGCCCAGTGCTAAGTAGTGAAGCTCATTACTGGCATGTCCCTGGATTCTTCTACGAACACAACCTTCGCTTTCTGTACTGGCCCTACTGGAGTTATACTGGTGGCAAATGCCACCGACACAGATATCAGAACTTTTCAGAACTACTTACGGAACTGTAACGATATACTTGACGACTGGGATCTGAAGCATCCACACAACGAAATTACGAATTGGCATTTGGTCTTCCACTGCTAAAATTGAATGTGAAACAGTTGAAAATTTATCGGATAGTTGTGAATTTTGTTTTTATTTTAGCCAATTTTAAATGTTTAGGCAAAATTATTCTACGTTGTTAATCGTTTCGTGCATTTGAATTTAACCGTTTGTTTTTTGAATCCTTCCTATGAGGCATTATTTTGTAGTTTATTTATAGATATTTCTCTTCTGTTACGATCAATTGATACTAAACACATCTTCGTTTAAGTGACAAATCGTAGGATTAAACATCGAAATCTCAAGAATTTAAAACATTGAATTCGATTGAGTTGCAAGTGTGGGTTCCTGAGGATTACCACATCAACCAATGACAATGGATAAGGTGACGTTCCTCGACGAGCGCCACCTGGTAGGAGGTGGTGGTCAACCGCCTCCACCGCCCGCCTCGTCTCCCCCACATAAGGACGATCACGAAGACGAGGACGACGCCGAAGTAATGCAGGTGTGTGACACGTTCTAAATTTCATTGAAAAAAAATAGTTATTTTTTCTCTTTATTTAATATGAAGATAATTGTGTAATTTATTCATGCACTGTTAAAAATAGGTTTGCATTTTGTGCCTATATTGAGAAAATATCACCCTCTCAGAGCAGAAGTCGACCTAATCCACCCTCCTTGGGTGCTCAAAGCTTTGTGCTAACCTGCACCAACTGAAGCTACTGCACCCAATACCACCTAGATTAGAAGGCCGGCGAACTAAATGCTTGACTTCATATTAGTGTAGTGAACCGATTCTGTGGTTTTGATCAATGATCATTCGTGACTAGATGTTGTATTTGAATACATTTTTAAGATAAGATGAATCAAGATGCGACGTCATCTTAAGATGCGACGTTATTGGTCAACAAATCGAAATTGGTCTACTAGTGGGACGTTGTGTTGCTTAGTTCTTCGGCCTTCTAATTTAGGTGGTATTGCTGCACCCCACCTGCCCATACCCCTGCCCTCCATGCTTCTTCCTGAAAGCACGCGACAACAACAACAATGGTTTCTCAATTTTAAGAATAGTTTTGTCATTTTGGAGGACATCATTGGTTCATTTTAGCCTAGAATACATTGTTCTCAAATTTAAACACGCTTTTTTCGAACTTAAGATCATGCATGTTCTCCGACATAGGCATGAGTTCAAGACGTGAGAATGCACACACTAAGTGAGATTTATTTTTAACAGTGTATTGGATATAAATATACACATTTCTAAGATCAAACTGAAATTTTACGTCATTTATGCGCAAGAATATGCCAATGGCCGTAAAATTGTACGCATATTACTAGTAGACCTAATTCTATGTACATACGTAGAATTTTGTCTAATTATAACACTGAAAAGCGAAAAGTCGAAATTTTAGGTTAAAATCTTAATTTATCTTTACCTAAAACTCCTAACGAATTTAATGTTTAAAATATATGAAAATCATTTAAAACTTAAGTTAAATATTTATGAATAGTCAACAAATGACGTCGCGATTAATATATAGGTCGTGGCCAACGGCCCTCATGTCAGCCTGAGGACCAAGAAGCAGCGGATGGTCGAGCTGAATGGCTGCTCGGAAGAGGTAGAACGGCCGATGTCCTGGGAAGGAGAACTGTCGGATGACGAGTCCATGGACCCTAGAAACACCCCTCCACCGCCCCCGCAGATTTCGGGGTGTCACAATGCCCTGTCCACTGTCATCTCGACGACTGCTCTGCCCGATCGCCCTTTGGGTAGCCCTATGTGTATGGACGATGAGAGGCTTCAGGATGGCGTCACAAGAATCAAGGTGAGTTTCTGAATGATTTGAAGTATTTACCACCCTACTTTGAGTAAAAACAAAGAGGGAAAAGCGCGGTTAGTCCGTTAGTTGGAAACTCTTGTAAGGTAATATTTACATACAAAATGGTCGAATCCAATTTAACCAAAATACACTTTTCATTCTGATAAAATTGCCAAATTTTCTCAAATCATATTCAAATCTGTTAGACCTTAAACGAAATTAATGTTTTAAACCTGTTTTCTTGATGGATTCGCAATTAATTTATGGAACTCTTTACATTCGGAAGGATTTTCTCAATAGCATATTTCTATTTACCCAACTTAGGTTGACAAGGAGTGTAGATTGTGAACAATTTCGCACTAACAGTCTCGCACAGTTCTGCCATCTGCTGTGGGCAGTTAAACTGCAGTATCTAGAGTACTGAGTTGAACTATTGTTAAAAAAAGCCCTCAATAACTCAAAACGATAAGAAAGTTTAGCAAAAGACTGATTTTTTTAGGTCAAAAATAGTTCAATTCATCGCTGTGAAGTGGAGGTGAAGTTTATTTGACCATGGCAGAGTTGGAGAAGGGGATGTGATGTATCCATCCGTACGGGAGTAAACCAGGTCTCAATCGAGACTTCAGTATAAGGGAAATCTTTTTTTTTTAAACTCTAGAACCCCTTTCAATGTTGCCAACTAAAATATAGCTAATCTCATTGCGTTTCATGACTAACGGGGAATTTATATTTTTTAATAATAAAACTAATTTGGATCAATTTTTACAAATAAAAAAAGTATAATATTCTAGCTTTATACAGTGTCATAATAGATTGTAAGGACCAGATTTTTGACCGTTGAAAATTGGAAGGCCTGGGCTTCCCCTGCCCATATGGGAGTGTCGGGCTCTGATGATGCGAGAGTAACAAAAGGAAGGTTCAAAATTTATTCAAATAAAAGAACTTGATTTCGATACTGACAAAAAAAAAATGGAATTGCCTGCTCAGTGCTCAACCAGTATATCTGAAACTTTCCCCCATGGACGTATTAAAAACAAGTTTTATCCTTCACAAAAATGTAAACTTTTTTTTAAATAAGTCAAGTTTTGAATCTATTATACTTTCATTCAGTGCTGAAAGTGTGGGTAGACGCGGGGTGACGTGTCACCCCACTTTTTAAGAAAATGGCTATCCATCCCCCCACTTCTTATATTTCTCAAATACATAATCCATAGAGGGGGGATGGGGCATGGCATTCCAATTGAAGGCATCCCCCCACTTATTTTTTTCCCACTTTCACCACTGCTTTCATTTTGGTAAATTAACCCTTATTCTCATGAAGTAGCATATATGCAACCTTTGGTTTTCCTCTAATTT
The DNA here is from genome assembly GCA_023701765.1 of Hylyphantes graminicola. Lineage (NCBI taxonomy): Eukaryota > Metazoa > Arthropoda > Arachnida > Araneae > Linyphiidae > Hylyphantes > Hylyphantes graminicola. Next base: position 18,360,837 of record CM043119.1, read on the forward strand.
CGGTATGTTAATTGACGTCAGCGAGTATGTTTGCATTGTTATTTGTTAGAAGAACAACAGAAGCTTCGTTCAGAGTGAAAAAAATGTGCAAAGTTAAAATTATTTTTGTTTTAGAGAAAGGTAACTTGTTGGGTTTTTGTGTTTGTGCATCATTGTCTCGTTGTCTCTACAAGGCAAGTTCATTGAATTATTTTTATAATAATTTTGTTTGTTTTTTACTTTGAAAAATATGTTTCACATTTCTTATGTTCTCTAGTTTTAAAACATTGTTTAAGTTGTTCGATTACCACTGTTTTTGGAAAAATGCAAGCTAAAAACTGAAGGTTGCATATATGCTACTTCATGAAATTAGGGTAGTCATTGACATGATCAGTTGTTACTTACACTTGAATATGTTTAGTTTCCACACTACGTTTATAACATAAAAAGTGGAAGGTTTTATAATCGTTAAGTCTTTCCGTCTGTCTGTCACCCACTTTCACAGAACGAACCAAAAGTCTCACAAATAAGTAAAATATGTCATTTTGAAGCAAAAACTCAGTTTAGCCTTAATTTAAAAATTTAATTAAAAAAATTTAATTCGAAGTTTATTTAAAATTTAAATAACTAAAAATTTAATTTACATTGAAATAACATGCAAATTCCATTTTTATTCAATATTTTTTCACTGTTGCCATTACACCAAGCGTACGAGAAACTTTATTAAAATAAAGATAAAACTCTTAAAAAATATTTATTTCTATGATACGAATGATATGAATTCAATTTCGATTGTTGTAATAGCACAATAAAGTTATTTTGATGGTTCATTATACATGTTGGAAGAAAGATGCATAAAAAATTCTATATTTGCATAAAAAATATGTTAAGTTTTGCTTTTAATTTTAAAGCAAAAATGTTACTAACTTTTTTTTCGAAATGTTAACTTGTGGCTGAAAAAAGATATTTATTAAAAAAACATAATTATTCTTCGAACTTCAAAAAATTAGCAAACGATAAAGATTAATTATCAAATCTGCAAAAGAAGATTAAAGAAAATTATAAATTTGGGGAAGTTTGGATTTTTTTTTTGTTTTTTTATGCATCTTTCTTCATAAATATATAAAAAAAACCATCAAAATAACTTTATTGTTCTATGTATTAAAAAATTCAAATTGAATTATATCAAAAAATAAATATTTTGTAAAGAGTTATTTTTATTTTAAATAAAGTTTCTCGTACGTTTGATGTAATGGTAACAGTGAAAATATTGAATAAAAATAGAATTTGCATGTTATTTCAATCTAGAATAAATTTAGAACTAGCTAAAAGCCTTGTTTGGCGAATTTCTTCCACCAATGTCTTTTGTAAAAAGTGTAATTTAAGATTTTGTTTGACAAAAAAGCGGAATTGCTTTGAGCAAGCACATGATTAAATATAAAAATATTGTGTATGGATGTATTGTACATAATTGTATGTAGATGTAAATAGTTTTTTTCTTTGTTTCATTGATATTTATATTTTATAAAAAATCATTAAAGTAATATTTGTAAGTAGTATAATTCTGTTTTTTTACTTGTACTGCATTTATCAGTTAACACAAATACAACTACAAGCTATATCAACCAGTTACCCCAATCTCATGAAGTAGCATATATGCTACCTTTTATAAAACTCTAATTAATTGCTGCACTAATTATTTTAGAAAGGTTATGGCACTAAATAATCTTTATTTTAGCTGTAAAAAAACAGAAAAAAATTTGAAAATTAAAAAAAAAATTAAAAATCGATGATCATGAGAATAAGGGTTAAATGCTTTCGAAAAATTCATTGTTATCATAAACACAATAGTTTAGCGTTTGTGTAAAAGGAAACAGAGTAAAACGAGTTATAGTTAAAATTGTGCAAATCTTATTATTTTAGGCTTTTAGGGGGGGATGTAAGGTATTGATTATCAATGGATTTTTAACCTACTCTAAATATTTTTAATTCGGAAAGATAGAAAAAAAATTAAATAGGTGTTCACATGATGCTGTCCTTCTGTCCTATCCTCCTTATTCCAAAACCAGTTCTATCCGTGGGATCTTAAAAATTCTTTTTTTTTTGTCAAAAAGTTAAGAAAGTAAGTTTTTTTTTTTATTTTCGTTTTTTAAGAACTCCTTGTTTTTATTCAAATATACAGTTATACTTTTGTGTTTAAACATTTACCGAACCACGTGAAGTGTGACGAAATTGAAGTTCTATCTCTCTCTCTCTCTTTTCAAGGAAGAAATTTCTTTCTAGTAAGATATCAAAGTATCTACTATTGTACATACATACTATTGTAGGGATCATAACTATGTGACGAATATTTTAAAAAGGGTTAGTCAAGTTCTTTATCAATTACATTCTCGTTTATAAATGGCTATCATAGACCATTTTACATGAAAATATCCGCTCGAATTTATTACTTTTTTACCTGTCTACCGCAGAAAACACTATGACTGAACCGGTTTTGGGAACTTCAGTCTGGCACTTGATAATTTCCTCTCACAAAAACAATGATTCTTGTCACAACAACGACGCTAATGCTTTCAGGTTACCGAATAATTCATCACGGGAAGACAGTAAGGATACTTAGTTATTTTGTTTGAAGCTAATTTGCAATTTAAAATTCTGCCGCATATTACGCCATGACTAATACTTAACAGAACCCTTTTTATTTTTTGTTCACCTACTGGTAAGTACGTCTGACGGGCCTCCCGGTCGTTAGCCCTTCCCAGAGTTCCGCTCGGTATGACCTTGACCGTGCCATCCCTTTAGGACCCCCCCCCCCCCCCCCCCAATCGTTATGCCCAGGTATATATGTAAGGTTTTTTTTTATAATTATTGTTTCCTTTTTAATTTTCGTCGTAACCGACTTTCCCCGCGGCCATTTTCGAATGGTGGGAAAGTAGAATTCCATATTACGGGTATGTTCCCACACTTTTATTCTGCCTTCCTTGGGGGTTAAGGGTTTAAGAAGTTTATAATATTCTTTGTTGCTAGCCTTCCGGTGGGTCAGCCCTTGTCCGATTTGAATTCAAAGTGGTGAATGCTATCGTATCTTTGTTTACTTGGCGATTTATGTCGTCCAAATTTAAAAAGAAAGGAATTTAACCCATTAATGCCTGGCGTCACTTTTTAGGGACACTTTTTAAAAAAAAATTCGCAATTTTTAATGAATCAACGTTTCAATTAAAAAATTGCTCCGTTGTATTCAATAGTGTACATTTCAACCGACCCAAGGGCATTGATGCTGTTTAAGGCAACTTTTCCGGTAAAACTCTTAACATTTTAGTCGCATAAACTTAAATTAGCGCCACCTGAAAGGGTCTTAATGGGTTAAGACAATGTCCGCCGCACGAATGTTTTTTTTTTCTGGGGTGTATGTATATTTGTTACTGGGATATTAATTTCTACAAGTTAACCAAATTAATTAAAACGAAAAATGTTTGGTGTAGGGTTTTCAACCAGCTTCTTCTTCGGAGGCCCCGGTTCTCTATATGTGCGCGGATCAATGGGAGAGCTGGGGAGCCCAGTCGGTTAAGCACTCGCTTAGCATGCGGAAGGTCCCAGGTTCGGATCTTTGCATCGCCAAAATAGCTGCCGACCTATAAACGGCCCGTGCAGCCAAAAATGTCCGACGAATAATACCCCGTGTAAGGGAGTGCACGTTAAATATCCTTCAAAGTCCTAACGCTGCGTACGATGTCGCCCTTAACGGTTGCGTTGCGTGCCTATTCAGGTGTTGGCTCGTCACCTGACTGTGGCTCTAAAATACGACGCCCGTCGCCAGCCCTCGTGTAGCTCCAGTGCGACGATAATTCAAACCTAGCTAGCTAACTAGCTAGCGGATCAATGGCTCTCTGGTTGATCATATTTCCTCATTTAACCACTTTGCTCCAGAGGTACACAATACACATGCTTGAACATTTGTAGAATTCACTTTTCAACTTATTCATTTCACAATTTTTTTATTACTAACTTTTCTATTATAAACTAGAATGTTCAAGCTCTTCAAAAATACCGATACCGAGGCAGCTAACAGTTATCAGTCGTTCATTTGTGTAGTGTTTTTGGGAGTGTCTTGTAAAAAACGCAAGTTATTTTTTCAACGGTAAATTTATAGTAATAATTGTAAAATTTAAAAGCATTTTGACTTTTAAAAAAATGTCCAAATGGACTATTAATTATAAAACTGACTGAGTTTTTTGTTTGTTCATTCGTATAGCACACACAAAATTGGCTTTATATGGTCCAAAACCTCAAATTCTCCTAAAACGGTTACGTTAATTTTTTCAATATTTATCGTAAAACATACTCTGAAGCATAGAAGAAATATGTTAAGGTAATGAATAGATGCGTAGGGTTTTGTTCGAGTATAAAGAGGTTAAGATTACAGAACAATAATATTATACAATTATGCTTTTTAACTCTTTAATTACTACTCTGCTGGGTTCGGCCGGCTGTTACTTCAATTTAAGTGATGGATAGTACAGTTTTGAGTTATGCATGAAGATTCATCTAACACCAGATTCTATTTTGAGTGGTTTTTCGTTGTGGCCTTGTCTGGTCCTTTTTTTTTAAAAAAATAAGTTAGAATTAAAAGTTGAACAATCACTGTGGTAGAAAAGTCTGTTCGATTATCTTACATAAAATAGTCAAATTTAACTATCCAAGTATAGAAGACGTCATTAAATGCTCATGAAAATCGAAATTCAATCGTGGTCGTAAAAATTCAGTCGATAAGTAAACATTGAACAAAATAAATAGGGTAATGTATGTATAATGGCTTTTTTTAGATGTAATTTTGTCATTGTTATTTTTTCAATATTTGTGACGATTTTTATTTTTAACCCGTTATAATTGCGCGGCCAATCGGTTGAGGCGTTCGCCTTGCATTCGGAAGGTCCCAGGTTCTTGTCCGGGCATCGCCAAAATGCCTGCCGGCCTATAAAGGCCCGTTTAGGCAAAAATGTTCAACGAGTAATACCTCGTGTAGAGGTAGTGCACGTTAAATATGCTTCAAAGTCCCAACTCTGCTTACGATGTTGCCCTTAACGGCTGCGTTGGGTTCCTACTCGGGTGTCACTTCGTCACTTGGCTGGCGTTCTAAATGATGGCGTCCGTCGCCGATAATAACCCTCGTATAGCTCTAGTATGACGATAATTCAAACTAACCTAACATAATCGTGCGTAGTATGGGCCGTGCAATCGAGCCTTTAGTCTTTTCAAATGGTTTGTTGGTGCTTTGTTAAATTTTTTAAAACAATTGTTAAATACGTTCTAAAATAAATGTGCTTGTTCCTTTTAATAGCTGATAACCTTGGTATACATAAGTAGTTAAATAATCAATTGTGACGTACAAGGACAGCCAGAATTAAATTTCAAATAAAGTTATTAGCCTACTTTTCTTTTTTTTTAATTCGAAGAATTAAAAAAAATGATGAAAAAGTAGGTATTGACATGCGGTCGATGTCCGTCCGTTCGTCTGTCTGTCCGTCCGTACCCCCCCCCCCCCTTCCAAAATCAGTTCTATCAATCCCATCTTAAAAATTATTTTTTTATTAGAAAGGTATAACCTCAGACACCCAACTTTCATGCTTTTTGTCCGTCTGTCTGTACGATAGGACGGACATAAATCTACTATTTGACGACGAATTTCCCATTGAATTAGCATTGAAATTCAATTTCGAGTCATTTAAATCGCTGAATTTAACTACAAATGCTACGAACAAGTGAGATACGCCAAAAAATTCAGCGAATCGAAATTAGAATACATTGAATATTTCAAAAAAGAATTCGAATTCGAAGTACTTCAATTATTTAAAAAAACCTTCAAAATTTAATGCTCATTTAAAAAGCATAGGAAGCCATTTTTATTAGAATTAAATCACCATTGCCATCGCAACAATCGCTTGAGAAACTTTAATTCTTTTCGACTATAAATTAAAATAAATTTATTTTTGAGACATCGGTCAATTTAAGATGACGCCAAATATATATTTCACTACGAGATCTTTGTATGTTGATACAAATTGTTTTCATTCTATTTAAAAGCGAGGAATATTACATATTTATTCTTTGAAATATAAATTTTTACAAACGATTTAAGTTATAATTATTTAATTTTCGTAATAAAATAAACGAAACTAGCCAAATTTAGCAAGTTAATGTTTATTGAGGAGTAGTTTTTTGGTTTTTGTTCTACGAAAAATTAAATATTATTTATAACTGCAAATAAAGCTGTGTTTAGTGAAAGATGCTGAGTTTAGTTAGATGCTGCGTTCAGTGAAATTTATTTTAAATTTAATGTTGAAAAACGGTTGTTGATGTCACTTACTGTTACGAACCTAGTGTTTTCAAGATAAGAATTTTAATAAGTATTTAAGTAACAGGAAAGTAGGCTATTTTAGTTCTTTAAGAACTTCTTGTTTTTATTATTAATTACTTCTTATTTAATATTTAGTTATATAGTATCAATTGCACTGACCTGCATTTTAATTTTTTGTTTGTGCACTGTAGTGTCATAGCTTTTTACTATGTAATTTTGAACACTGCTTTCGGATATGAGGTTGTATGTTTTTCTAAAAAGTTCAAATTTTTTGAAATTTTTATTTAAAATTGATAAAAAAATTTATAAAAAAGATTTTTTTTTAAAGTTTTGATAAAAAAATATATTTATAATTTTAACTTTCTATTAACTGATCTAACGATCTAAAAACTGTATGGGTTAAATTTTTTAGTACTGGATTTTTAGATTTTTTTTTTTTTTTTTGCTTTTTATGTAACAGTTATAATCGATACATGTGGCATAGAATATTTTGTTTGACTTCTTTAAAATAGATATTTATGCAACTTGTGTGAAAAGTAATGCTTTTTAAAACTAGTGGATTTTATTTCACGAGCGAGGTACGAGCGAGTGAAATAAAGACACATGTTTTAAAAAGTTTACTTTTCGCACGTGTTTCATACACTATTTTTTATAATTGCGTGAAAAAAATCAAATCTCATTGGTTCAAAAATAATTCACGTGCTAATTAGACTAAAATGAGTTTGGAGTTTCCAGGAGAGATGTCAAAGAAAACAACCAATGAACTCGCAGTTCGGAGCGCTTGATGCTGTAAGAACCAATAAGCATGTTTCAACATTTTGTCAAAGAAAGCAACCAATGAACTCGCAGTTCGAAGGGCGTGTCTAAAGAAATATTCCCATCGCGAGAAAAAAATTTCACTGATTCAAAAATAATTCACGCTCATAATATTTTTAAATAATAAAGCATATCGATAAATGTTATGAGTATTATCAAATCGAAATTTTACTTGAAATGTTGGCATCTAATGAAAAGAGTAACACATAGTACTTTTTTTTTCACTGATTTTGGGTGAAAAAAAGTACTTTGTGTTACTGTTTCAAAAAGTTTGACTTTTTGCACGCGTTTGATATTGAAATAATAATGTAAAAGTCGGCTTTTTTTCACGCAATTATAAAAATAAATAAATGGCTTATTTCTGCATATTTTAGACAAAAAGCAACAAGACTTGTGTAGTTTAAAACTATTTCTATCTTTAAAAAAAATTTATATCCAATTTTTGAAGTGTTGTAATAGGTTGAAGTACTACGGACAGATAAATAGAAAAAAATTATATTTCATCTCTAAAGTCATGTAATTGGCTTTAAAAATATATATTACACTATTTTGGTTGATTCAAAATATAAAAGGCCTTAGTATTAGTTTTTTTTGTGTGTGTGTCTTTTCGAGAGTTAAGATATCCTGAGATGAAAATGTAGGGGGTAAATTATTAGAACAATTAAAAAGTTAATAACAAAATAACAAAAACACAACGAACTGCCGAAAAGGGCCGAAAATTCGAGACGTGATGGAATTTTGTCACTATTTTTCTCGAACTTAACACCTGAAATTATATATGAATTAGTCATCAGAATTCAGTTTACAGAACCCACGCAACCTAGTATTATTTGTTAAAGTTAAATATTAATAAAGACTAGGTGAAATTAAATTATATTGATTATCGATGTTTAAATAATAGTTAAAACAATTTTAAAAAATTTGCTTTGCGGAATCATTCTTTTTGAGGTGCAGTTTTAACTTTTAATTTTTATTATTTTTTAATTGTGTATTTTGCAAGAGCTTTTCAAAAGGTTTTCGCTTTACTTACGGAGACAAAGTACCCTAAATAATTATTTTTTGTTTTTTAAAACATTTTTCGTTTATTTTACTTTGATAAAACACTTAATAAACATTGATACTAAGTCTTGTTTTATACAGTTATATTTTTATTAGAAAACTATAAAAAAATTTCCTGGGTTATAACTTAGCCTGTGCAATTGGTAAATGAAAACTTTATCTTTTATTTATCTTAGTTTAAGGGGAGTCGAGTCGGATGGTAGTTTGGGTCAAAAAATGTCTAGTTTTGTTTTTGTTCTATTTTTTAATTTGTATATCTACAGCTTTCATTCAAGACCAAGATTATCGATTTCTGATTAGTAGTTTCTTTTGCTTTTCCTGAAATATAAGGTTTTTCAATAGTTAGGAACATTTTTCTCAAGAACTTTAAATGATAACATGTTTTGTTTTATTATTTCTTCCTCATCAATAGCTCTTGGATTTTAACTGAGGAATTTTAAATATATCTGCTTAAAAAAATTATATGATTTTAAATCGATTTTTTGAGGATTTTTTAATAACTTTTTTTCAAAAAAAATCACTCTAAAAGTATTTTTTTCTGTGAAATATCCTAAGTCTTTGAAAAAATTAATATAGAGCCTTAATATTTTTATCTGCATTTCCAAATTTATGTTCCGCAAAACTATTTTTGCAATAAGGTATGTTGTGTATTGTATTTAGTTTTTTTATATAGAAGTTATTAAAGTTGAAAAATAAAAACAATTCAATTTTGGTTACTCATTAAAACTTTACAAAAAATGTTGCTGCCATCTTAATATTTTCATTTACAGTTTTGTGGACAAATGTTACGAGAACGTTTTATTAAAAAAAATAGAAAAAAGTTGTGTTGAAAGAAATTTTTTGTTTAAATATGTCTTTATTTCAATATGTGTTCTTTTCATTCAATTTTAGAGGTAAGATTTCCATAATTTTTGGGTACTGTTTCAACTTAAAAATATTTTATTATAAAAAAAAAGTATGTTTAACATTTTTTTTTTTTTTTTATTGAGCAGCTTAAATTGGATAAGTTGTTTATCTGTTGTAAATCTTCTATATTTTACTAACAAATCTTAGAAAGTGCAGGTGAAAGTATTTTATATATTTTTTAATATTGCTATTTTGGTATTAAACTAAAGCACATAAAAATGATACAGGTTCTTTCTCTTACTATTACAGAGTGAAATTCATCAGACTTCGGAGATCACCGAAAGTACCATTACTGTACGAAGCAATCTTTCCACTTGTGGATCAATAACAGCCAGTTCCTCTGGCCCGCACACCACAATCAGCCTTATCAAGTCTTCCTCCCCCTCCCCTTACCCACCCCATGGTCAAACAAATTCTTCCAATGACCGCCCCCTGCCGCATAGTACACTTTATGGTAAGTGTCTTATATGTAGGTGTTTAGTCTACTTTCCTTTTTTAAAAATTTGATCTCTGTCAACTGACCACTTTTGTACCCATTGATTTGTTTCGCCCCTTCTAGGGACATCTTCGATGTGTAGTAAGGCCACTCAGCGTCGAAACTGCAAAGGTTATTTGTGATCTTCGATTAAATTTGAAAGAATATTTAAATACAGAAAGTAGACATTGAAATTTGTGGAGATACGTACCTGTCTTTCAGTAGTCCCTCCAAAATTTGTTCTAAACGTCCTTTTTTTTAAATACAGAAAATAGACATTGAAATTTGTGAAGATATCTGTCTGTCTTTCAGTAGTCCCTCCAAAATTTGTTCTAAAAGTCCTTTTTTTTTTAAAAAATTTTTTTAAAGAAAAATATGACATCTGAGGGCTATATTTATACTTTTTGTCCATCCGTCTGTCCATCTGTTCCTTATAATAGGGTCTGCTAGATTTTTGGTTCCAATCGTACAATTTTAAAATGTTGTTTCCTTTTTGACGCAACCCAGGCTTCTATCCCTAGCCATTTTTTACGCTCAAATTACAATTAAGCTGAAATTTTTATATAAGGTCAAATATTCCAAAGTTTAATTTGCCCAAGGAACCTAAGCCAAATTGGTATTTTAAGAAATACTTTACCTGGCTCTTAACCATATGAAGTGTGATATTCATATGATTATTTCATATGATTATAATGATATTATTAAACTCCCTTTGTATTTAAACTTGTAACATTATTTTATTTATTATTATGCAAAACTCAGAATTTACACATTCAATTTAGATGTAAGTTGGGTGTCATTTAAAAGATCTGGTCATTTAAATTTGGCAAGATGCTAAACTTACAGAGATCATTACTTACACTTTAAACTAGTCAAAAAATTTTTAACTTGAGAAACAAATAATTTTGCATAAATAATCATAATTTAATTTTTCTGCACTTGCTTCAGAAATAATTATTTTATTAAACTGTTTTCACCTTAACACCTGTTCTTTGATATGCCAAATTTAATCTAACCTCTCATTATATACTCCTTCATACCTAAAGGCTCGGCTAAAACCCACTTTTTCTCCACAGAATCTCTTGTAGTGAACAATCAACAGAGCCGAAACCCCTTGAACTACGGTGGCCCATACAGCCAAACGCCAAGCCCCATCCTGACCCGTCCCACAAGTAGCTCTAGTTCAAGGTCGTCCTACTCTCCGTCCCAAAGCCCACTAATGGGACGCTATGTTAGCAGCGCCTCATCTATCTATTCCCATACGCAGAGTCCTGTTTTGTCAAGGCATACCACTGGGAATAGTAGTGATGGATCAGCTTGCTCACCTACCGGAAGTCCCTTGCAGGTAAATTGGAATAAGGGGACGTAAATGAATTATCCCATGCCATGTTTGATCGAACCCCTCCCCCTAAAATTACGTCACATTGTTACACCCCCCTCCCTCAAAGAAAATGTCCTCCCCTCTCTGAGTGTGATGTAATTTATGTAGGTCCCCTAATGGAATGAAATGCAGATTGTATTTATTTAGAATGATGCAAGTCAGAATGAAGCTTAATTTTAGTTTTTATTTTAACCTTCGGAATGGCATAAAAAGTGCAAATATGAATGATAATTGTTTGCACCGTATAAATTTTAAATTTAATTTGTTTCAAAACATATTTGTTTTAAAAAATTTAAACTGTTTATTTTTTAAGAGATAATCTTAAAAACATTTCAAATTAGAAAAAAGTACATTGTGGACGAAAATCAATTAACTATAAAATTTAATGTTATTGTAAGAAAGACTGATACACGGTATACAGAAAAAGCTGTGTCCAACAATCAGGGGGTTAATTGTTTTGAAATTGAATGTACTTTTTATGTAATTGATTAATTTTTGTGCTCGGATTTCATAAATTTTTTTGAAATTCTAAAATCGAACATTTTCAGTATTGCTTTATTATTTATATTTTGTTTTTTCGCTACAAAACTTACTAGGACTTAAAAATTCATATAATTTGCCATACTTATTTATTAAAAAAATTTATTGAAAAATACTTTTATTTAAAGAATGGGAAGAATTGAAATCCGATTTCATAAAAGATGTTACATTTGTTATTTTTTTCAAACACTCCCCAATCAAAAGTTAGTATACAGATAATTAACATAGTAAATTAATTCAACACTTTGAGTTATTTTTAAACAGTTAACAAAATTTAAACTATACCATTAATATCAATCCTTCTTCCAGAGTCGACATATCACCATCGAAGGGGCCGTCTTCTCCCCATCCCAGAGCCCCAACCAAGGTCGCCGCAGTGACCTTGACAGCTTTTCACCTGCCCGCAGTCCAGGCCACATGACCAACTCAAATGCTTCCAGACATCGACCCTACAGCGTGTCCGTTTCACCAGGTCTCCAGAAACCTGGTTCAAGCACTCCAGACCAAGGCTTGGTTCTGGAAGGTTCGACAGCTGTACACTCGCCATATCAATACCCATCACAGGACCATCTCAGCATCGAAGCTAGGCTGAGCCAAGTGTCTCCCCTGTCTCAGCATACCACTCCCGAGCCTCGATCAACAAGTAAGGAGGGAAGGTTTATGTGATTTAGGGAGGTTTTTTTCCAGCTAATTATAATTTAACATTGGCTGAAAATAATTTTTTAATCAAAGTAAATTTCTATTGTTTGGTTTTGTCTATACTAAAAATTAGATTCCATTCTAATTTTATATTTGTTTTATTTTATTTATCACTTTATTTGAAACTAGTTGACCTATAAAAAAACTTTCTTCTGGTAGAAAAAAACAATGGTATAAATTTCTCGATTTTATCAAAAGTTTTGAAAAAATTCATATTCAGCCAAATAGTTTATTCGCTCAACTGCAAATGCTAAATATACCTAATTTACCAAAATTGCATTTTACTTAAATTGGCCATAGCTGCCCAGTTGGTATAGCATTGGAAATAATGTTATTGGCCATTGTTGAGCTCGGATCGATCCTAGGAAGCCCACATTGCTTTTCAATGAATGGAAAATGCAGCTAAAATTCCAAAATTACTTGTAGTACACTGGGACACACACGCTTGTTAAATCTGTGAAGTTCAATATCCTGATGTTTACGCTACTGATAAAATATTGCACTGAGTTCCAGCTCAGGTTTTGGCCTTGTCATCTGTCTGTTTCAAATAACAAGGCCCATTGTTTAAAACCCTCGCTAGTTGAAACAAGCCATTGGCCAATCAAGAAGCAAAAGCTTTGAGCACAGCTTCTAGCTATTCTAATCTGAATGCTTTGTTATGCTTACTTTGAATTTTAAATATTAAAAAAAAAGCGTATGTTCTATTAATAAAAAGTTTTAAATGATTAAAATGGAGCAAGTAAAGTTTATTTCTTTGGATAAATAAACATTTAGAAAATTCCCAGTTCTGAAAAGGATACAGCATATTCAACAACTAGCAGTATCCCAATTGATTGCTAAAGCACCACATCAATTTATTCATTCTAATATTCAGTACTAGACATAGCATTATCTTCTTTTTTCTTATCTCTCTGATCTGGATCAGATCCATGAGGTTATTTTCCCTTAACTTCTCCATCGCCAAACCAGGTGCACATCAAAGATCCCCCCTCAAAAGGCCAATGCTCTCCAAGAGATGCTAGTGGCCTCTTCGCTGGTGCAGGTAGAGAAAGTCTTAACGCCACCAGAAAACCGCAGGGTTTTTAAATGTCCAGTGGACAGTCGAGCCAAAGCAGTTTGGTCTTTCCTTTCAACACCAAAACAATTGAAGCACCCGGACCATTGCCTGTGTACCATGGGTGTGCTGGTGGCAGTTTCCATGGGTTGTTATGGAGGCCATTCTTCTTGGGGGGGGGGGAGTAGAGTTTAAGATAGGTCAAAGGAGCCCCCTCAGATTGGGGCATGGAAGAGCCCGCTTTCGCCAGATCATCAGCAATCTATAATAATAAAAGAAAGAGTCTGTCTGTGTATATGTCTGTGGATTGCAAAAGACCTACTTAGACTGCTCTAAAAAATTCGAAATTTTTAATATAGATTCCTTTTAATACCTACTTGTGCACCTGAGGCTTAGTTTTTTCATATTTGATTGTGATTTTTAATTAATATAATTAGTTTAAAAAAAAACGTTATCCACGTGGGATTGCGGGACCATAACAGGGCTTGAAAATACATGGACCGGGCCGAAACGGGGGCTTGACGCCATGCTCTATTAGTTCGATTAATTGAGTTTTGTTGAGATATGCACTCGCCCGAAGGCTGCTTCATCCTCTATTAGTGTTTGCTTTTTTAAGTGTGCATGCTCCAACACGAATTTTGTTTTGATTTTGAGTGTATTTTCAAAAGTAAACATGCCTCTAAAAGGAAGCACTGCGAAGTTAACGGGTTCCCAGTAAGGCTGGACCATACTGCTAGTATCATTATACAGTAAACTCGCATTCCAAGAACAGCGAATTAATCTTAAGAATGACGAATAAATTTTAAAAAACGAAGAAGGCATTAAGAACAACGAACAACATTAAAATAAGGATGATATAGGAAACCTGGTGTGTGCCAAAATGTGTTCGGCCAGGTGCACATCACGTGTCGATTTTTGCCGAAAAGCGTCAATTGTAAAATAAACTGTTCGCGATTTCAGTGAACTGCTTTGCGTGATTTTGATAGCAAAATGAGTGAGAAGCGAAACAAAGTTCAAAAAAAAAAAAAATCTTCAATTACAAATAAGAATGAGAAGTTTCATGGCTAATAAACAGAACAAAAAAATGACCGACCTTTTTGTAAAATTGTATAAATCTTTATATTTCATAACTGTTACATATTTTACCTTACTTTTATGAAAGCAAAAGCAATTTTGAGGATATTTTCTTTACTTTTGCGGATTATCCGCGAATTCGCTTATCCGCGGATGCCGCGCCACCCAATTCCGCGGATAATCGGGAGTTTACTGTATTTTAATTCCACATGGACATAACATTATAATATTGTATTTGTTAACATAGTTTATAATTATAATTTTGTTCCAGCATCCAGTGCCTCCGTTCACTCCAGTGCCTCTGACGAATCCAACGCCAGCGATTTTTCCAGCCCCACCCGCAGGCCGTCCAGTGACAATCTTGACGACAGCCGCTTCCAGCTACTCGGAGACCTGTCCCAAAACCCACTTGGGCTCAGCGGGCCCCCTGGGATATCCAGACAGCAGCTACTTAGTGGGCCCTGTCCCATTTGTGGGGACAGGATATCTGGGTTCCATTACGGTATCTTCTCCTGCGAAAGTTGTAAAGGCTTCTTCAAGAGGACTGTTCAGAATAAGAAGAACTATGTGTGCCTGAGAGGTGCCAATTGCCATGTTTCCATCAGTACAAGGAAGAAGTGTCCTGCTTGCCGTTTTAATAAATGTCTCCGTATGGGCATGAAGTTGGAAGGTAATGACTTGTTTTTTTCCTTGTGATTTTTTTAAACGCTGTGAACAATTTTTTATATTGAATGTTATGTTTTACTTTAGCTTAAGTAGAACTTAATACTAATTGATATTTTTCACTTGCAATTTCTTTAGTAAAGGGTACTTGTTATTTGTATGTTGTACATACCATTTTCTAAGACAGATGTGTATCTTAGAATATCAATAAGTTGTTTAATCTAATTTTTAGTTTTTCAATTTTTAATGCCTGCATCAAAATCTGAGGAAATTAATGTAATTGTAGATAGTAGCATAATTTTATGCAGCATAATCAACAGTAGGTTAAGTATTTTCCCAATTTATGTTATTTTTCTGTTAGAACAGGCATTATGTTTAAAATAATAATATGGTCAAAGTTATTAACCAGAAGTTCTAAAATTACTGGATTTCCTCTTTACTTAATGCTTGTGGAAATACTTATAGTATGAATAAACAGGTGGACAAAAAATGTTGAATAAGTTTCTAATATATCTTTTAAACCAAAAAAGTATTTACATTTATTGGGTGGTTAAAATGTAAATAAAAAAGAGTATAGACAGCAATAATTTATGGTGTTAAAGATAGGTCTCTGATTTCGCATTTTTCAAACAATTTTTTTACAAATTGAATGGTTGTTGCTGTATGCCACCAGGCCGTAGCATGGATGGTAAAGGGTTGCAGTAGCATTCATTGGCACAAGGCTTTGAGTACCCATGAGAGGGTGGGTGTCTGACTTCTACTCCGAAAAGGCGCCGCCCCCTTCAATTGAATGGTTGACAAATGACAACAGACAGTGATTGTGCCCTCTAGAAGGAAGAGTGAAGGCTTTATAGCCCATCACCCAACTCGCCAGAAGAGACAGTCACAAGAGACACACAAAGAAGGAAGACGCAAACACATAGACAAATAACAACATTTATTGACAAGCACAAACATCCATGCCTTTACCGGGATTCGAGCCCGAGCCCAGCAGCTCTAAAGGCTAGCACACTAACCATTGCGCTGGCGGGCCGGCAATTGAATGGTTGCAACAGAATACGGGAGGGTGGGGATGGTACAGACAAACAGCTGGCCTTAAATCTCCAACATGATTATAACGAATTTTTGTTTTTTTAAACATCCTTTAGAATGACAAGAAAAGTGACTAAAAATTTTGATTTTTCTTCCAGCCATCAGAGAAGACCGTACGAGAGGCGGACGCAGCACTTACCAGTGCTCTTACTCCCTGCCCTCCACCCCTCTTGGGGAGGACCGCGTGGCCTTCTCGGGGGATATCAGTCTTTCGCCATCGTCACTTCCTAGTGATTGCCATACCAAGCCAGATATATCATCCTCCAGGTCTTCCAAAGGTAGGGATAGTTTTAAGGGGTTCCCTTGAATGTCCTTGATTTTTATTTTCAATTTCAAGGACCCTTTTATACTCCTGGATTTTTACCAAAAATCGATAAAAAGTCCTTGATTTTGATTTCCGATTTCAAGTACCCCTTAGTACTCCTCAATTTCGACCAACAATCGTTAAAAAATTCTTGATTTTCTTCGTTCCCTACATTCAAATTTCGATAAGTAATTTCTTTAATCAGTGCCAAGTCGGAAGTAAATGGCACGCATAGCACTTTGGCATTCTTCAAACCTGGACTATTTTTTTTAAAGGGCACGTATTGGTAAATCAAATCTTTAGGTATTTTATTACTTATCATCGCATTACGATAAAGGGTCCTTGAAACATTTTTTGGAAGTCCTTGAAAAGTCCTTAAAAACTCCTTGATTTTTATTTTGAAATAAGAGTGGGAACCCTGGTTTTAATGCCATCTTTACAAATACAAAATTGTGGACCAGCAACAGGGCAGAGGCCCTCGACCAGCCCAAGGTTGGTCCAAAATAAATCTAGTAATTTACCAGTTTCCAATGACTATCAAGATTCTTCTTAAAATCTTTTACTCTCTTCGAATGCACAACATAATCTGGCAAGGCATTCTACTTATTGATAACTCTATTGTAAAAATAATGTTTCCTTACCTCCCTTCTAAAGCATGATTTATTCCATTTCTGATCATGTCCTCTGGTCCCGCTGTTTAAGGCAAAACCTAAGCTCTCCATGTCTCCCTGTTTTATGAACTTGAATAACTGAATTAAATCAGCTTTAGCTCTTTTATTTAAGAGGGAATACGTGTTTAAAGATCTCAATCTGTTATCATAATCAATACCAGACAGACCCTTAATCATTTTTGTAGCCCTACGCTGAACTTTTTTCAAGCAACTCTATATCTTTTCTGAGGAAGGGAGAACTGAACAGCATATTCCAGATGCGGCCTTACCAATCCCCTGTTGAATCCGGCCTTTAGAATAGTTTTTTTTTTTGCTTAAAATAAGTGTTATTTTCAGGGGCAATTCTAAGTTGGGGTAAATTGTAAACATCTGAAGAAATTCTGCACGAAATATGCCATTAATTTTAAACAATTAATTTCAAAATTTCCTGACCTGTTGTTTTTTGTTTTCATTTATTAAAAAATATTAAGCATGAGAATTACAAAAAAAAAAAAAAAAAATTGTATCTTGTAAATTCCTAGGAATCCTTCCTTCAAGATTAGTTTATAAATATTTATAAGTAGGACTTGTATATTGTGAATTTTTTTTTATACCTAAGGTAATAGAGAATTTATGTGAGCAGTAGTACAGTTTTGGTTAAATTTTCATATGGATTGGAGTAAATGTTGGTAGTAAAACATTTCCTGCATCCAGCATCATTGGTTATGTGTAGATCAATCTACTAGTTCTAATAAAAATATAAGCAAATTTATGGGTAGTAAAACAAAGTTTTCGAGAAAACTGTGAAATATTTGCTTGTTTACTAAAATTAACCGCATAAATTTAGTGTTCTTGGGGACTAAAGTGTTTTTAGATTATTAAAACTTATAAGTTTAACATTGGTTGAAATTTTACTTAATATTTTACTTAATATTCTAATTAAAAAATATTCTGATACATGTGTACACATAAAATACATATTCAACTTGTAAGAGAAATATATTTTGGTTTTAAAGTTTTATGTGCTGATCATAATGTATTTGTGAATGTTAAACTATTTATATCTTATTGATTTATCAACAAACAAGTTTTACAACAAATTTCAAGGGACCTGAAAAGTTATTCGTTAAAATGAATTGTTCGTTAAAACGGAATTGCATTAAAAAAATAACATTTTGTAAAATTTAATTCCTATTCATACCGATCACAGACATTTGCAGTTGCGCTTTTATTTTATTTAGGTCTTTCAAAAAGGTTTATAAAGTTGGAGATAAGAAAGATTATAAATTCTTTTGCAACATATGGGAATTTATTTCGTTTTACTGGATATTTGGTTGTAATGATATTCATTATAAAGACATTTTACTGTATATGTAACTTGATGAACTAATAGTTAAACTTATTCAATTTAGAGTCTGCTGGTGCAAACTCTCCTGATGAACAAAACCAGCCAATCGTCCCCCACCTCATTCAGGATATTCTGTCTGTGGAGCACTTGTGGCATTACACAGACAGGGAACCATCCAGATCAGCCAATCAGCAGCCTCTCAAAATTCCAGATGGGGATCAAGACTTCCTAAGCAATTTATGCAACATTGCAGACAATAGGTTATATAAAATTGTCAAATGGTGCAAAAGCTTGCCACTTTTTCGGGAGATTGGGGTAAGTTTCTATTATGTTATGCTGCGAGAGTTTAAAACTGTAAAGTTGATGAGTACAGGGGGAAAACTGCTTAATTCCGTAGAGAACTTTCTTCTGCAGGCCACTTTGGCGATAATAGTGAGTAATCGTCTAAACTGGTGTAAGGAAACCAGTTTCTAACTACCCAGATTCACGCGATGCACGATTCCGACGCTTAGACTGTGGTGAAAAAAGAGTGAAACTGGTTTACTGTCGCCAATGTCTGCCAAGCACACAATTACGGGATGGCTCCTAATAAATCAAGCGGTTCTTCCCCTGTACTCTTCAGTTGTGTGCAAGCTGAGAGATACACAAGGAAGATAATTTTATATAAAGTGAACAAAAAATTACTAACTTTTTTATGAATGTTATATTATTTTAACTTCTGCCTAAGCTTAAGAAGCCCATCTCTATTTTTTACGAATAAATATATTTAATTAAGAAATTATCTTTATTTTATTGTCTTTAAAACTATATGTGTATGTCGAATAATAATAAACAATTGGTTGAAGGTCTATTAGCACGGTTTCTTAAAATGAACACAAAACTGTTATATTATTAGGACACCATAGCTTTAAAACTGATTTTGACTCTGAATCTCTAGTTGCGTGGTGTAAAATTTGTAGACTCATAGAAATATTACTTTGGATGCAATGTCTTTTTAATATCAGGTGCGCAACTAAGTTTTCGCTGATTTTTTTATATAAAAATGCGACTTTATTGTGAAAATATGGTTACAAATTAATTATTCAAAGTATTGCCCATTGCTAGCTAAAACTTTCCCCCGTCCTTCTGGCAGAGCTTGTAAACCGTTACGGTAGATGATGCTCAACATCCCTTGGTTTCAAATCATAAGGAACACTGTTTCCTTGCTTTTGAATCATTCCCAACACATGCAATCGCTTGGAAATAGCTTGTTGGGTGACTCCTAATGCTGAAGCAAGCTCTTCTTGAGTTTGGCTCGAATCCTCATGTGGAAATGCCTTCAAATCAGCACATTCCAAGGTTTTTGGCTTTCCTTCACGTGGACGGTCATTAACATCTTTAAAAAAATCACCGTCTTAGAAGTGACAGAACCAATAACGGCACGTTTCACTTAGAGCAGAGTCTTTGTATACTTTTTGGAGCTCTCGATTCGCTTTGGCTGCCGTTTTCTTCAAATGAAAGAAGAAAATCAATAATTCCCTCAAATGGTGTTTAAATTTCACAAATCAGACATTTTCACACAACCAAAAAAGTATGACACTAAAATAAAATAACAAATATGTCACCAACACTTATTTACTATATATCTAACCTTGGTATAGGATATGTTAAACTCAACCAACAATTGCTGTGGGAGCCACCTATTACAAACAGCGACAACTTAGTTGCACACCTAATATTATTCCACGCATCATTTATGATTTTGCTTACATTAATCTTCTTTAAATTTTCAGATGGATGACCAGATTGCTCTTCTCATAAACTCTTGGTGCGAGCTGCTATTGCTGAGTTGCTGCTATCGATCCATGCCCACCCCCAACGAAATCCGGATTTCGCACGAGAAATCTGTTACCCTCTCTCAAGCCCAGGCTATGGGGCTCAGTCCTGTCATTGACCGAATGTTCAATCTGACTGAGCATCTGAGAAGACTTCAGGTTGATCAATATGAATATGTTTCGTTGAAGGTTATCATCTTATTGACTTCGGGTAAGTAGGAGTGACATTTAATGGTTTTGTTCTTTAGTGTTCAAATTTTAAAGTTATAATAATCTTAATAATTTTTTTTTTAAATAAGGGAATTTTAGTTGTGTTTTTTTTACTAATTCTATTGTTTTTCCTTTTTGTATCTATTTAGTAAAACAATATATTTGCAATTATTTATGTTTCTACAGCATTGTTTCATATTTAAATTTTAATTTTTTTTTGTGTGGTATATTTAAGATTTGATTATTTGTCATAGAGACTTGCCTAGAAGTGATTCATATGGGAATAAGATATTGGAAGGATTTGGCTTAGGAAATTTTCCTCCATCACTTACTATGTATGCTATTAATAGCTAAAGGAATAGTCTGGACTCTTGCATTGGACTGGAGGACGTCTGCCAAGAATTTTTTTTCTAGCTGTATTTGGCTGCCCTTTATGCTGCCATGGGAAAGTAAACTGCAGTAACCGCAACAAACAATGAATTGGACCTTAGATGAGATATAGAAGTAGACCGCAAGTCGCATTCGTTTCTACTGTTGGAAGCGTTCCAGAATGCACCACGTGATTCAGGGCAGGACTGCTACATTTGGCGAAAAAAATTCGGGGTTTTCAATTTGGTGACTTTACTATAAACTTAATTGACAACGTTATTAAAAGTTTCCTCATTTAAATTAATTTCCAATTTTCAAAATAAAATAACATCGAAATGCAGAACTAGTTCTGAATTTAAAACTACATATAAATAACGTGTGGTAACTTTGCATGAACCTTCAAAATATAATAATTTATGTTATTTAGATTCTTTTTACAAATTTTGGTTTGATAAGGTAAATATATTGCATGTTATGCCGTAACAAATGTAAAATAACAATGATTAATAGTACATTTGTAATCATGTTTATAAATCGCCATTGAAGAAGCATGGGGAAAAGGATCTTTTCTGCCGGGAATCACGTAACACAAACCGCGACCATCATGTTTTAGGGTTACACTTCATCTACTCTCCTATTTCTGATCTAAGAATTTTACCATTTTTTCTCTGAAATAATATGTCATTTAGTGTATTCTCTTGTTGGCTAAAATTATTGAGTTCTTATAAGAAGGGTCTAAGAGTCATCAGTCTAGAAACTGCAGTTTACCTTGCCCACTGCAGTATGGGTTCTCTAATGCTAACTCGCAAGTCTTGCATAGAAAATAAAATTTCAGAATTTTGCCAAACTAAAATGTTTATTTCACTGTTAGTTATTTGTAAGATTTTTAATTTTCACTCCTAGATGCCCATGGCTTGAAAGAACCAGTAAAGGTGCGTGCTTGTCAAAAAGAGGTTCTCGAAGCTCTCCAAAACTACACCGCATCTCACTATCCCCACCAGCCGAGCAAATTCGGGGAACTTTTACTTCGATTGCCCGAGCTGGAACGAGCTTGCCAAGTTGGTAAGGACTCACTGACCACAAAACAAAGGACTGGTGACATGCCCAGCTTTAACCTGCTCATGGAACTACTTCGTGGTGATCACTGATTATGCGTTTGAGAGCATTACACATTTTATTTCAACCGGTGGCATACTTTTTATTTGCTGTTGCCCAAAGATTGTTGACTTATAGCATTGCAGAGCAAGATTTTAATCCATTGAATTGTTTGTGTTGATGATTTGAGGTTTTGAGTACCAAGAGTTTCTTGGTGCAGTTTATGGTGAAGAAGAAATGAAGTAATAATATTTTTTCACTGATTAATTCTTACTTTTGTTTAATTGTCCTTTCATTATGATTTAAATTAATTAAAAATTTATATAAAAAAATATTTCAATACATATATTTCAAACATTTAAAAAAAATCTACAAAAAGAAAAAAAATAAGCTGTTAAAAATATCTCAGTCCGCAAAGAATTTATTATAATAAAAAATCAAAATTGCAAATGATCATTTTAGACAACAAAACGTTGTTGATTGTGTAAAATAATAGTTTGCTGTGCAAACATCATTGTTATTATAAAATTTAGATATTTATCATTGATATTGAAAATATTTATACTTTTATACTTCAATGGACTAAAATGTTGCTCTGATTTCGATCTTATTGCTCGTTAATATTTTAAATTAACGGTAGCCAGAAATTGTGCTATGCAGTAGCATACAAGACTGGTGCTACTAGGTCAATAACCTATTTGGTGCCAAGTTTGTTTTTGTATGAGTGTATTTAGTTCTGATCAATAACCAGATTTCATTGCCAAAATAATAGAATTGTTCATTTATTTCAAGTTTTGTTATAATGCCTTATCAAAATAATCCCATAATCAAATTTGGGGGGATTTTACGAAACGTGGCTTACACTGTGAAATATTAAGGATTATATAAAACACTAAGAACGTTATTCTTATTTTACACTTTTGTTAGGGATTTATATTTACATTTTTCAAAATTTTAATGAAATTTATTTGATATTGAATTCTGATGTGATCTTATGTTAAAAAGTATCATTTGGGATACATAGATTTTTTTTTCAATCGTATTGTATGTTAAGATTACATAAAAAAAAATATTTTATAATGACATTTTATAATTTTTTTTAAGGAATATGGACTTCTATTTGTTAGCTGATTAATTTTTCAGTTACTCCTTTTTACTAAATTTGGACATTAAAATAGTTTTTTGCTATAATACTGGTCTGACTTTAAGCAATAAATGCTAAATGTATGACTGTTAAATGTATTTATCACTAATTTATTGTAGAGAATATTATCTCTTTGAAAATTACATTCCATTGGGCCTAGTTCATTAACATTCCTTTTCATTTTTAATGTATGCAGTGCTTTATGTTTTTGCTTTAAATTTTTCTTTTAATGCAGCAGCTTTGAAGAAATGTTATGTGTGTGTTGATTTTGTTTGCATTGCATTTAGTTTTTTTTTTACTGCCCAGTGTAAAAAATTACCCAACAAATGCAAGTCTTTTTATAAGTGAAACACCTTTTAAAGTTTTATAATTTCACCATTTTTATTATCATTCGGCATAATTCATATTTCACTCTAGTATAACTGTTGGAAATTCATTGAATAAATCCACATGCTGGATGCGTGGTTTGTCAAAGTTTGCACTGTATCAAAAAGATATATTGTTTAACTAAATGTACTTTTGAGGCCTTCTACTTGTACGTGTTCATGTATGAACATTTCTTTTTACAAAGTAGAGTTCTTAAGTCCCCCTTTTTTTAAAACAAAGAATTTAAAAAATTTACCCCTTTGGTTTAATTTTTAGATTGTAGTAAAAATCTGGCATTTTATTTTTTTTTGTTTGTAACTTTTTATTTTGTTTATTTTATGTACTATTTTGTATTAATCGCTTGCATTCTTTCTTATGTAAAGTATAAACACCAGAAGTGCCAACTTTTTACTGCCATAAGTGTTAAAAGGAGCGAATTCATCTTAACATTTCATAAGCACAATTTGCGAGTAGTGCGAAATGTAAATAGCTTTGTGTTTTTGTAGTTTTCTCAAATGTGCACTGTATTATAGCAGAATTAAGTGTCACTTATTTTATGTTGTATGTTGAAATTTTATGGGAAAGGGGTTTTGTGTTGCAATTTTTTTTTGTCCAAAAATAAGACACCATTTTTTTTCTTCAGAAGAGAATGTATTTAGCTTTTTATGAATTTCATTTTAACAAATCTTATTGGAAGTAATCAAATGCAAGCTTCAACTGGATGGATAGTTTCAGAAGTAGTTATCAGAGTCAAATTTTTTTAATGGTTCAATTATATTCTGGTAACTTAATTATTTTTAAAGATGCATGTAAGCTTTATAATAGAATAATCCTTTAAAAAAATTAATGCTTAAAAAAGTTGACTTGTAAGGCCTATATCCAGACTGATAATATAGACAGGTTTATTCACATCAGAAATGTATTTGACATATCTTTAATACAAAATATTACTTTGTACAATAGTAAAAATATGCAGAATGTCATTTCTCATGCCTACTTATTAGATGTTATTCTTATTTATCCTTTAACATAAATACACTGCTCAAAACAATTATTGGAGCACATTGCATACTTTTGTTAACCCTTTCAGTTTCAGTGCTTTGTTTTTCATTCTAAAAATCTAAAATTTGTGAAATAGATTCCTTATTCATACAGAGTGAAAAGGTAATAAACAGGTAGAAAAATATTAAATTTTTAACTAAAATTTAAGGGGAGAAAATTGGAATAAAAAATTGAAAATAAATTATAACAATAATTTTTTCAAATTTTTATTTGCAAAAAAGAGGTAAAATCAATTTTTAAACATCTGAGAATGCAAGAGTGAAGAATTTAGGGTCAATTCATTTCATAAAATTTTTTTGGGAGTGAATTTTACTGTACCATGTTTTCACAATTTCATTTGATTTATACAAACATTATTTACACCCTCAGAACACATGATTCTTCCATCTTTCGATAAATTAGTGCAATCTCAACTTAGTGAGAAAAAAAGGGCAAGCTCATGATTCCAAATGGAAACTTTGGGGTTGAAAGAGTTTAAACCATGCGCTCCCCTAATTGTTGTGAGCAGTGTAATTTAGTTCTGCATTAGGGTACTTCACTATATTAAGATTAGGTATTGAGTAGTTGGAAAAAAATTTAGTTATTTACTTAAAACTGTAGAAAATTATCTCCATTCATGTTTAAGTTTCCACGGGAAGTACACATATACTTTCTTAACTGTTAGTTGAACAAAATATTCAATTAACTAAATTTATCAAAAGCATATATATAATTAGGGAAGATGAACATTTCGATTAATATTATTGATAATATTATATATTTTATTTACTTTTATGCAGTGTTAGTGTCTACGAATTTCAAAAAAGTGTTTCCGAACTGTGAATTTTAAGTTTTGGAAAAATTCCAATAAAGTTATCGAAAATTGATAGTGCCTTATGAAAGTATAGTTGTTTTATGGTAATATATATGTTTTTCTAAAAGAAAAAGCAATAACATTAATTGTATAAAGTTTATTGATCGGATTATAGACTATATTATTTTTAATTAAATTAGCAGCTATATCTAATTGTTATTGGAAAGATTTTAAGTTTATATTATATTATTACATCCTGCAAAACTAAATTATGACAAAATATTAATACGGCTATTTATGAAAATATTTCATATGATAATATTATTATTTTTTTTACTGTGTGCATACCTTTCAAATAAACGCATTCAACTACAAATTTATTAAATGATTAGTATTATGCAAATCTTAAACCATTTAATTACAAGAAGTTTTAAGTTTGAGCCTTCATTCGATTTTCGGAAACTGCTTAACTTTTTTTATATATAATACAAAGTATGTTGGTATTATGTAGTACTTCTTTTCAAAAGGGTATGCTATTAAAATGGGTTTTTTATGCATTTATATATATTGGAAACATATGAATGCTATTATATCTGTACCATATGCACTCAATGTGTAATCAAAAGCATTAAAATTTGAATACTGAACTGCACTCATTCTGTTTGAAATCTTAAATTGCTTTGTAGTTTTGTTGGCCTTGTGAGTTTTATTGTTCGTTGTGAAATATTGTAACCGGTGCATTTTTGTTATGTTGTGTTTTAGCTGCAGCTGCTTTTTTGGGTGGCGGTTTCTCAGCTCTGTATGTTTTTTCCGAAAAAGTTTTATTCTTGTTTTTGTGTTTGGAAAATCGGGGAAAATTGTAATTACCTCAATTTTATTGTAGTATGAAAATTAATAAAGTTGTGTACAAGCGATATATGTTTGTTTTTACTTATTAAGTGTGTGTGTGTGTAAAGGTACAGTCCTTCCTTACAAACCTTGTTAATGTATTCTCGGTTAAGATGAATCAAAAGCGGTTAAGTTCTGAACTAATGAGAAATCATTTCGCACTTAAGCTCCCACATGTGCAATTATCTCATTGTTGCAAAGTGAGATAGTATATGTGGGAACTTAAATGACAATTTGCTTAACATGAAATTGCACTTAGCATGTTCTGAAAATTCCATCATTTTTTTTAATATAATATTTTATATTTTTGATAAGGAAACTAGTGGTGAAGGTTTAAAAAATAAGAAATTGCTTTTTCTCATTTATTTACACACATTTTTCAGTAGATATTTCTTTAGTAAAAATTATAAATCGTAACATCAAGTAGTTTTTAAAATTATTAGTAATATTTTTAAAATTTAACAATTGAAAAACTTAGTCCTAGAACTTGCTAAGTGACAAAAAGGTGAAACTGAGGAAAATGAGCTTCAAAGTTTTTAGTTTGCCTTTAGATACTGTAAAAATGGCACTTACACAAGGTTAAAAGTATACATAAATTGATATTTATGAAAAGGGGGAATCTTGTCCATTTGAAGGATGGAACAATCTGTTCATTGAAACGAAAAATCTCAATTTTCTCAAAAATGTCACCAGGTTCTTCCACTAAGCTCTTCAATTATTCTCTTATCTTATGAATGAAAGGTTCAAATGTCTTGACTGATGGTTAGCATAAGCTATTTTGATATTCCCTTCAAGTTCATGTTAATGAGGTTTGACTGTATAATTTTAAACATTTTGAAGAGTAATAGTACCAATGTATTTAATATTAGTAGATATTTAAGTTATACTTCAAATACAGCCAATCTGTACCCAAATGTACCAAGGTAAACTGAAATTTGGTTCAGCTAATTTTTTTACAATAAAGATGGCTACTGTAAGTTAAATTAGGGGTGAGAAGTGCCACATGACTTACAATTACCACTTAAAAATAAATTAAAATTCACCTACAGATTTGTGCAAGTTTCCTAATTTTTAGCAATACCATAAAAGCCTAAAAGTTTTATGGCAGATACCCTATGCACATACACGACTTTCTAGAAAACCTTTGACGTCTGACAATTTCTAGGAACTCATGTAACAAATTTGAAATTCGTAGCACTTTTCCTTTTACAGCCTTACCTTTAAAATAACTTTAAAATCTAAAAAAAATCTGAGGCAACTATCCTTTGCGCTTGTACCATTTTTTCGTATAAAGTGCCCATTTTGTATTTCTGTTAGTTTTTATAATACAGTCTAACCCTGTTAACAGGAACTCAAAGTGAGCACGGAAACATTTAATGATAACACCGTCAGCAATTTTTTTTACGTTGAACCAGTAATTTTTTTAAATGAAATCACATCTAAAATTATTCTAATTTTGCAATGTAAAACACTAATAATACATGTATACAATTAGTAATGAAATAAATAAAGTTCATTTGGAGTTGTACATACCATCGAAAAATTAAGAAAATGTTAAAGGTAGGTTTGAATTACCGTCTCACTGGAGCTACACGAAGGCTATTGGCGAGGGCGACGTAATTTAGAACCACAGTCAAGTGACACAACCAAAAAGTGCGGCATAAGGGCGCAGTGTTGGGACTTTGAAGCATAATTAACATGCACTTCCTCTACACGGGGTATTATTCGTCGGACATTTTTGGGCTGCACGGGCCGTTTATGAAAATGTTTAAGGAACAGAAATTAAGAACAATACATAATAAAAAAATATTGTTTTTCTATTATGTTTCAAACGAAATATATTGCTGCTTTCAGTTTGTTTTGGTTTTGAGTGAAAATCAATAATTTTGAATGCAAACCACTTCTAATTTCATATGTTCTTAAGCTTTCGCCTCTGTAAATTGTCATCCTACACTTGCTGTCTCATTCATTGGATTCTGTTAAATCATGGGAGATGTTGTGATTTTTTCAGAAGTAGAAGACTATTCTTATAATGCTTGTTGACAATTCTTTTTAATGAGATTCATTTCTTTGAATTACGACGAACAAAAAGTCATATTCTGAATACATTTTTTGGAGTTGAACAGGATTGGGCTTGAGCAATTTTACGTTGAGATTTTTTAGCATTAGCTCAAAGCTTTATAGTTTGTGGAAATGCTTTTAGTTAATCTTAAGCAAAATTTCATAAGTTAAGGAGGTTGGACTGTAAGATAACATATGTAATAACAAATAAATTAAATAAAATAGCAACAGTTACTGGTACATTTTTATTTTTTTACTATGTTCCCAAAAAGCGAATAAATAGCTAATACATTGACAATAAAAAGAAAGTACCACAATTACAATTTCAAATGCTTCTTTATATATACACACACAATGACAATGGTCTTGATGCAATGATATTTTTTATTTAGTCCAGCTGACTTTAGGAATGTCATAGTGCTCTGTCAATGAATCCAAGTGCCTGTTAAAATCCTAAAGAAAAAAAAAGATATACAGATTAGAGTTTGGATGTATATTTAAAATTAAACTTTTTTCAGCATGGAATTTAATTATGCAAGTAAAATTTGATTAAATGACAGTGTTGTGGTACTAGTTTGTAGTAGGCAACAGTTTAGAAAAAAAAAGCTGAAGACGAAAATTCCAAATTCTGAAAGAATTTCGAGAATTTGTTGTCCATTGCTATCATACAATTGAAGAGCTTAGTGGAAGAACGTGCTAAGTGACAAAAATATGAAAACGATAAAATCAGCTTTAACCCTTTCAGTCCCAGTGATGCCATTTGGCATCATCCCTTTCAATATTTTTTTTCCAAATGTTTATGACCGTTATGACATCCAAACACATATCATTCGATTCTTCACACTTAGTTCTATTAGCAATATTTTACATTAATCTTAATAGAAGTCGGAACTACTATTTTTTTATTTAGAAAATAGCTAACAAGTGTTTCACCTGATTTTTGAAAAGTTCACTTCAGTTCCCCATATTTAAAACACAATTTAAACTATTTCAGTTAAAATAATTACTAAATTTTTTTTTAAATAATATGGTCAGATACGTTAAACTATATAACTCGAAGTGGTTTTAGGTAATACATATATTTTTATTTTGTTGTTTTCCACGGTTAAAAAATTTTGGCATTATATCAAAAACCATCTAAAAAATTTAAATGAATTTTTTTCTTATGGAAATCTTATTTTTGACCTAAAATAAGCTTATTTTGCAATCATCAGATGTTTCTGTAGTGTAGTAACTTTTTGGGACTGAAAGGGTTAAAAGTTTTTAGTTTGCACTCAGATCTACTGAAAAGGGTACTTTAAAAACCGTAAAAAACATACTAATCCTCAAGTTAAGTTTGTGAAAAAGGGGAAACTTGTTATCATTAAAGAAGATAGTAATATGTTCGATGACACAAAATCTCAATATTTTAAAAAATGTCACTTAGCACCTTCTTCAACTAAGCTCTTCAATTGTAGAAGGTATTTTAATATAACAATTAAATTTAAATGTATCTATCCTTATCCTAAATTTGCTAAAGTAAAGTGTTATTGATATTTTTTTATGAAAAAGAAAGTCTGCCTGAACTGAAGTATGTCTCTGTATAGAGAACACATACAACTTTTAAAATTGAAACAAACCAACTTTAGCTAAAAGGCCTTATTAAAAATGTTGAGCTAACAACCAGAAATTTGTTAAAAATAAATAACAAATGAATTTTAAAGACAGTACAATTGCAGGGCTCCCAACAGATTTTCAACTTGTCCCTAGGGAAA
Source organism: Hylyphantes graminicola (assembly GCA_023701765.1). NCBI lineage: Eukaryota > Metazoa > Arthropoda > Arachnida > Araneae > Linyphiidae > Hylyphantes > Hylyphantes graminicola. The sequence goes on from CM043119.1 coordinate 18,390,788, forward strand.
AAAGGGACTCAGCACCTTAAAAAAGGGACCTTAAAATATCGAGTTAAGGCATATTTTGAGGAGGGGGGGGGGGTTGGACAATTGTCCCCGCACTCAAATAAAATTGCCCACATGCATTTTCCAACAGTTATGTATATCGATAAGATACTTCTAGTAAACGTAGAGAGAAAGTCGATTGTAATAATGTCACAGCATTTTCAAGACGTTTTGAATCAATAAGACAAGAAATTGTCCTATCATCAATAAATTTTCTTGAAGATAAAAGTTAATGACGAAAACAGGCCAAAACTTTAAAAAGCGCTAAAGCCTTATGCCTTGCACGATCAGTTAGAAATAAACAAAAGATTGAATGTCACTCTAAATGGCTGCGAGGACAGACTATTTTAACCCGTGGCCATCAGCCATAAAATTTCTGCAAATAAAAACCCAAAGAGAAAGAAAACCAGAAGCTGAATTCTATAAAGAGATGTTTAAATTTGTTTTTGAAAAAGACAATGTTATTTGAATTGGGTTGAATTAAAATGAAAATTAATTGTTGTATTACAATGAATGAAATTAAATTGTTCAAAAAGTCAGAATTTACGTTCCTTACACTCTTTTCCTATCGAACAAACGACCATTAGCAATAATTTCCGTAATATTCCAATTTTCGCACCCCTACACTTTTTTGACGATAATTCAATTAACATAAACTGCACATTTACAAGCCCCCCCCCCCCCCCCCCTCCGAGGAAGTTAGAGTTGCCCACAGTCAAATTTCCTTAAAATATGCCCTGATCTTCAATGTCATATGTCAATTTAAGAAGAAAGAAATCCCATTGGTCAACAGAATTTTTTTCTTTTTTATAAGCATCGAAAAAGGAAAAAATATGCCTGTTTATCATGAAAAAGGGAAAATAAGGACCAGGTTCTTGAAATAAGGAGTTTTAGGGACTCGGGATGTAAAAAAGGACTTTTAGGAAAAAAAGGGACCAGTTGGGAGGCCTGCAATTGAAATATATTTTAAGTTTGTTATTATTTATTTTGAGTTGAGTATGAATTTTTTTTTTTTCGTGTTAAGTCTAAATCAAAATTTAAAAATAACAAAGAAAATATACTCTTTTAATTGTTTTGAAAATTGAATATCTGATAGGCTATTTATTTTTAGTTACATTTCTACAGTAAAACCAACATTAAGTTTGCAGTATACAAATGTTCTACGAGAAAAAGGGTAAATAGTTCACATTTTCGAGTGCAAGAATCGCATAAAAAATTTGTTTCACATTCAATAAACAATTTTATTTGTTATTTCAAGACATAAATTTATTATTTTTATTAGTTTAGCTTCAGTTAGAGTGTAATTTTAATTATTTTTTCCTTCGATTTTTACGTAACAGGGCGCACGAATATCAGGGTCAAAGGAGCAACTAATCAGATCAGGCGAAATGTCGGCGCCAGCATTGTTGTTTACGCAGTATCCTCCGCGTAGTACATTTCTCTGCTGCAAACTTAAGGTCGGTTTTTGTATAGACTTTTGTACCACGGGAAGTTCAGGGAAATGACTCACCTCCACTCTTTGCTTGTGCGTTTTAGATGCTTTGTCCATAATACGTTCAACTTGCTGAAACGAAACAGAAAAAATATTTGAAGCAATTTAATGATAAATATCAGGGGTTGAAAGTTACTTTTAAAAGTTAACTCTTTTACAGTTACTTAATATGAAGAGTAACTCTTTACAGTTACTTAATACTAAACATAACATATCACAGCTACTTTTAGAAATTTCAAGTTATACTTTTACAAGTTATTCTTTACCTCAAACCCTAATAAATATAGTTAACTATCATTTCTATGAAGCTTTACTAAACAATTAAATTGTGTTTTAAGGCTTTATTTATTTATTGTTTATTAATACTAACTTTTAATTTTTATGAATGTGTGAATTTAAAGACCTGTGTTTCAAATGTTTTTGATATTGGAATGAAACTAGATTTGTAGGAGATCACAAATAAGCTTCACAGAAAGCAAAATAAAATATTTTGAAAAAATTAACAATCACCAATCCATATCTACATCTTTTTTTTAAATATTAGACAACAGTAACAAATTATACACACAGACAAATCACAACATATTTAAAAATATGAATAATTGCAATAAAAAAAATAAGAAACAGTACATAACTTTTTTTGGACGTATGTATATACTTTATTTGATTAACACCAAAGCTATTTAAAAAGCTGACATATATTCCAAGCTGCTACTTGAAACTGATTCTGCTAAAGGGTAGCAACTAGATCTAATAGAATCCCCAAAATTCAAACGTCAAGTTTTTTTTATGATAGTAAGATTTATTATTCCTGAGCACGGTTAAAAAATTACGAGACCCACTCTCAATAGACTGTGTGTAAACTTAGTCTAATGTTACTTGTTTGATTCTCTTAAAAAAAATATTTATAGAAAAAGTTCCAATTATCTGAACAAATTAACTTAACCCTGAGGAACTGTTAGGAAAGCAATAAAGCCCTGCAGCCCATTTCAATAAGTTTTTTTAAAAAAAAAACTTTTAGTCTTGGTGGCAAGGCTTGAAAAATTTACCTGTCCGTGAGGACAGCTTGTCCATCAATATACCTGTCCTTGAGGACGGCTTGTCCAACAATATACCTGTCCTTGAGGACGGCTTGTTCAACAATATACCTGTCATACTTTGAAACTAATCCATCAAGACAGCCCATAATGTGTTTTTTACTTAATGATAATTCCGTCGTTCCAAGTCCAAATGAATGTGCACACAGAACTTTTATTTTATTACTTGTCTGACGAAGGAATTAATAGGATTTCTAGATTAGAGGGTCATTTTAAAAGTGAGTGCTAGACTCTTGTAAGATAACAAAAATTAAAAATGTATAACGCACATTCATGGGCAAATGGCTGTCCACGAGGACGCCAGATTTGATAAATTCGTTGTCCTCAGGGAATTTTTGACAGCTGAGGACGGGAGGACTGGGGGTTTTTTGAGCCCTGCTTGCTGGTAAAGTCCTGAGAAAATTCAGTCAAAATTTTTGTTAATTCATCCAAAAAAAAAAAAACATAACTGGAATTATTTCCAGATATGTTTTTTTGGTTTAGTTAAATTAAAAAAAACTTTCACAAAAGATACTGCTATTGACCAGGCCAATGCAAAAAACAAAGCAAGCATTGAACAACACAAACTCACTTTCTTTTCTTTCATCATTTTGAAGGACCTTTCTGCCTTTGTGAGGGGAACCATTTCTGCTTTTGCTTCGGTCGTGTTCTCAGCACCGGTTGTTTTTTCGACTTTGGCCAAATCCTCAAGGACAACCTTCTTCTTGTTCTTCTTCTTCCTTTAACAAAAAATATATTGTGTCTGCCAAAGTCTGTTGTTAGTTTAAAAGGTAAATGAATAAATCAGTATAACGAAACATGCCACTGCCATGCAATGAATTTTCTGGTTAAACTAAAGAATTGTGGCAGGCAATTTTAAGCCAAATCTGGTAACACCAAAAAATTGGTATTATGGTAACCTTTGACAAAATTAGCAATTGCATTGACAATTTTCAAATTGTTAATCTATAAAAACAAAAATGCATATAATTTATTCTGAAGTTTCCTTATACAAATGTTTTATTAATTCTATATGCTTAATGATTTTAAATAATTATTTACTTTTTTAAATAAATTCTTCAGCATTTTAATGCTTCACTTTCTTATAAATCTGGTCTGCAATTTAATGAATTTTTCATTGTTGTAAGTCAGCCATTTTGAAATTAGGTTAGGTTATTTTTGGTAATTTTGAGATGCATCGAGGGTTTGTTATCATTTCGAATTGGCAACATTTTAAAAAATCTGCCAAATCCATCCGCGAATCTTTAGTTTAACCGAGTTTCTAAATGATATCTTATGTGTAAAACCCACCGTTTAAAAATATTCTCTGCTGTGTACGACAAAAGACAATTGCTTTTTAACAATTTATTGCACCTCAAACTGCAGGCAGACACTAAGTCACGAAAATTAACTTCATGCTTTAAAAGTATTTACACATAATCATTTCTCATTGTTGCTCCGATTTTGATCGGTATTATGATTTCGAGTTTTAAAGTGGGTACAGTTTTGTGGAATATTCAGGTTTTATGTAATTTTTGGCTATTACTTTTCTTATATGTCTTTTTAAATTATGTTCTTTCTGTTTTGATCTTACCAGGGTATACTTCGGGATAAGTCAGAGTTCTCCTTTCATATTTGTCTGCCCAAATATAAAAAATTAACCTTTAGAACACACACTGACACAATGGAAAACTAAACATCTAATACTCAGAAAAAATGCTACTGCCAAGCTCGTCTTTATTTGGTTTATCATCTATTAAAGCAGTTATTTAGGTAATGTTAACCCTTTCCTATCCTATATATGAACACCGTCATATAGTTATGTATAACATTTAATAGATATTTAAAAGAGTAATTAGAATGACAAAGAATCTCCTATGTCGATTATATAAATGCTTAAGAACATACTTTTTGATTCCAGAATCCTTTTTTAATCGTAATGGTGTTTTCATAACTGATGCGTACTCTGACATGTTAAATAATAATTAAATAGATGCTTATAAAATGGCTTTTGAGATGTAAAATAAACAGCTTTTACAAAATGAAAGTTACAACAGAAACTACAGCTTGTTTACTGTCGTTTGCTGGATTATTGCTAAAAGTAAAACTTTTCTTGCACTTTCACTGATTGGTTGGATACTTAGACTAGACATACTTCTTTCATTAAGTACGTAGATCTCAGAAAGTACGACCAATTTTGTCTCCTGAAAAATGGAGCAAGCATGCGCAGTAGCAAAAAGTTACGTCACCAAAGACACATTTTGAATTTTATCGCTTAATGATGGCGACAAAGTAATAATAAAGCTCTAAAAGGAGCCAAATAACAGCGCCAAAGTTAAAAAAGAAGCCAAATAATTGTCTCCAAATAACCCTGTATTGGGCACTTTTTTTTTTTTTTTTTTGTAAATGACTGAAGAGGGTACAAAATTCGAATGGGCATGCTTCAGATCTTGAGTTGAATGATCATCGCACTGGAGCTACATGAGGGCTATTGGAGACGGAATTCCTGATTTAGAACCACAGTTAAGTGAAGAGCTGACTTATGAGAAACTTTTGAGGGTGGCATCGTACGCAGCCTTAGGGTTTTGAAGAATATTTAACATGAACTAGCTCTATAAGGGATTATTCGTCGGACATTTTGGGCTGCAGACAGTTCATTGGTTGGCAGTTATTTTTTCAATATCCGGACTCGTCCTAGGACCTTTCGCGTGCAAAGGAAGAACCTAACCGACTGCGCACACCAGCCTCGCACTTGGTGCAATAGCATTTAACCATGGCAGATTTACTGAGCAGCAGCGTTCTCTACAAGAAGTATTTTTGATCGGATGATTTCATTAAATTACCGTATTTGAACTAAAATAAACAGTGGTCCAGAAAATTTTCAGAAGCCTTCGAATCTTCGCCGTTGCAAGTTCGTATTACAAAAACTATATTTCATTTTAAAAACTAATGATTTTTTTCAAGAAATTTAGCAAGTATAAATTTACCTGATCTTTTGAACTGCTCCTTGTACTTAATTTCATCAGTCTAATTACATTTGAGGGATCTCTTAAAAAAAAAAAGACCAAACAAATGAAAGCTTTATTTGTGTAACAATAAAAAATGAATTGAAATACACATATAGATTCACATTTATTTTAAAATTTGTAGCAAGTTAAAACAGATACAATGCAGACAATACTCTATTTTCATACACATACAAGACAAGTAGTTATTTTAAATATGTGTGAGGTTATGATTGTTCCAAACTTCCTAAGGAAATATATGCAGTTACAAAAAAATAAAATTTTCTGGTACTGTTCACAATACAAGTAAGGATATTTTTGATGAATAGTAAAAAAGTTAATTTTTTTTAAACTAACAAAATCTATTTTCTGAACAAGAAAAATACAAACTACTACACTCTAAAGAAAATAGTTCAAACACACCTAACATTTTAAATAAACACTAAGAAATAAATATTACAGCAAATATAAAAAACATGCATAATCAGTTGAGTCCAGCTCAAGAAGTTTCGTCTTCATCATCATCTTGTAAAATAGGATCAGTCCACAGATCTCGGCCAGTTCGTCCCTAAAAATATAAGTATTTTGAATTACTACTAATAATAATAACTGTGATACATTGTACAAGTTTAGAAATAATAACACAGGATTTTTTTTTCGATTGCTTCTGTAATTACTCAAATACTTGTTTTGTTTAACCCTTTCAGTCCCAATGACAATTTGGCATCATCATTTTAGATTATTTTTTCTGATCGTCTATAGCCATTTATGATAACAAAAAGCACATTATTTGATTCTTCAAACTTTTTTCGAAAAGATTTTTTTTTATTCATCACAATAGATGTCAGCCCTATTTTTTTTAAAATTATGATCAGAAACATGATGATGCCAAATGGCATCACTGGAACTGAAAAGGTTGAAATTGAAGTTTTAATTTCAATTCAATAAAAAAAGTAAATAACAAAATTTATAAAATCTAATACTTGGAAAAAAAATCAATAACTTCCTAGTTAATACAATAGCATTGTATTTCAAATCTATTAATAAACGGTTTCTCACTCTTTTGATGATAAGAAAAGACAAATTGTGCGAGAGAAATATGTTATCTAAAAACACTTTTAAGAAAAAAAATTGAAATATTTTGATAAGGCTGTAAAATAAATCCCATAAAACCTGTATATACATTTTTTAAAACTTATATTTAACTCTTTATTATTTTTTAAGTGATAAAGGTGATTGAACATTCTTTATATGGCTACAACTTCTGCTGCAATTCTGAATTACTTTTATTTATACTAATAAAAAAAATTATTAAAGTGGAGAATACATTAACTTTGAAGAAAGAAATTTTACAATTATTTTGCAAGGTTAATTTATTAACTAAATAAAAAAAGTAGTTTGTAATTGAAGAGCTTAGTGGAAGAACGTGTTAGGTGACATTTTTGAAAAAATTGAAATTTTAGTGTCAATGAATATAGCACTAACTTCTTTAACAATAACAAGTTTCTCCTTTTTCATAAACTTCAAGTTTACTATATTTTTTAGGCTTTAAAAGTTCCGTTTTCAACAGATCTGAGTGCACACGAAAATTTTTAAAACCAATTTTCTCGTTTTCACCTTTTTGTCATTTAGCACGTTCTTCCACTAAGCTCTTCAATCATAGTTTACTATATTAAATCAGAATGCAGATTTTGTGAAATTAAATTATATGAAGATAAAAGGCTTGTCTTTCCATTGTAATGTTAATAAACTTATTTGAATAAAAATAATGTTATTTATTTCACAATACATAGGAATGTGATATAATTTACTAAATTTAATCAGGCCCAACTCAACAATGGTTTAATTTTTAAATACAAAATTGTTTCACAATTTTGACAAAAAATCGGTTTTTATTCAGCCAAATTGCAGATTTGTAAATATTTTAATCAGGCAGTATAGATTAGAAATTTTAAAGAAATATGTAACAAAAAGCAGTCTTTTAAATATTTTTTTTATGGTATGTGCAAGAATAAAGCTTACTGAAAAATAAAGTACAATATTACTTACTGTTATACACTGCCTTTTCATCTCGCTTACCTGTCAATAGATAAAGAGAAGTTTTATGAGTAAAAGTTTACAGTAGCATATGGTTTAACACGAATAAAACTAACCCTGATTTCATTTGTAAACACAGTAATTTTTTGCACAACAAATATCGTATGCAGCATACAAAAACTTTAGCTTTCAAACTTAGGTAAAAAAATATTACTAATCTCTCATTTAAGTTTTTCATTTGAATTGATTCTTGCATAAATAACTTACTTCTTCACATGATGGTTTGTCGGATAGTTTGTAAGATTGAATACATGTATTGCAAGCTTCTATTTCATGCTGAAAAACAACATGAAATTATTTGAAGAAATAAAAGTAAATAACATTCAGTTTATAAAAGTAACATTCATTATAAAAAAATATTTTTAAAAGCACAAAATATTTTAAAATCTAACTCCAAGAATTGTTTGAAACAAAAATGTATAAAAAAGCTGTTTGATATCATGGGTTTGAAATAATAAAAGCCATATTTTAAACTACTTGAAGGATACAGCCATACAAACCAGTATAGTAAATAATAGGATTTTCAGATTTTAACATTTTTTTTTAAATTATAAATTTTATAATTTCTATAAAAAATTAAAGTTTTAGTACTTTTTTACAGAAATATTTTTAAAAAATTTAATTTTATTTATTTAATAAGTTTAAAATTATGCAGTCAAAACAAGTTTGCACTTTTTGGAAAGATTGTTTGCTTAATAATAGTGTACAATTTTTAGATCCAACTTCCTAAAACTGGGATAAGCAGGCCAAAGTGTAAATACGTTTTCACTGTAAGTGATTTGAATTGAAACTTTTAGTTCATAACTTATGGTAAAGGAGATACAGATATTTGTTTTAAAAAATAAATAACTTTTGTTGATGTTATGAAAACCTTTTAATTTAAAATAGCATAACCAAACTTTCAAAAGAATTGGAACAAAATTTCAGTAACAAAATTACTTTTTTGTGGAAGTTAATTAACTGCATGAATATGTGAAATTGAGAAAACAGGTAGATAACAATGAAGAATAATTTTTATTTACATACTAAGCTTTAAAGCAAAATTATTCATACGTTTTGTTTTAAAAATTTTAATATTTTAGTTTTGATGTTTTTATGATACAAATCATACACAGTTAAATGTTAAATGAAAGTTACAAATATAAAAAACGTCATTAACTAAAAATTTCTGTCTAGTAGCCTATTTTATTAAAAATGAAATATTTAAATATCTTATCAATATAAAACATACCTTATTTCTCAGCCTTTTTACACATTTTCTCTTTGCTCTGAATTTCAAGCTTGGCTAAAAGAAGTTTAAAAAATAAACTTTGTCAGATACATAATAATTTAAACATTTTCTAAATGATTTTTTAGTTTCAACAGAGAAAAATTTATACCTGAGGAAGACATGCTTTTCTCATTGCTTGGACCTATAAGAATGTAAATTAAATACATATATATTTGCTTTTTAAATCATTTTTTTTTGTTTTGAATCATCAGAAAATAAGTTTGTAACTTACATCATCTCTTGTGGCATTTTGTGGTAAAACAAAATCATCCACACACTGGTAGCAAGTTTCAATGTCCCCCTGTAAAAATAATTTCAATATTCTCAAATTATCTCTCAGGTGATAATTTTTGATAAATGAATGTTTTTGATGGATTATATATTTAATGAATTTCATGTTTAAAAAAAACTAAGCAATTATCATATGGTTATATAAATATAGTCATTTTAAAATTTTACAGAAAGTTAATAAATTTGTTAATGAAAATTGATTAACTCCAGATTTAACGCAGTAAAAGACTATTCCCAAAGGATAAATTGCTTATCATCTAATTTGCTAAATTTGTCTAAAAAGAAAATTTAAAAAATTATTAATTTCAGATAAATAGTTTTGTTAAAAATACCTGTTTTTCAGTATTATCTTCACATTTTCCTTTTACCCATTCCTTGGGATTTTTCTGAAATGGAAATAAAAGAAATTTGAATTTTCAGACAACAGACCTGGTGTAATTTAAAAGGTATTATGAAAACAGCCTTTAAAAACACCAATTATGCATAATAAGTAAAATGAAAATTGGACAAAAACTATGAATTAAACCTTTCTGTTATACAGTAGACAAAATATTTTCAAAAAAAAATTGTTTACAATAAATTTTTAGAAAACATTTCAATTGTAAATTTTTTTCTTTTACTAAAAAAAAGAGCTATAGGTTACATATTAAAACAGGTAGGCATTCAAAAGAGCAACTTACCCTAGGAATGCATGACCTTACTAAGGCTTTAATCTACAAAATGAAAAATATGGAATTTTAGAATTAAAAAAAGGAAATATGACAAAATAATCTAAACATACATTTAAAACTCGCCAAAAGAGAAAACTGACAATCGAATTGCTAAATGTAGAAAGGGTAGGCCATTGGATAATTACACATCACATTTTCCTTTCAACATTTTAGTGAAATAAGAAGAGTGTACAGAAATATTTCTGGGAACTTGACTTTATATAAAACAATTTAATTATAAGACTGATCCAAACCTCTCATGAAATAAAATTAAGAAATGTATACTTACTATGGTTTAAATGGGGAAAAAAAAATACTAGCCCTTTATTTTGTAGTATTTGAACTTGAAAACATGGTTTTTATTCAAGACAATTTTGTTACCAGAGAATTTTATCTCTATGCATTTGTAATTTTAAAAATATTAAGCTAAAGAATAACAAATAAATGTACTTGAATTGTTTATTTAAATATATATGAATGCATTTCTTTGAAAACTTGAATTAATATATTTGAAATATATATATTATGTATAACAACAAAAAGTATTCTATACTATCACAAAAATTAACTGAATTCTCTATATACTAACATAGTTGAAGTAGAATTTTAATAGTTAATTACAATGTTTTGACAGATAGAATTGCACCTGGCATACCTATTAAGTCTATTTTTACCTGTATTTATTTTGAAATAAAAAAGATGAATGATATTAAATTAAGTTTTTAATATGGTACTTATCGGTTATAGGGGAGTTCTTAAATTCAGTTTTAGTGAATACAACAGATAGGTATATGTATCACAGCAATTCCATATAGTACAATTTACAAAAATAAATACTCTATTGGTTGTTATTTCAAAATAGGGCGATCTTTTTAACTATCTGACATAATTTAAGATAGCAAAATGTTTCAATTTAATTTGGATTTTGACAAAATAAATGCAACCTGTCCTTCAGGCTAAAATTAAAGTTTCCGAAACACTTTTAGTACAGCCAGCCACTGCTAGCTTGTCAGCTTCCACGTTTCCCGGATTATTGTCATGTCCCTTCACGTAACACCAGTCAACATTCAGTCCTTGGCGAGCCTTATCCAACACCATAAAGTCCTCTTTGTTGATGACAGGCTTCCCATTAGAGGAAACCCAGTTTTTCTGCTTCCACTTATCAATCCATTCTGTGATTCCTTTAATGACAAACTGGCTGTCTGTGTACAGGCGGACATTCTTTATGCCCAGTTGTCGAGCCTGTTGCAAGGCATGAACAGCCGCATGAATCTCGGCTCGGTTGTTAGTCTGTCTACCAGGTAGCCTTGCACTGGTGTTGAGTTCATTTCCTGGGCCCCAGTACACACCAATTCCGGCCTTGGCATCATCGGTGCCATTGCAGGAACTAGCACCATCAGTGAAGACAGTCACAAACTCATCGGGACCGTGATCGGGTACATGAACCTTCTTAACGACTTTACCAGTTTCGACAAACTGAATGGCATCGTCTTCAACAGAGAACTTTTTGAACCATGGTTTGGGGAAACCTTTTATCTGTTTCTCGCACTCGGTCCAGGTTTTGTACACTCCCGGTTTGTTTCCCCTGCGCACAGCATAAAATACCTTTCTCTCAACCGATTCTTCGGGTATAATCAGCGGCCTTATTTCTTCAGCAGAGCTGGACGCACTTGTCAAAATGAAAGGTTCTACCTTCGCATTGAGGAGAGGGTTTGGGAACTCTGAGCAGTTGGCTGGTTCGAGCACCAACCTAGAACCGTCAACAGCAAGCCGGTCCGCTTCGTCATTACCTTGATTCTTGGCATGAGCTTTGACATAGGCCCAGTCAACTTCTATGCCTTGACTAACAGCCTCTAGTTCGAGGAAGTCGTCCTTGTTTACGACCGGTTCGCCAGTTACCAGCTTCCAGCCATTCTTCTTCCACTTGTGAATCCAGTCAGTAATGCCATGAATGAGGAACTGGCTATCGGTATACAGCTTGACTTTCCTCGCTCCAATTTGCCTGGCTTGGTTAAGTGCATAGACTGCAGCTTGGATTTCGGCTCTGTTGTTTGTCTGACGACCAGCCAATCTCTTACTGGCATTCAATGGATGACCAGGACCCCAGTAGACACCTATGCCAGCTTGGGCATTTTTCCTTCCGTTTTGTGCACTGGCTCCATCCGTGAACACAACAACGGGTTCATTTCCATTTTGCAAAACGTACTGCGGTTTTTCGTTGTGGCTAGTTTTTTGTTTCTTGACAACCCGGTTATTGTACTTTATCTCCTGTATTTCTCTTTTAGTGGCTTTAACGATTCCGCCAGTCTGAACGTATTCTAAGGCAGCTTTTTCATTGTCGAATTTCCTGTACGACGCATTTTTGGTGTTTTTAATCTGGGCTTCGCACTCAGTCCAAGTCCTATAGACGCCTGGTGTTGTACCACGATGAACAGCATAGTAAACCTCTCTTTTCTTCGAACTTTCATTGACAAAGTTTTTAAAAAACTCGTCCATCAAGTGCTCTTCAAATGACGTGGAGCCATCAGGTTCATCACTCATTGAAGCCTGTGTTTCTAATTTATTAGAAATTAGAGCTTCTGTTTGAGAATTAGCTTGAAAACTAATTGAAGGTTGTTCTCTAAAGTTTGATTGTTGTGCACTAAAATTAAATTTTGAAGTGGAAGGTATGCTATTAATATTTGTTGAATAACTTGTTTGATTTATCGACTGTCCTTGTTCAGAAGAATTAAAGCCGACAAACTCTCGAGCTGAAGCCTGATCAGGGAATTTTTTGTACTTTGCTTTTGGGAATCCTTTAACTTGTGCTTCGCATTCTGCCCATGTTTTATACACACCGGGCACCCTGCCACATTTTACGGCGTAGAAACCAGTTTTGCCCATTCTTAAACTTGAGTGGATAAATAAACTATGTGTAACTTGCGAGGGTATATAATTTTTAAATCTAAATTGAGTTCGAAATAGGAATTTGTGTAACACATTAGACATTAAATATGTCTGTTGTTCAAAAATTTGTGAACAACTTATTAAATTGTAAAACACAATTTATCAACAGTGTTTGTTTACAAAAAACATCCGACGAGCACATTTCAAAATTTCGTCATGGTTTTTCATAGAAGTTACAGTTAACAAAACATAATTAAAAAATAAATAAATCATTTTTAAATTCGTCAAAAACTTTTGAATAAGTTCATATTTTGATGATTAAAATATTTGGAGGTATTTTTAAAATGTTTTTTTTAATGATTAAAGTATTTGCGTTGCACACTTTGAAGCTGAAGGTCGTGTTGGCAACTGCACCGTTAGTTTCAGTTTCATTTACGGTGATGATACTTTTAATGACGCAATATCCCTTTATTTATACCACTGATCTCTAGGGTTCATTCAGACATGGCATTATACACGCTTTAAGTTCGTCACACAACAAAATAATTAGGATTTTAAACAATTCGTAAAATAAAAACTATAAAAATTTTTACTTACTTCACTTTTCGAAGGGTTTTCCCGTAGAGAATAATGTTCTACGCAACTCTTGCATTTTTCTAATAAAGTCTACATGAAAATAAAAAATAACTACTAACTTTTGCAATAAATACACAAACAAAAAGAATATAGAGATGTATAAAACATTAGTTACCTCATTTTTCACACGTCTCTCGCATTTAATTTTTGCATACACTTTAGGAGGAGGTCTCTAAAAATGATAAATTGCTTTGATTTAGTTAAACAATTTGTTAACGTTAAACTTTAGGAAGTTTGACCTTGGAAGATTTTATTAAGTTTTGTATAAGTTCGTGCGGCAAAAAACTAAACTGCATAAAATCTATCAACGAAATTAACCGAATTACAGTACTCTTCTTTGTAAAAAGCAAAATTAAAAAGAAAAAAAAACTCATATTTTACAGTATACCATTCTGAGTTGCTTTTATGCAAATGTATTTTAACTTACAAAATTTTTTTTAAGGCAGCAAAAAAAAAAAAAAAACACAAATACTAAGAGTTAACATAAATAACTTTTTTTATATAAAAAAATGCTCCACTTTTTTTGGTTTGAAAAAACATTAAAATTATTTTCATTCTTAACGTAGGAAAAATAATTCAAAAATTTAAAAAAGTAATTTTGACGATTTTTTACATGAATTTAATATCTATTTAAAACCATGATGTGTATTTATTTTGTAATTATCATTCGATTTAATTTTAGTAAACAAATTAAATTTTCCATACCTGACCCTCAATTGCTTTTACCAAGCAAAACAAAACAGCAAACGCAATAAAAAATTCGATTTTTGTCGTTTTCATCTTCACTTCTTTATCGAGTAAAAGAAGCGCTAAATTCCTCGTTTCCTTCTTATATATGCCTTCTCTGTGTAAAAAAAAACAAAGCAAAACTACGCCCGTCGAACAAAGAAGGTTGCGCGGGGTCTCTTCGCTGTGTGAGAATCAAATTAATTGAGGATTCGGACCTTTCATTGTTATTTGAGGATGTGGATAGGTCACGTGTGGTGTCCGTAGGAGTTCTTTTATAAAACACGGTTTTTCACTGTCCCTACTATTTTTCCGTGTTTTTTTTTTATAACTGATACATAAAACATTTCGTCTGATCGATTTGGACGCTATATCTTCAGTCTTATTATGAAGTTGGAATAAAAGAACCTTATAGCAGGCAGAACACAGTCATGCTTTAATTACCAGATTAGCTTACTCAAATACCTTTAAATCTGTTAATCGTCAGAATAAAACAATAGATTTAATTTCATAGAATTATAATTGATTTTTAATTTTTATCTTAAACACTACGTTCATAACGAAAATTTTTTTTATATTTTTTATAAAGGCTATTTCCGTTTGTCTACCAATCTATTTTCACAGAACGAAGCACACAAGTCCCACAAACAAGTCGAATGTTATATTGATGCAAAAAAAATACCAGGAATGTCATCATCCCAAATGTCATTAAAAATTTTTTGATTAGAAACATATTTAAAATTAAATTTCATTTAAATAACTTTTCAGGGATCGCAAATCTGCATTTTCATATTCACTCTATCATTGCGTGGTATTTGTCGTCTACTCCGTCTATTTTATGGTTCTTTCGATTCAACTTTTTTTAAATTCCTGCTATTTATTAAACTCGATCAAGCTTTTAATTCGATCAAATTTTAAGAATGCAAAGTATTACCAAAACTTCAATGTTCAGAAAACTGGTTTAGACGATAGCTTCTCTTATGTTAAAAAAAATTGTGGGACAGCAATTTAAAATGATTCATGAACAGAAAGATGAAGACAGTGATTCAAGAAAGAAAAAGATATACTAAATATTCATTTTAGTAAAGTAAGAAAATATTATTTTGTTCAAACAAATATATTCAAACCATAGTTATTTTCTTCTATCAATTGAAGATTAAGTAGCTTATGTTAACACGTTAAAAGGAACAGAATGTTTTTTCTTCCTCTTCTCTAGATATTTCGTGTGTTCCGGTCCGTCAGCCGTCCGACCTTATATTTTTTCACTCTGCTCCCTTACTAGATTCGGATGGTTTGGGTCAATAGTCTTTTGAGGAATCACGAACACGTTCCTAAATTTTAATGTCTATCAAAATGAAGAGACCCCTCTTATTGTAGCTAGCCTGAAATTGCGGGAAAACAGCGAAACGTGATTTCAAGAATTGAACTGAAACTTACTTTAGTTTGTAATTGAAATGGCGTTAAAAAAATTTTTTCAGTTAATTTTTATATTTTTCAAAACTCTGAGACATAAAAGTGAATAAAACAGTTTTTAAAGACTGAATTTTTTTTGGGTGGAAAAATCGTAAATGAAGATCATGTCAAATGATAGTCCCATCTTACAATCAAAAATACTAGAACGCAAAATGAAATAATTTTGAAATCATAAATATCGAAAGAGACGTAGAACTTGTTCGGTTGAAAGACAAAAATTTGAAATTAGACGCATTAATATTAAAGCATTTCTCTTTTGGGTCTGAAAGACGTTATTAGCATAGCCATAAATAATAATAATAATAATGACATCGAATTTATTAATTCGTCTGAAAGCAGCCCCATTAATCCCATAATTGCAACCATAACAAAAACAGACTTTTTAGTCTACTTTACTTTTTTTTAAATTCGGAAGAATTAAAAAAAAAATGATAAAAGTAGGTATTGACATGCTGTCTATGTCCGTCAGTTCCCCTTTCCAGACAGGAAAATGTTCAAAAACACCTTTTTAGAATCAGCAGCACCCAACAATTTCTAAGAGTATTGAATTAATAGGAAAGTAGGATATATTAGTAAGTTTTGTCAAGTGGTGCAAGGCGCAGTTCTATGCAAAGTTATAACATCCTATTTTCAATTCTGCGTCTGAAATATATCTGTGGCTTGGTTCTAAAAGGGCCTAAGTCAGAAATGTGTTAGTTGTTGGCATTGGCCCTTTTAGAAATAAGTCACATACATATTTTTCATCTGCAAAATATTTGCTCTGGCACAGATTTATTGTTTGTTCCTTTCATGAGAAAATAATGCACAAGTCAATCAAATGTCATCAATGAGATCCAAGAGTAAACTTGACCTTCATAGCCATACATTGTTACCCTAAAAAAGACATTTACCCTACATTCTGCATGATGTTCTTTTCAGCTCGTAGGGTGTTGTATCACTTTACTAGTTTCAAACAAATGTAACTCAACATTTAAATAAATTCGAGTATTATTATAGGAGCCACAAAAAAGTCATAGATTTTTCATAACTTAACATAACGATGTGTGACAAACTGTCACGAAGGTCTTTTATAGTCTTTTGGATAATTGTGAAAAAAAGTAAATTGATAATAAATTCATGAAATCGTTATTTATTCAAATGAATATATAATATTGTATTACAATTTCTTTTAACTGCTGTAGTAAGATAGAGAATTAGCGTATGTTTTTATTGGTTAAAATAGGCTCATTCTGGTATTTCTTTAAAACCAAACTTAGCTTCTTGTATACTTAGGAAACAGTCCTTACAGGTCCTTTTTCGGTTATTAAATACAAAAACCGTACTTTTTTAAAAACCAAAAAGTCAATTACTACACTGTCAAATAAACACATAAGTTTTGATTCGTGCGAAGTAACTACGTGGCCTCAATAACTTCCTGCTTTTTTGCAAGGCGCCTTTTTTTATGAAGGGCTTTAAAAAACACTAAGGTGCGTATGAAGACTAGTCAGACATCACTTTGTTCCTAAAAATAATGATTGTTTAAATTCGCGTTATATTTCGGCAAAAAAATGGCGGCCAAAAGTTCATATTAAAGTTCAAGGACATTTTTAAAAGAGTTATTTCTGAGTATAAATTTAATAGTAACTTATAGCTACAATAGGTGCTATTTCCAGTAAGGTGTCTTTTACATTTACTCCAATGTGGTTAGAAACATTTGTAAAAAATTAAAATAATAATAATAAAAACAGAACAAAACTTATGTTTTTAAATTTAAAAAGTTAATCGCAAAGTAAAAGTAGATAAATACAAAATATAATTAACAGGAAGCTAAAAAATTCATGATAATTAATAGCCTTCTTTTCTATTTCTTTAAAACTCTCAGGAACATTAGCGACATAAATGCAATATGCAATTTTTTAAAAAGTTATTTCACAATGGCGATACGTTTGTTTGACATGGTAAATTTAATTCAAAATATAAATTAGCTTGGGAGACGCTTAAATTATTGTACCATTTGAACATTTTTTTTTAAAATTGCGGGATAATCTACCACGAGGACAGAACTCGAGAAGGTATATCCTCCGTGGATTGAAGCTTTACAGCACCGCGCCACGCTAAGACTTTGATGGTTAGAACAAAGGTTGACAGAAGGACAGAGGACGAACTGTACGACAGACAAAAAATATAAAATTAAGGTATCTGATGTTTATCTTAACCCTTTCAGTCCCAGTGATGCCATTTGCAATCATCACTTTCAATATTTTTTCCCCAAATGTTTATGTCCCATTATGACATTTAAACACACATCATTCGATTCTTCACACGTTGTTCTATTCGACAATATTTTACATTTATCTCAATAGAAGTCAGAACTACTATTTTTTTTAATTTAGAAAATAGTTAACAAGCGTTTCATCTGATTTTTGAAAAGTTCACTTCAGTTCCATATATTAAAAACACAATTTGAACTATTTCGGCAAAAATAATTTCTAAATTTTTTCAGTAATATTGTCAGATACCTTAAAATATATAACTCGAAGTGTTCTTAGGTAATATATATATATTTATTTTGTTGTTTTCGATTTTGTTGTTAGCCGATTACTGAACAATAGAGCGATCAATCAGGTTAGGTTAGACTAGAATTATCGTCAAGATAGAGCTACACTACACAAATGCTATGCGATCAATTGCGACCGTTCGGCATCTTTAAAATTATTTAAAAAAAAATATATTATATCGGAGTTATCATATTTAAAGTATGTTTGTTTAATGAATAACTGAAATTAGTTATATGTATATTAACAGATGGCAGCACCATCAAAATCCAATAATAGATGGCAGCACCACCAAAATCTAGTAATAGGTGGCAGCACCACCAAAATCTAGTAATAGGTGGCAGCTCTACCTGTCGAACTGCATAGGTGTCATTTTAATGGAATAAAAGCTATGAATATTTCGAGATAGGAAATAAAAAAGATATTCAATACGATTGGTGCCATTAACATAAATTAAATGGACTGCTAATCTGAATGCAGATTGGCCCCTTATATGGATCGTTGATTTGACGAGAATGATTGCTACGTTTGGGCATCAAAACATTTCAAAGACAATGATATTTGACAGCT
Source organism: Hylyphantes graminicola (assembly GCA_023701765.1). Taxonomy (NCBI): domain Eukaryota; kingdom Metazoa; phylum Arthropoda; class Arachnida; order Araneae; family Linyphiidae; genus Hylyphantes; species Hylyphantes graminicola. The sequence continues at coordinate 18,409,590 of CM043119.1, forward strand.
ATTTTGATGTAGTTTAGCAAAGTATAACTTTGAGACATATATATCCCACCGTGAGTGGAAAAATGGTTTAGTTGCTTGACGGATCGCCAATGTTAACTAATTGGAGATCCGTCCCTTTACCTCGAACAGTGCGACATATTGTATAGTAAAAAAAAGTTTATATCACTCTAGAACATTTAAAAAGCTAAATCATTGTGATTTTTAAGAGTTATACAAATTTTCTCTAGTCTGAAGATTTCATTTTAGAGGATTTGGCAACGAAAAATCTTAAATAATTTAGCGTTTTGAGTTATGTAATGCTATAAGAGTTTAGTTGCTTGTTTATATATTATGGTTCTATGCTTTCGCTAAGGTAAATAAAACGCTTACCGTTTACAGCACATTAAACACTTTCTTTTAAGGGTCTTTTGGGGATGACAATTTTGTGACCTTTGACTATAATTTTCAATGATGTGCTACTTCAAATTTACGTACTTCCTATCTTATATATATTCTTTTGAAAACATAATACTCTATCTTATAGCATAAAAAATACAATAAAAAACCTTGTAATATTAAAAAAAAAAGAAAATACTTATAAATCTTATAAAAGTTATACGTATAGATTAACTGTAATAAGACCAACAGTTATATATGGGTCGGAGACCTGAACCTTGAATCAAAAGCAAGAGAAGATGTTAATAACTTGGGAGAGAAAAATTTTAAGAGCCACATTTGACCAATCAAAGAAGGTGATGTTTGGAGAAGATTACAATTTTGAAGTGGCTAAAATATTTGGAGAGAAAGACATCATTAACGTCATAAAAACTAGGAGAATTCAATGGCTGGGACACATGGAGAGAATGGACGATAGCAGAGGCACAAAGAAAAATTTCAAGGGGCAATGTCAGGGAGAGAGAAGAAGAGGAAGACGGAGAAAAAGATGGATATATGATAAAAGATCTAAGGGACATGAAAATAAGAACTGGAAAACGAAGACCAAAGACAGGCGGCTTTGGAGTCGTATTGTAAGAGAGGCTATGTTTCAGCATGGACTGTAGTGCCAGGAGAGTTAGTTAATACTTATAGATTAATGGTAAATATTTATAAATATCACAAAGAAAATACTTTTAAATACATATAAAAGTTCTAAACTTAACGGCCTAGGGCTCTGGGGTGCTAGGCATAAGTTCTGGTAAGGTGGTCAGCCTCACGCGGAACCTCCAGTGTTTAGTTAACCAAGCATGTTTGGCACCCATTTTATTGATCCATTCAAAGGGATGAAAGGAGGGGTCAACTTCATCCAATCCGGGATTCGATCCCCGGACCTGTGGCGTGGCACTACCATTAAGCTATTGGGCCTCATATAAAAGTTCTATGACGAGGTAATTTCGTTTATATTGTTAGGACGTTAGGAATGTAAAAAAGTATTTATTTTCCTAAAAATTATGTATTTTTGGTGACTTATATAAAGTTTATAATTTAACACAACATCTTTTTAGGTCTAAATTTATTGGGTTATAAGGTAAAAATGGTAAAAATTGTGTTACATTTCAAAATAAATTTTATTTTAACAAGTAACTGTAAAAGCTAGATAATCGGTTTAATGGAACATATACTTATTTTGTCTAGAGTCACTCCATACTGAATTTTATTAATCTAATTATAGAATATATAAAAATTTGTAGAAACATTTACGCACTGTTTGGAAGTCTCAAACCATCCGTTTACCTTGGTGCTATAATGAAGAAATCCTGACAACTTATGGATAAACTTTTCTCACAATGAATTTCATGTAGTAAGAAGAAACATTGTCTACTACTGTCTAAATTATAAGCATTGTCAAAAGATAACTTCTCAGAACCACCAGATTTAAAACTGGAGCTCTTAAGCAATTAGAAACAATTGACAAAGGTCAATAAATTTTATGTTTTATTACTTTTATTTTACATTAAGTTTAATCATTTTCATTTTATGTTATGTTCGATTTTATTTATTTTATGTTGTTTTTTTAGAGACTGTATGCTGTGACTCTAGACTTCACTAGATAAAAAAAAAAGAGCTAACGGCATTTTCATACACATTGGTTATAGCAATGTTCTTTGCACTTATGCTCCCAGATGATCAAAGTGTTAAATTAATTGGATCTTTCACATGTGACCTAAGTGAAAACCACACTTACTGTTTTCCCTGAGGTTTTCAATCAATTGGTGGCAATGTGCAGCAGTAAATTTTTCTGCACTTTAAATTCACTTAACATTGACACTACTTGTTTGTTTTTAGTTATAGTATGAATTATCGTCGCACTAGAGCTACACAAGGGCTATTGGCGACGGGCGTCAAATTTTAGAACCACAGTCAAGTGACGAGCCGACACCTGAATAGACACCCAACAGAACCGTTAAGGGCGATATCCTACACAGAGTTAAGACTTTGAAGCATATTAAATGTGCACTACCTCTACACGGGGTATTACTTGTCGGACATTTTGGTTGCACAGACCGTTTATAGGTTGGCAGTTATTTTGGCGATGCCCGGACCTGAACCTGGGACCTTTCGCATGCTAGGCGAGTGCCTAACCGACTGGGCTCCCCAGCCCCACTACTTGATTGAAAATCACAGGTAAAAATTCAAAATCCTAAGGGCCGTTTTTGCTTCGGTTGCACATGAAAGATCCCTTTGGTTTAAAATTACCACTCTGATCATTCGGCAACATAAGGAGGGTCAACTTTACCACAACCTTTGCAAATGATACAAGCTTAACTGATTGAATTTATATCATTATTTTGTAATAAGTATATTAAATACATAAAGTGATATACTGAAATATTCACAAAAACTAAGGGATACATCAAAACTACTGGTATACCATATGGAAAATAACCATTGCTTGATACAGTAAAATAACAAACAAACAAAAACCTTTGTCTTTATTTCATATTTTTTATAAGTTATAATTCAAACAGTACAAGTTAAACATGCCTGTCCTTATTTTCACAGTGTGAAAAGAAAAATGTTAAGAAAAAAAAATTAAACCTTTTACTTGACAGTTATAGGATATACTAATATTACACAGTCAGACTTAATAAAGCACAATTATAGAATGACTGGTTTTATTATTTTAAGACATTTAAAGAAGTCAACTATTCCACAAATGAAACAAGAATTCGTGATTGTACTTCAAGCAGAAAACTTACCGTAACTAAAATGGTAGATCTTTTTTAAATGTTTATCTGCGAAAATATAACAGACCATTGGTAAAAAGAAAAGTTAAAAAGTTGTAATAAATTACTTTTTCTAAGAATTCCAAGAATAAAAACTTGCAACTTTTTGTTATCAAGCAATGGTCAAAACTATTCTAAACATTAAATTCAGGTCAAAAAATAAAAACAATTATATATCAACTGTATCACCTATAGTCAGACATTTCAAGTTAAGCTCTTGCAGCTTTGGTAATACTGTATAAATTTGGGTTTCTAGCTGCAACTGCAACTTACTATGTACTTATAAAAGTTCTTTTAAATAAATATTAAAATAAAGATAAATAACCTCTTAAAGACCACATAACATTTATTTAGCAAGATCGTATTTTGTTAATGCTGATGATAAATAGCATTGATTCGATTTTTATCATCAGCAGCTGATTTTTAACCTGCATATTTTTTAAATTTTAATTAAATTGAATTTTTAAATATATTTTTAATTGACTGAATATTTATTTTTATTCTCGTTTAATCATATTATAAACACATACATTTTAAGAACTAGATGTTTACAAGAACAAGATGTGTTTTAAGAAAACATGTTTTAGGAACAAGTTTTTATTTAGGCATTAAGAGGTTACATTAATAAAAGAATTGCAAAATATCAAGAGTTTTTGTTAGCACTAAGCATATCTATGTATTTTATTTATTTACCCTGATACAATTTTAATGTTAAAATTTGGCATACTCTCTCTGTACCAAAACAATACTTTGATTTATGATATTTATAAATAGAATAAAGAATAATAAACTAATCAGGCTAAAAATAATTTCACCCTTTAAGAGGCATAGAAATTTGAAATAAATTCACTGCCTATTTCCAGCTTCTGAATTATAGAGCTCCACATCATGTAAAAAAATTGACACTTCTTATTCAACTCAACCTGAAGAAACCTTTAAACTACAAACTATTGATTGGAAAGTTACCTCTAAAAATTAACTCTGGTACAGTAACTAAATAAAAAAAAATTGTTACCGTTACTTTACATGAAAAGTAACAAATCAGAGTTACTTATAGAAATTTCAAGTTATAAGAGAAATCTAAATTTAGCAATCTTACCATTTTCAAAGACAACCAAGACTAAAGTAATAGGGACAATTGTAAAAAGTGAACACAAAAGTTCAACGTTGAAATTTTAAATTATTACTTTTAAGGGGGTTCAGTATGTTGTATATCGGTGATGTTAAATTGGCCAATTTCAATGTACCTTTTCACAATAACTACTGATCAGATCATTTTAAAAATTCTGTGTGTATTATACCAACCTTATATATTAATCTGAGGTTAAAAGTTTTTTTTCAAATAACTGTTAGATTTTTTTAAATAAAATAAGTTTTAAAGTACCCAAAAAATCATGAAATTTCTCACTTTTTTGCCCCATAACATTTTTTTCACTTTAGTTTTATTAAAATTCATAACCTCAGATTAATCTATACTGTGTATTACATCATATAAAAAAAAGTGTATGAGAAAACATAGCATAGTTTTTGAGAAAAGGTACATCGAAGTTCAAAAAATCAAGTTCTTAGAAAAACACGTTTAAAGTTTTTATTGTTAACCCATTTCCTTACGAAGCCATGACATTAAAATGGCTTTTAATGTCAAAAATAGTTTTCCAATCGTCTTGATACTTTGTGACATTATTAATAAAGGTTGTAATAGTATTTTAAGCTAATAATTTTTGTTTTGATTTTTTCACCGATTTGAGGGTATTGAACCCCCTTAAGTCGAACGTCGTGAGAAGTAACAAAATATTAACAAAGTTACACAGCTACTGTCTGAAAAATTTAACAGGAATACAAAAAAAAAGTAACTGTTATAAATAACGGGATATTCCAATCCCTGAAAAAAACATATTCAACTTACAACATTTTCACATAGGTGTCCCATTTCCTTATTAAAAAAAAAAAAACAGAAATTATAATCTCTACCTGATAAAGGGTAAAATTAATATAAAATTTTAAAATTACTGAAACATCAATTAGGAATTGCATTTTAACACTTTGATTTTTTTTTTGTAAAAGTTCAAATAGTTTAAAAAATGATTGTTATGTATAAGCATTTGTTTTAATTTTTTTTATAACAAACTATTAATGACAACTGTTATATTGTCGGTCCTAAAGCAAATCCCTGCATGTGGGAAAACAAGAATATGACAATTCATGGATTTGACTTAAGACCAATGATATATATTTAGGTATACCTTTAATACAACTAGCTTTTGTACAATCTTGCTAAAGTACAATTTTGTACTTTTAATTTACTTACAATAGTTGTTTAGTCTCACATTGAAATTAAGAATAATAGCAAAACGGGGGCAAATTACTATTTTAACATTTGAAAATTTATTTATGTTTTGAATTTTTGTTGAGCACTTCTCATAACATAACATGTAAATTGAACTAATATTATACATATTTACAAATTATTAATTAAGCCTAGTTGGCATTGTAAAACATTGTTTTTTTTAGTACAAGATTCAATTAAATGTGTTGTATATTTGTAGTATTTAAATTTTTAATTTATATTTAGAGTATTATCAATATATTACTGCAATATATTTTGCATGTATTCCTTTCTATAGGCTTCTATTAACTCGAGAACAGAAATGAGATTTTTTTAAAAATCTAATTTAACTAACCTAATAAGATTTGAATTCATTTGAACCCATTAATGACAATTTGGTAAGAAAATTTGGGGTATGATGAAAAATTAGCTTTCTGCTAAGTATATCTAAATAAACAAAATACAGTGCGAGGCAAATTAAAGTGGCCCCGGTCTAGAGATAGGAATACGTTTAAATGCTTGACAAGAAAAACTCTTGAAGCCGCCGGAAACCTGTTTTTGCATTGGTTGGATCGGATTAGCCTCACATTAGAGCTACTCGTAGACAAGTGGCGAGTTCAGATCTTTGTTCGTATTGTATGAAGAGGAAGACATCTCATAAAGCAAATTTTGTGTCTTTCAATCAATTTAGAATGTTTCGTATTAATTTACAAAAATGAAAAGGTCCGATTCTCTAGGATAAATAACGACCAAAATAATCACTAGTGGGAACTTTTCTTGATCAGCTCTACAAACCTTGTTTATATTTCATTTCGACTAGCAACTCAAACCATAGTGTATTTGCCGGCAAATAAGTCGCCAAGCGCTTGTTTGGGCTTAATATTGAAGCGATCAATAGCTTCAAAGCTAGTAAACCTGTTTTTGTATTATTGGCTTTTGACTTGGAAACATTTGTCGTATTCTTATCTCTACGTTGAGGCCACTTTTATTTGCCTCACCCTGTATAAGGCAAACGAGGACCATAGTCCTGAGAAATTTAGGTCAAATTAAGTTAAAATAAGTTAATGTTTTTTATTCATAAATAAAGATTCACAAATTTGTCTATTAATGGGTTATACAAGTGATACAGTTATTAGAGCCAGCATAGATGCCAGCAACATTTTTTTCAGAGGTGAAATAGCACCATTAATTTAAATATTTGAGTCAAACAGTTTTAGTACTTTTCTAAAAAATTCAAGGTAACAGACAACTATAACAAATGTATATTTAATCCCTTAATTGGCACACATGAGGGTTCTACTATTTTTTTTTACTTTATAAACAGCTCTATAACTAATGCTGATTTGATAATGCATCTTCTCTAAAAAAAAGTGTCCAAGTTCAAATGAACAAAACAATTTACAAAATTTAAGGTGATTATTTAATCTTAACTTCTGCTTTAGCAGATAACTTTAACATTATTTCCCTATACTTGTAAAAATCCAACAAAGTTTTTAATAGTGACATACAAAATTTTAGTATAGCTTCCTAATAATAATTTCAATAATAAATGATATAAATTATAAAAAAATGTAAATCTGCCAAGAAAGAAAGTATAGTATGAACTGAACCCTTAGATACACAATAATGAAAAGACATAGTCATTAAGGGTAGTAAATTTTTACTTAAAATGGAAATACACATAACTTATGAGAGCAGTATGTAATATTTGTGATTAAAGGTTCAGATACAATATAAAGTTACTTTACTTGGAATTTACAACACTTTTCTCTTTTCGAAGATACAAATTAAACCAACTATTTTAAAACATGTGGAGGTAACACACAGTCCAAAACTCTAACATTGGAACACATACATTGCAAGGTGACTCATACGACAGTTAAGGGATTAAAGGCTAAAAATGTTTTGTCAAGGTTTTTTTTTTTTGAGAAATATACTTCCATATTTTCAAATTACCCCCTCCATATAAGTGGTGTCTAAGTGTTGGATGAGAGTTTGAATGAACGCCATTTCTTTCCGCGTATTTTCGAAGATGGTCGAGGGGTCTTCCGAGGTGCAACGCAAGCAGTTGGGGGCCATCACCATTGCCAGATTCTTAGCATCCATTTTTGTGACAGCGCAGTTTTCTTCAGCTGCAAATACCTGGAGGGGAGTGGAATGAGTGGTAAGATTTTAAGAAAAACCAAAATGAATGGTTAAAATAAACTGAGAGGTGTACGCGTATAAAAAGATTTATAAATCAATTCAGATTATACATTTGCCATTATTGAATAGCTAACTAGTGTAATGAAATATTTTTTGTATTTGTAAGCAAACTAAGAAAATTATAGGGAAACAACAATACAACAAAGTGGATGTTAAAATATTTGACTAAAGGTGAGAAAAATACTTAAGAGATCCATGAAAACTGGACAAGGTTATTCAATTAAGTTTACTTTTAAATGTTATATGATAAGATTATTTAGATTTCTTTCTCCCAATCATGACTTTTTGTACCAACGAAGGTTAGTTATTTTTTTTTAAATAACAGGACTAACAAGTGAAACATATTTAAGGACTCATTATGCACTCTCTGCTATAACTTTTAAGTGAACAAGTGTGAAAGGTTCAAATATCTATCAAGCTTTATATCTATTAAATTGTTTAAAACATTTCAGAAAAAAAAAATTCTTGCAGTTATCATCATAAGAAAAATATATCCCTGTTGTGAGCAGATTAATATAAAGTTGCTGTACTTTAAATCTGGCAATGGGAGATGTTTGTTTTGATTTTGTAATGAAATCGAAAGAAAAAAATGGTTGTTCTTTTCTAAAAGAGATTTTAAATTGTTATTCTAACTTGTCATTTTTATATGGGGACAAAACATATTGGTGACATGGACGTGATATTCTATCACCAACTCTTCTCTTCCAAATCATTTTTTTAATGCTTTGATTGCTTTATTATAGTTTTCCACTGTTGGCGGGAAACTTTCAATAACTTCATGTGCTCGGCTACCCTGCGGAGCACACTGTAACAAATACTGGAATTTGTCTAACGTCACCATCTCACTATCGTTATGTATTCTTTGAAACAGACTCCAAAAGATTTTAATTCTTTATTCTAATTTGCAATTCTTATATACGGACAAAACAATCCCCTTGTTGTCTCTGAAGAATCTTACTAAATAAATCACTCCTACTTACCTGCAAAAATCTGATAAGGTACGAAAACACCAGCCGATTCAACTCTGGCAAGTTTTTGACAATCTGCACTGCTGCTTCAGGGTCATTGCAGTACAAGACACACTCTTCGTAGTAGTCAGCAGGGATAAGGGGTTCAAACAGTTCCCGGTACCACTGCTTCAGCAAGGAGGCTGGTACATGGGGGTCGTCAGTCTCGACTATTTCCCACTGGTCGATCCGCATTTTCATGGCATTGATCTCATCTATATCACCAGGCACTCTGAGGAATTGAGATACATTTGATAAGGTAAGGTAGTTGTTTCTGGTTGCCTATTTTAAGTCTCCTTGAGGAGCTTTAACACAGCCAATATTAACGTCTCGTAATTTAGAGCCCTGGTCAAGTGACGAGGCTGACACCTGAGAGGGCACCCAAAGGAAAGTTCGATATTGTACACTGACGCCATAAAGACTTTGGACTCCACAGACTTAACGAGCACGTCTGTCATAGTGTACTTGGGCTCATCCATAATGAATGTAGTATTTTTCTACTATTTCCAGCACAGATCATTGCAAAGAGGAATTTATTACTATTTAAGCTAATTTAAGTCTTGAAAATTGCATGGATAACAAGTTTATAAAAAGTTTGAACTATAAGATGCATGGAAAAAGTAAAAATAGTTTTAAAAAAAATAACTTCATATGTAAAGGTAAAAAATTCTGCATTGTATATTTAGGGCTAGGCAATGCAAAAAAGCAATTTAAAATATTTAGTTATTGTTAAGTTGTAAAATGTAGGAAAAAAATATAGAGGTAAAAAATGTCCAGTATAGATGCATAGTTTTCAAGCAATTTGCTGCTTAAATACAAAATTTCATAATAGAAATTTTTGCATATGTAAAATGTTACTATGTAAATCTGCATTACGTCACTTGTTTGAATAAAAATCCAAAATGGGTTTACCGAAATATGCCTTCAGTTTGAGCTCCATTTAGTTGAAGGACTGTTTCTGATAAGGTGGTTTGCACCCATGGTAAGCTGTAATTAGGATATCTCTTCCTTTGAAGAGTCATCACTTCGTCCAGACTATTTCCAAACATTGAGGGCCGAAAAATTTGGACCTGAAAGTAAAATAACTATAAGATATACAATTTTTTATATTTCAGCTTTGCATAGGCATCCATTCTTTTTACCAACAGAATATAGATTATTTGGAAAATGATTTTTCATTTTGCAACTAGGTAGATGGACAGACAAACGGACTGAACGATTATAGACCCTTCCACTTTTTACTTTATAAACACAGTGTGGAAGCCAAAAAGTAGAGTATATATAAAATATAAATATTTATAAATTTTTTAAATTGTGGTTGTTGCAAGAAAAACTGGTACATAGAAAAATCCGGGACTAACCCTCAGACGGTTAGTAATTAAGCATATAATTGCACTGCATATAAGTAAAGATAAGTACAAAATTCTTATTCAGATGTGTCATGCAAAAATTATATATATTTTTATTTCAATACAGATTAGAGTATTTACCCTGGATTGTTCAATTTCATCTACAGTTGGCTTTCTTAAGCTCCGTGCTGCACCTTTATGTGATATCTGCTCCAATCTCTTTCCACAGACTAATGCATACTGACTGATCTTTAACTGCAAAAAAAAAAATAATAATAATAATTTAAAAAATAATAATTTCATCACATTTTGATTAAATAGGATATACACATATTTAAAATGTCCACACACTCTAATGCACTAAACAATTATAGATGCTTTTTTTTAATACCTTTAGCTTGCAAACTGACACTAACATAAGCAATTTTAGGATTTAGTTTTTTTTTTTATTCAAGAACCTTTACAAACTTTCATTGTATAATATGTGTTTAAATATGATTACTTTAACTACTGTTGCTGAATTAGGCTAAAATAAAGTTTGATTAATACTTCTGTCAGAGATCGTATTTTATAAATAGGGGAGACCGGGGCACAATGGACCACTTTTTCATTTTTTGCGCTATAAGTACGAAAATATTCATCCCACTTGTTTAGAAAAGGTGTATATATTACATATATATCCTGGTTTAAAAATACATTACCTAAAAACTATACTTTAAAATACTTTTTTCTGAATTCACTTTTTTATTACAAGTGAGAAAGTGGTCCATTGTACCCCAGGTTAGGGGTACAATGGACCACATCACGGGGTACAATGGACCATGTTATTTTTTTGCTGAAAAAAATTTATCTACTCTTTTTAAAGATTAAAATACATGTAAAATAAGTATTTTATTTGAATTTTAAGTATCCAATTGCATTAAAATTTCTTTTAGTGAGAAAATATACTATCAGTCAATATTGAAAAGATAAATAAAACAAAAAAGTATTATCGAACATTAATATTTGCAAATGAAAAAAAACTAGTAAAAGCATTAAATTTTATCTTCAAAATTATAAGATCACTTTAAAGTAAAAACACTTTTTTTATTCCTATACACAACAACACCAAAATTGTAGGGCCAAACTGTGATCGAGAATCTTCGTTTTTATGCGAGATTATTTTTTAGCCTTTTTAAAGTCTTCCCTTAATCAATGTGGTTGAATATTTTACTAAAAAAAATAATTGTGGTTGAAAACTTTACTAACAAAACTTCAATTTTGTGCATTTTACCAATTCTGAGAAAATTTGTTACTTAATTATTTATAACTACAACAAATAACTCAAATTTTTGTTAGTAAGAAAATCAACAGTAATCAAATATTAATTTAAAAATTTAGGATATTGTACTTCTGTTATGTAAACGTTGAAATTTATTTTACAACCAACTCAAATTTCTAAACTTCTTGTTTTAAATAATTTGACACTCTAGTATCACATTCGATTTTAAAAATACATTTCTCATTCAAAGCACTTATGTATTGTTTCAAGTCATAATACATGAACTAAAACATCTGTTCACCAATAATTTGTCACTTCTGGTTTAAAAAAAAAAGGCACTACCTATTAGTAGATGGGGGGAAATCTATTACATTCAGAAGTGAATGTTAGGATATATATTAAAATATTTTACTATTATAGCAAATTTAACTTTTAATAATTAGGAAGGACTTGCATCAATATTTTTTTAAATTTTATTTTGAAACTAAAAGTATTTCTAAAGTTGCATGGGGTACAATGGACCATGGTCCACTGTACCCCAGATTTTGTGGTCCATAGTGCCCCATATTGTAGTTGAACGAAAAACAAAATTAAAATATGCTGTATTATAATTTCAGAAATTTATTTATAGATTATAAAGAAAGACAAACATCTTGCCTTTCAACTAAGCTAAGCCACTTTGTCCAACTAATGTTACTTTAATGATGAGAAGATAATTTCTAGGAGCGAGCTTTTTTACTTTTACCTGGTTAATACACATCAGTAATAAAAAATGGCAAATGTGTGAGCTAACAACATGCTTTTTCTTAATAACTAGATCAAGACTGTTATGTCATCTTTTATTTATAATAAGAGCTAATTTGGAAAATATACAAAATAAATAATAAGGGGTGGTTCATTGTGCCCCTAGGTCCATTGTGCCCCGGTCTCCCCTACTGTTATAGGTTAGATTATTTGGTGTGTGTATAGAGCAATAACATTAACAAAATGCATTAACCTTACTTACATCAGGGGGATCTAGTCCGCTGCTTTGGTGCTTTTTGATGAAACCTTCTAAATAGGGCTGGAACTTTATAGAAGGAGGAAAAAATGTCAAACAGACAGCCATCAATTCCCAGCCAAGGACTAAACTTTCTCTAAAATTATAGAATTAATATTAAATTTTCATTGGAGGACATGTTAGAAAAAATATGATATAATTGGTAAGACACTGAAGCTCATATAGGGGAGAGTGTTGTACCTTGGGACAATTTTTACATTTTAATTTTTTTCTTCGATAATTTTAGTCAAATGAAAAATTTTAAAGCAGCATTTCAACACACCAATATATTCCTCTATGATATATTTTTTTTAAATTCTGGCAGCTTGAAATTAAAAAATTGCCACTCATTTAAAGTAGAGAGGATAAACTGTCCCAAGGTACAACATGATGTTGTACCTTGGGACACACCTTAAAATTCAGTCAATAGTCATACACTTGGGCTAATTTTTGTCAGGAAACAAAACTTTATTGTTTTTTCAAGGAAATACACATATAAAACTTCATAATTCAAGAATAATTTAAATTATACAGCAAAATTGCAAGTCCAAATTATTTAACATTATATGATGATACAATATGCTTTACTGTCCCAAGGTACAACACACTACATGGTTTAAATAAAAGCAAGATAGTGGCCAATCTAAATGCATTATCATTATTTTCTCATAACCAAAATATTTTAAAATCTTCTCTTTTATGAAGAAAATAAAATGCAGTTGACTTTTTGTAAAAGTACAAAGGTAAAAAATTGTATTAGAATGAGAAAAATATTTACTTTGGGGTAATGAAATATTATTTTTTGTCACCAATTCATCAATTCAATGATGCTAGTGCTAAATTTTATTATGATGATGCCTGTTGGTTAAGGCTACTATTAGAAATAAACAATGTATGAATATTGCCAATAGATTCTTAGAAATTGTCAGTGTCCCAAGGTACAAGCGTCCCAAGGTACAACACTCTCCCCTATATATTTCTAAATAACAGTAAGCAGGATTTCTGCATGTACATTTAGCATGACATTTTAAATCAAGTTAAACTATTTTTCAAACTAAAATTTACAATGGGATATCATTTTAGATCAAAGGATAATGTGAGAAAGAGAAAGTTGAACAAATTAAACCCAGCAAAATTTTTCTACATTGTAACAAGATTTTGTCCTGCAAAATAGCTTTTATATTTTAAAGTTGATCATAAAAATTAGTTTAACAGTCTAGCTAAACTAAAAGCTATTGGATATAAAAAAGCTTATATTTGTTTTTATTTTGTTAAAAGTTGTTGCACTTGTTGTCTTGGTTTAGTTTAAAAAAAAAAAAAGGTTTTTCATCAAGTAGCAGCACTTGACATATAAACTAGAATTTAATAGGATAGCACAACAAAACATAAAAAAGTGGTGGATTGATAAATAAATACATTAATTTACAGAATAAGTAATTTGGTTTGAAAATAAATTGTCATCTTACTTTTCTCATCCACGACAATATCTTGAATGAATTTGTCATCCAGAAACTAATGCAGGTGGCCACAGATTTCAATATTTTTAAATAGCATTTCACTAAATAGGATACTTTAATACTAAAACCAAAAATAATAAACATAACAAAATTTTGAATCATACATAATTGCAAACAAGAAAACTAAGCAAAATAAAATATAAAAAAAAGTAGAACTAATAAACTTTTTTCTTTTTAAAAACACTACCTACGTTCTAAATGTTATGTTAACCCTTTGTGAAGCTCAGTTTTTGTCCCACACATCTGATAGTGCGAGATTTAGCGTGGAAGTGAGGAGACCAAAAAAAAAATGTAGCAACAGTGTTGAAGACAAGAAAATGTAGCAAACTATAAGCAGCATCAAATGTAACTTGTTAATTTCTTTTTTAACTAAACAAATTTTAAAAGAATCAGAATGGTAATCTGTCTTAATTTTTATTGTTTATCAAGTTTACTCTATTTTCTGTCCCCATAAATTCAATGAACAATACTACACCCTTTTTTACAATTAAAACACTTTAACACATTAACGTACAACACAATATAAAATAAGCCAATATAATAAACCTTTTTGGATTTTCGGTGGTTTGTCTGCAAATTTGGATGTAGAGCTCATCTCTTAGAGCCGGTTTGCTCCAACCCCTTGTAGCAATATCCAGCACAACTGCCTCATACGTCTGTCCGCTCTTAGTCTTATGGTCGAGCATGTATGTCTGGATGAGTTTGAATACTTCACATGCATCACGCTTCAGAGACTTGTCAGTGGTGGTTATCATTGGTTTTCTTATGGGATCCTAATCGAATACATAAATAAGATATTTTGTAGACTATTTTTAAAATCATTTATAGTTAAAGAATATGCTTGTTTTATTAGTTTTAGGAAGCATCAATAATATTTAAAAATAGAGTTTATCTTTTCATAAAAAATTATTTTTTGAAAAAGTTTTATTGCACAATACTGAGCAATAAAGTACACCTTGTTAGGTTACAGCATAAAATAGGTAGGTATACAGTAAAAATTAATAAGACTGTGTTTTATTTAATTTGTAATTATTTAAATAACACAACATTTTACATGAGTTGTGTTCCAAAAATTCTATATTTAAGTTAATCATAAAGTGAAGTAGTTAGATAGAATAACGAGTTAATCATAGTTGGGATATTGAAGTTCTGACTCTTTGGAAGTCATGAAACAACTAGTTGCTTAATAAATTGTTTAGTTATTATTTAAGGCCTCTTAAGCATTGTTATATTTCATTTTCATAATTTTAAGCTTAGTTCAAAATCACTCCAAAAACACAATAAGAGCTATTTTTTTTGTTTGACTTAGAGCCAATATTAAAAATGCATTGATATAAAATATAACATTAAACAAAAAGTATAGAATGCATACACAAGTTTGTGAAGTTAGATAACTTTTTGTACCTTAGACCATGACAACATGTCTTGCAAGGAGAACTTTTTACGAAAAATTCCTTTGGTATGTCTGTTCAAATTGTCCTCAGCATATTTTTGAATGTCACCTTTTTCAGTTTTAAATTCCTGTAGAACAATTCATATCATACATTTATTATTCCTTTTAAAAATAAAATAAAATGTATAAAATGAGTAGAAGTTAACCAATTAAAAAATATATAATTGGAATTTTGATTAACTAATTTTCAGCAAGATATTGTACTTTAAATAAAAAAAAATCAAGCTAGTTAAACTTTAAATCATTACTTACCTCGGTTTCATCAACTAGGTCGGGATATTCAAGGTGTTCATCTGATTTGTCTAAAAATGCTTCATAATACGAAGGTAAACAGGGTTGCTGATTCTGATCGCGCATTGGAAACATTGATGAGGTATCTTCTGATTCATAGCCCTTTGGAAACTTGAATCCTAGTTATGAAATAAAGCATTTTATTTAAATTAGGTTAAGAAATAAAATGCAATATTGTAATATGCAACCTGTCATATTTTGATGTCCAAAAAATTATAGGATTTTTATTAATAAAGAGAACTTAAATGTGCAAATTTTGTACAAAAAAATAATAATAATTTTCTTTTATATTAAAAAAAATGGGAACTAATTTATTCTGAGAAAGTTAGCTTTGCATTTTAGCATTACTTGGTGGT
The DNA here is from genome assembly GCA_023701765.1 of Hylyphantes graminicola. Taxonomy (NCBI): domain Eukaryota; kingdom Metazoa; phylum Arthropoda; class Arachnida; order Araneae; family Linyphiidae; genus Hylyphantes; species Hylyphantes graminicola. Next base: position 18,425,597 of record CM043119.1, read on the forward strand.
TAAGATGGAATTTAAATTTTAAAAAAAGGGGATCAGTCAATATTTAATAGAGCCTATTTTGTAGTCTAACTAAATATACTAGTTTAATGGATTGTGCATAATAAGGTCTATTTTTTTTTAAAAAAAAATATATATAATGTGTTCTAACAATTAAGATAACATAGTATATACTATTTTATTGCACTATTTCCGATCCGATATGTAGACTATTTTCCCACCAATATGTAGACCACATGTCACAATATTAGTAATACATGCAATTTATATCATCTGGCTACCGAGGAGTTAGGATATTTTTTGGATAACTTACAACTTAACACACATTTTTATCCTTAGTTGAATAAAAGTTTTTATAATATTTATTTTGATATTATTTGATTTAAATACATACAATATACAATTTGAACAATAATAACCTGCATCCTGATGATTGGGTTTTCCTTTAGGGTAAGATGGATTCACAACTGGTGGATAATACATGTCACTACACTGCTCATCAAAGAACACATAGTTGTCAAGATATTCCAAAGATGATGAATCATGACGGCTCATCCCTTCATCATCAGCAAAATGATCATCATCATCACGTTGACCATCAGAGTCATCATCACTTTGGGAATAGGAGTCTTTGTCATCTCCCAAATCAGTAAGTTTACCTGTTTAAAAACATTTAAATTTGATATGGTGATTTGCAGTATTAAGTGATTGGAAAATGTCAATAAGTCAGCAATGTATAAAAATTGTTTGCAGAAAATGGTTGAAATTAGAGAGATCAAAGACAAAATGAAATATAATGCCGAAATATAATGCCAGTGTTTTTACAGTGCATTGTGGCATGCTGATTCAAAAACATAAAATAGGTAGATATGTAATAAAAATTAAGTAGACTAGGTGTTATTTAATTTGTAATTATTTGCTCAGGGACAAATTTTTTCTTTGCTTATTTATTTACAGTATCTAGATTTTATATACTCAAATACAGAAAAATCTTACTAAAGACCCTACCATACTATATGAATTTCATTTTTCTTGCTGACGCACAGTGGAGTATTTGACCCGAAATCCTGGCCAAAATTATTTTTCTAGGTGATTTCAGTTTTAGTGACTGTTTTTTAGTTTTTGCTTACTTTATATCAAGAAAACACTTAATTAGCTTAAAATTTAAAGTTTTTGATAAAAGATGGGCAGGGCCGTCACGTGGCTATAGTGCTGTATGAAATTAATGAAATAAAATACATTTTAAGCCGTTCAAAGTTTTGAATTTTACAAGCAAAAAACGGTTTGTTTTAAGGAGTAGAAATAATATTTGTATTTTCTCTCTTTTATGGACTAAAGCAGGGCCGTCAAGTGGGCAGGAGATCGGGGCGGCTGCCCCTGTCTCTTGCCCCTTCAACCATACTAAACTGGAACGTGAATATCGAAAACTAGAAACATGAAAATATCAGATAGAAAGTGCTTTAATAAGTTAGTAAACAAAGTGAACGGTTTTATAACAGGAAAAATGACATGATAGTATAAAAAATATATATGTTGCAAATATATATTTTTAACACAAGTTGTTTACGCAAATTGCATTACAATGATATGCAATTTTTAAACAAAATTTTAATCATGAAATGGTAACAAAATTTAATAATAAATAGCTTTAATATCCCAAGAAATTGTGTGTATTGTTAAAGAAGAGCACTAGACATGGCCCAGGACAGAAGTAGATTCAGAGAAAATAGTTGGTATCTTTACATTCTAGCCACTTGCCCTTTTGTGAAAAACTTCTGCTCAGTCCTACCTACTTGCTTAAGACCATGATATTACTGATTCTTTTAAATTCAAATTTAAAATGCTTCCAGCGGATTTTCTGAATAAAACTCCATACCTCTACCAGCAACTAAAAAAATTAATGGTGATTTCAGCCATTCAAGTTTTTCATCAAATTATGTTTGAGGAGAACCCATGAGCAGTTTATTTTATTCCATTCTACTGAAATCTGTTTCAATTATAAAATCTTAATGAGTTTTATTAATGCTATGCTTCATATTGTAAGAAAAAATACAGAAAATTCGTTGATTAATGTTACTAAGAGCTTGGCAGGCTTGCTCTGTTTTAATGACTGTTAGATAATAAAAAAAATACTAAGCGTTGAAAGCACACTAAGCTAAAAATACTAATTCGTTGAATCGATAACATCACCTTTCCTGTTGTCACAAAATTTTCGCTGATCACCAAACACTTTTTTTAAGCTGTTTCCAGACGTTTTTCGACCCCCCCCCCTTCCCCTCTTAAGAGGATGGTGGTTTATGTGTTAGTGACCCACCCCCTCAGTGTCCCGGAGATTAACTCCTTATACGCTGTAATAAACAAACTATATTACCTACTAGCAACCTCTACTTTTGAAGAGGTTCCCATTCCATCTGTGCAAATTTTAGACTGCTTTAGAGTATTTTTTTTTATTAAACATGACCTCATGGTAAGTACTTATCAGCGCATTTCAAATTGTACCTTCTACAAGGTTTTACATTTTTAATCTAAGGTGTCAAGTGAAAAATTATATACAAATACTAAGCAATAACATTTAATTTAATTTCACAGTTTGTGCTAAGCTCACAATTAATACATACATACAAATTTTTTCGTTACATAGTTTTCACTACCTATATTCGCTTATAATGACGCAAAACTTTCAAAATTGTTACATTGCAAAAAAAAAATTTTTTGAAAATGGGGCAAACATGGGCAAGATTTTTTTTCTGGAATTGTTTCTAGACATATTGACTTATAATATCCAGGTTCAAAATCCACTCGACCTTGCCCGACACATTTTCATAAAGCTTTGCAAAGTTTTATTTTCACAATAAAACGGGTTCAAAAATAATTTTTTCATTTTTCAAGTATTTATTTTTCGCACAAAATAAAGGATATTCCTATTGTTTTATGTGTCAAAATAAAGATATTATATCCCTTTATAATGTCTGCAAGAATTATTTTGAATTGTTTAAGTTAGAAAGTCACAAAAAATTAAATACTACATCAAACAAAAATGCAGAAATTCATGAAAAAATTGAGCCGTGCAACATAAAAAACTGTCTTTGACTGAATTTTTGAAGAATATAAATATAATTTGAGTTTCAGAAATTTATGAATATGAATGCACTGGTTAATAAGCTAATAAAAATCACTAATTTCATAATTGTAGCTTTTAATTTTTTTTGACCTTTTTGGCCAGGATTTGGACCCAAATACTCTACTGTGTGACGATAGCAATGGAGAATTCGACAATATGTCAAATTACAAAAATATTTATGACTTAACAGCAGCACTTTGCACAGTTTTCTAAACAGTGTAATCAATTTCATAAGAACTAAGCCATGAAATCTCATTCAAGTTCTGAACTGAAAAAAATATTCAGAAACTCTTACCTGAAAGTTTAGCTTGTTCCATTAAATACTGCTGAAGGGGCGATAAGTAATTTTCAGCCTGATAGCAACAAGGAATACTGAAGTCCGGTGTGGTGTATGTATGTGGTGCACTTGAATGTTCATTTTGGCACGTATAGATATGCTTGCAAGAATTGTAATATCTCTGCCTTGTCAACATGTTTTCTCTTTGGTAGGAATCAACTTGGAAGTCTGGAGACATTTTACTCTTTGCATGAGGCTGCGGGACAGACATAATCAACTCGGGCAGATACCGCCCGTCTTTGCCCTGTGGGTTACGTGGATTGTTATAGGAGTACAAAGGTAGGTCGAGTGATCGCTGCTGCTTGTAGCTAGAAGATCCATGGTCAGGGTATTTACTCATCGAAGCCTGGATGTTGTTTTTACTTTGTTTGAATGACTGCAAGTTTTCCAAGGGCATTAGGGGATTCTGCGGGCTCGATAGATTGCTCTCGGCTTTTCTATCGTCTATTTTCTTCGATCCATTCACCAACCACTGTCTTCTGCTCGCAAGAGGGGTTCCAACAGCTTCTGGTGGGTAGGCTGTGTTGTTCTCAAGAACGTAACTGGAGGACACATGCTGAATCTGGTCGAGGCCGAAAGACAAGGAGTTTTTTGTTCTGTAGTGCTGTGGTGTGGATCTCTGCATCTGGTCGTTGGCATTGACGAAGTTCATGCAACTTTTGCCTTTTGAGTGCCCAAAAGGTTGTTGTTGCCTTCTGGAAGGAAAATATACACGTAAAATATATGCAATAATAGAAAGCACATTAAATCAACAGTTATTATATTGTACTTTAATCAGAGATACAAAAGAGTCAAAAACTTCAGCAGGGACAGAACTTGACAACATTGACACTCTTAATGAAAGACTTCACATAAAGCATTTCCACTCAGCAGTGATGGTTTGATATGCCACATGGACACTCAAAACCAATCCCTGATGAGTAAAAATGGTTTCGGTAATGTCTTTCTGAAAGCATGGTGGATGTTTGGCAGAATTCTGTCTCTCTGTGTATGGGCAGCTTAACACAAATTCCACAATATGAACACAAATTGTAAACCTGGACACAGATGCCAGGTCACCAGGGACAGAACTTCACCAAACATTGCCATTCTTCCTGAAAGACTTTACAAAAAGCATTTTCACTCATCAGTGATTAACCAATCACACACATTATTGATATGTCACATGTCACATTATTGATATGTCACATTATTGATATTTGATATGTCATATTAAAGGTTTCTGCAACCCCTTGCAGAAAGAGTGGTGGATCATTGGCAAAGTTTAAGATCAGTTAATATCCATTCATATCCATCGCAGCTATTTTGCAGTCTAACTAAAATTACTAGTTTAAATATATTGCGCTTAGTATGATAAGGTCTAAAAAATATATATGTAATGTGTTCTAACAATTAAAATAATGTAGTATATACTATTTTATTGCACTATTCCCTATCCAATATGTAGACTATTTTCCCAACAATATGAGACCTGTTACAACATTAGTAATGCAGAGATCCTGTCTCTCTGTGTATGGACAGCTTAACACAAATGCAACAATATGAACACAAATTGCAAACCTGGACACAGATGCCAGGTCAAAGCTGTGTTGCTTAGGGGCACTATGGGGAGGTGGTGCCTGCCAGCATTCAAAGGAGTGCTGTTGCCACACAGGTACAATGTTTCCCAGCACAGGGCGTTGCATGGGGTGGCCAGAATCTTGCGAGCTGCTGAACTCAAGGTGGGGACCCCTTTTGGCCCACTGCTTGGTTTCGTGCCAGGAGATTCTTCCCGGCGGAACTACGTTTTGGTCCTGGAAGTAGGATGAGTCCACGCTTTCTGCTGAACAGAATTCGAGTTTTCTAAAATGGATTTTAAAAAAATTGTGAATGTATGGGTAAATATCAATATTGGGTGAATTAAAAGAGCATAATTATTTAAGGAATACTTGGTTGTGCCTGAGGGTTTTACACACAATTAAGTTACCTTAAGTTGTGCATTTAATCTACTGCCTACTTGGTGAACTATATAGGTATTATAGCTGATTTAATTTTAAATAATGCAGTAGATGTCAATATACATACATGCATAATTTGAATTTTGCTTAATATTTTGTTAAATCTTTAACACATTTTTTATAGACTGAAACTGTGATCATAATTTTCGTATAACATTACATATAACTTAGTTTTGTTTATTAATGGTCAATGTTAAAAATAAATTTCTAGCTTATGGTCAAATGAACCATAATAACAAATTTCGGACATTTTGTGTTACACTTATGTTTTTAAATAAGCATTAAAGGAAACGATGACAAAAAAATCAGATAGAATTCTGATCATACCTGTAGCATTGGTAGTTAGTACTATCCAATGAGCTGTGACTTTGAGAAGCTATGCTTGAATCCCCTGAGCAACCAGAGTCATAAGAATAAGCAGAGAGTGCATGTTCAGAACGTGAGGAAAACCCTTGCTGCTGATAGAAATACTTCATCATTTATTAAAAGTACTGAAATACATTTAAGCTACACTTAAAAGAGCAAATAACTTTTGCATATAATTTTAGAAAATATTAAAACACTCATTTAAATACTATTAGTAAAGTATTTATAAATACATTATTACATACTTATATTAGAGATAAATTACTAAAGGTTTTTATAAATCAATAACACAATTAGAAAAACATCATTTATCAAACCAATATAAAAATAAAGTAGTTTACCCTAAACTTTTCCTTAACTGGACTGTAAGAAGCAGTTTGAGTGGATGCACTTTTCTGTAATCCTACATTTTTATGTAAATTTTTTGCCTGAAATTCATTTTTCAGATTAAATTATTAATATTCATCAATAAATTACTACTTTTTATTTTCTATGATGTAACAATGAGCTATTTATCATTAATTGATTATTATTGCAATATATTTAATAGCATTTAAAGTTTGAAAGGAACAGATAAGACTCTACAATAGGTTAAGTTTTAAACAACTTTTTAACTTTTTCATATGATAATTTTGTATCCAGATTTATTTTGGGTAAAACAATTATTTTACCATTGAATTATTTTTTGTGGGAAGCAAAATCACAAGTCAGTAAGCCAGTTTTCACAACACAACAACTTTGTTTAAATTTTCATTACATTTGATATTTTATCCACAATTAACGAATGAAATTAATGTTATAACTATGAAGGTAGAGATGATAATTATATAGCCAGTTCAAGAAACTAGCATTCTATCTCTCTTTTTAATTATGGTACATTTTTAAAGAAGTTTTCAATTTCAGGAAAAGTTAATTACTGAGGTTAAGTTAATAACTAAAAATTAAAAACATACACTAATTTTAGTAGTTGTTTGAGTTGCAGTCGATTCCTTTTTAATGTCACCATTGCTGCAATCATAAATGCTTTGTTTCAATGCCTAAAAAATATGGTTAGATATTAGATTTTAATAATAGGTACATACAGTGGTGGCCAAAAGTGTGGACATTTTAAAATAATCTACAATAAAAAATATATAAAATAATATATTCTAATTATAATAAAAATATAAAATATATTATTAGAATAATATGAAAATAAAAAATGTATATCAAATATTAATATATTCTTCAAGCAAGTTGAAAGACTCGAAACTTTGAAAAAATGTCCACACTTTTGGCCACCACTGTAAATAAGATAAATTTTTGTACACCTATTTCCTGTTAAGGAAATGATTAAGATGCTTATGTCAGAGCAAGCAAGGTCTTTGAAGTAAAAATACACTAAGTCAGAAATAATTTAGGATTATGCTGCTTTGACAAATCCATATATCAGCATACAGATACACTGTCAAGACAAAGACGAGCTACAAAGTCTTTTTACATGGTTGATTGTCATCAAACCAAGGGACTGACAAGAGTGCTCAGCAAATGGCTCTGTTAACCCTTTCAGTCCCAGTGATGCCATTCGGCATCATCATATTTCGGATCATAATTTTAAAAAATATAATAGGGCTGACATCTATTGGGATTAATAAAAAATATTTTCTAATCGAAAAAGTTTGAAGAATCTAATGATGTGCTTCTTGATACCATAAATGGCTATAGATGATCAGAATTTTTTGTTTTCTAAAATGATGATGCCAAATTGTCATTGGGACTGAAAGGGTTAAAAGTAACCCTTCATTGAGGCAGTAATTTTTAGTGAACAGACTATAAATGTGGCAAAATACTTTAAATAAATTGCCTACTTGAAGCTTTGAAAGTGATAGAACATCACTATTTTGAGGTTTTTGCCAGACTGTCTTCTGATTGGCTGCATTGTAGTAGTAGAATCGAGATGAATTCGGATCAAAGATTTCCCACCATAGATTGTCATCCGCTTTTTTCCTGTAATATTTAAATAAAAATGTGTTTAAAATCAATTTAGACAGTTTAAAAAATATATACAGCTATCATTAACAATATTGAGCAGTAACTTTGTTTGTAACAAACTTCAGGCTTTCACAATATGTTAATATCTGAAAAATTGGAAAATATAATTAAATTTAGTTTAACATATCTGTCATACACCAAGTTGAAGCAGAAAGTCGGGAACAGCTATAACACAATGTCCAATCAAGATATTTTGCATAGATAATCTGGTCATTTTTAATTTACTTTTCTTCGTTTGTTAATGTTTAATTGTATAAAGACATCAAAAACAAATTTTAGAATTTGAAAAATGTAAATCCATGCTTGAAAAAATAAGAAGAACAATTTTATGATAAGTTTAACTAGCTTGCTTAGTACAGTGGCAGTATTTCCAGAACAGAAAAGATACAGAAAGATGTCTTGACATTTTGTGAAAAAAATTACATGAATGGAAAGGGACAAAAAAAATAATATAAGCATTTGGATTGACGAATAAATTGTACCATTGGTAAATAGTAACAAGTTACCATCCTAACTTTTTTACTATGGTTATTGTTTATCCATTACATTTACATACTAAAAAGTGGAAGCTCTATAATTGTAGTGTTCATCAAAACCCAATTTCACAGCCTGAACAATAAATGACACAGGCAAGTATGATGCACTAAAATGAAACAAAAAAAAAGTCCAAGTCTCATTTCATTTAAATTTTGACTAGAAGTATAAATAAAAAATATTCGAGAAAATATTCATTAAATTTATATAGGAATTTAATTTTTGGTTAAATTTGACTGTAGGACCTTTAAACTTCAGACAGCCACTAGGAAACTATCTATGCTTTTAATCATATTTAGGATTTATACTAACACAAGAGCACCATGTGGGGGATGCCAGACACATTCTCCAGTAAACATATTGACATAGATTTCTTCTTTTGTACAAGGTTCAACTATGGCAAACCATTCAACTCTGCAATAAATTAAAAACAATCGACACATTAATTTTAGAAAATTCTCAAATATAAAAGAATTAAAAAAAGCTCTGGTTAAGAGCTAAGTCTGGTCTCTCTTGGGTATACTGGTTGAGCAAAAAATCCAGTTAAACTAGAAAGTGGAATAAATGATACAAATAGTTATAAGGCTAAGATATAAAGGTTTGCCCATTTGTAGGAGAAGTTCATTAATACACATGTACGTATATAAGAACATCTGATTGCAAATGTGTACATTCATAATATCGAATTTATAAAATAAATACATAATTGAAAAATAAGTCAGACTTAAAAAGCTACATGCCCTTTTAAAAAAACAGTAGGTAACTCTTTTGATGAAGCTCAGAAGTTTGGCAACTAGCCACATAGTTGTGCAGTTTTATTTAAACTAGTATCACACTGATGGGGGATTGGTAACGAACAAGTGGGGATTTTAAAACTAATTTTTGCACTCTTAGGATAAAAAAAACCCCTCTTGTTAAAGCTAAAGAATTGATGGGATTAAACATATTTCGGCTAAAAGGGAGCTTACTGTATGTAAAGAAAGCACTTCAGATGCATAAAAAACGGACATAGTTTAATGGTGAGTGACATTATAATGTTTTAACAAATAGCAAATTATATATTAAAAATATAATTTGTATGCATAAAGAGTGTGCATGGTTTGACAGGAAGTAGAATTGAAATTTGTTACCAAGAAGCAAAATCTCTCCAATATGTCAAACTTTACTATTACAGCTGAAGTTATTTCAATCAGTGACTGCTATTCTTTCGCTGTTAAAAGCAGGTTTTGAAAGGCTTAGAAGTCAGAAAAAATAGTAGTACTTATAGTGCTGTGGCAATTCACCCTCAATAAGCCATCAACAACTAGGTGGCACTGATTTACAAGTCACATTCCTACCAATATTCCTGATTACAACAGTATATAAGTTGAGGTAACTCATCTCCACCTTGAGGATCCTTTTGGTAGACTGTGGGTTACTGAGGCCGCTACATTGGTGACCGGACATGATCGTCACCCACTCCAACGATGCTCCTGCTACAATGCGCGGTTTCCCACAGCTGCTCATGCACTCTAACCGTAACTCAATGGGCAACGCTGGCTTTCAACTCAACTGCAGCTCAACACACAGCGAAGCAACCAGCGTACGGTTCCTTACCTCATTGTTTCTAGGAGGGGAGTGGTGTGGAAGTTCACCACGCACGTAACCTCAATATGCCATCGACAACTAGGTGGCACTGATTAACAAGCCAGGTTCCTACCATTATTCCTGATTACAATGTTAATAGTAGTATATAAGTTGGGGTAACTCATCTCCACCTTGAGGATCTTTTTGGTAGACTGTGGGTTACTGAGGCCACTACATTGGTGACCGGAAGTCATCGTCACCCACTCCAACGATGCTCCTGCTACAATGCGCTTAACCACGGTGGCTAATTCTCTGCTACTGCACTCAACTCAACGGCCAACCCTGGCTTTCAACTTAACCACAGCTCAACGTACAGCGAAGCAACCAGTGAACGGTTTGTTGCTTCGTTATCTCTAGGAGGGGAGTGGTGTTTCATTTCACCACGCAGGTAACCTCAATATGCCATCAACAACTAGGTGGCGTTGATTTTCAAGCCACGTTCCTACCACTATTCCTGATTATAACGTTAATAGTAGCATATAAGTCACGGTAACTTATCTCCACCTTGAAGATCCTTTTGGTAAACTGTGGATTACTGAGGCCTCTACAGTGCTGTCAACAATTTTATGCTTTACTTACAAACAAAATTATTTGTTAATTGATATTCAAGTTCAAGCTGCACATGGGAGATTTGCAACAGAAAAAAAAATAATCATTGGAATAGGTCAAGCTTTAATATGGACAAAATAATGGATTATTAACTTATGAATTAAAACATATATAAATAGTGGAATATGTTTAGGCCATGTCAGGCTGCTATATTTAGCTAGTATGTGGTATGTTATCTTGTAAATATTAATTTGGTTTGAATTAAAGCAATACTAGAGCTGAATGAGAATTAATCATTATTATTCTCACAACCTATTCTATTAAATGTTAATGCTATGCTGAAAGACAATGAAAGATTCGAAACACTGATATAATACCTATTTTTTTTTACGCGAAGCAAGAGCAATATAATGTACCAAGCATTATTTGAACAATTTGAGGCATAAATAACACGATTTAATATTATTAAGAAGCTTAATCCTAAGTTAATGTTTGTTGACTGTTGTCATTTAATTTATTTTACCCTTTATACTAGGGAAATTTAATACGTAGTTGAAAGAATTTTAATTTGGCATGTTTTAAGTACCGGTGGAGATTAATGTAACAAAGAAAAATTAGCATACTTCTTTGGTTCCATAGTTGTGCGTTAAAAAATAAGACTAATTCTTCCAAACAGTTGTAATTAGTAAAAATAAACAAATAAAAATTAAGTTTAGAATTTTTAGTTTCGATATTGACAGTTCTCTCGCTCTTGTTTATTTTTTTCTTCTTTTCTCAAATTTTCTGAGTTGCCAAACTTTAGAATATGGCTGAAAAACTTTATTTATCATCGGCAAATTTTTAATTTGAAACGATAAAAATTCTTAAAAGTATTTTCCATACTTTCAAAAAAATATTTTATATTCCTTATGATTGAATGCTTAAATATTAAAGAAATCGGATATTTTTTTCAAAGCATATTACTTTGAGTTACGCGAAAGGAAAACTTATTCTCTGTTTGTGAGCAAACGACGTACTTGGCTGCATAAAAGTTAGCCAAATACGCAACATTTTCAGAATTGTAGCAAAAAAACTTGTTTTCAAAAGTGGCTAACCAATCTAAATAGGGAAATATAACCCTTTTTCTCCATACAGAGCATGCTCAGTAGATGTTACCAGTGATTTGTTTGATATTTAGTTGGTTATCGTGTTTTGGCTTGACTCGAATGTTGATGCTTGAGCTTGATTATGAAACAGTTGCGAAAATAAAGATAGCAAACAATTGTTATGGCTGTTAGTGCTTTTGATGTGAGTCCTTCATCTTCATCAAAAAACGAAAGAAATAATAATTCAGGTAATTAATTAGTTTTTATTTGTATTATTACAAAACTTATTGATTGTCTGTTTTTGTTTTCCGGTTCAATGGCGTAGTGAGTTGTGCACGCAGTAGCTTTATTTGTAAACATAAGCGTGAATTGCGATTGTCATAACAGCTGCGTTTAAGTTTCATTTTGTTTATGTAGCCTAATAGGCAATTCCAAGTGATTCTCGATTTTTTATAATACACTTCGCTTTCGATTGTTCGGAGAATTTTCAAAGCAAATTGCTGATTTAGTTTTTAAGAATAATAATTCGTTTATTTCCGTGGCATAACTAATTGGTTTATACAGATTATCATAACTTTTTCTAGATCGCTTTCTTCAGACATTTATTTACAAACTATTATTTGTTTTCCAAGAATTTGTTTTTAACAGAACCCAAACACTTGAATTCGAAATTTTATAACGAAAATTTACTGGCATCATGAATTTAAAAATCTGTGTTACAATGGCCTTCAGTAATAAATTCAAACATCAATTGAATATTAATTTATTAAATCTTACTCTTAAGTTTCGTTATTTAAATAGTATATGTATTTACTAAGCCATTACTTTTAGAAAGTTGTATGATAAATTTTCTCCTAAACATCTATTTTTGGAATAAATATTAGGGTCACATATTGGCAGGTTTTTTGTGACTGCTGACGCTTCTTAGAGCTAAATGCTGTGTCAAAGTAGCAATTCCAATCGATCCTTAACTTGCTTTTCCCTATTAATTTATAAATACACTGTGATGCAAAAGTTACAATGAAGTTTATTAGCTGCGAAATTTAGAATTGTGATAGTAGAATTACAAATCACCCCTAAATATATTAAATGCATTTTTTGAAATGCTGTAATTGAAACATAATTATTTGAATTGCTGTAACGTAATTTTTTTTTTTCACAAAGTAAAATTTTATGCGATGCAAAAGTTTAGACACCAATACAAGATTATGCTAGTAGACAATGGCCTAATTTCGCATTTTTATTGATGAATTCTATTTTTTATAACAGGCAATATAGCCACTTTAAATCTTTATTCAAATCATATTTGCTTCAAATGTTCAATTTAACATCTCTAAATGCAAACTAAATGCCTACTAGCCCATCATCTTAAAGTTTTGCCACAAATTCGTGAATTTAGTGACATGCATTGATAGGTTTTCTTGATGAAAAGTGCAGTCTTGCCCATATAAAATCACAAAATAGCGACATATCATCCTATCTTCCACTTTGCGGCGATAGTCACCTCTTCAAATCCAACAAAAAAGTCTGTCTCATCAACGTAATTCCCGCCACACCATTACAAACGTTCTACCTTGATGCTAGTTTTTAGGGGAAAAACCGTTGTTTTCATAAGCTTATTTTTCAATATTCGGTTAAACCAAACATGTTTAAATAGCACTAAAGAGACCGGTTAATAATTTGTAACCGGTTTAAATAAACCGGATTTTCCCAAGAAACTTCAGTATAAAAAAGGAACTTTTGTAATGGTGTTGAGTGAATTTATGTTACAATTCCCTAGGATTTTTTGTCGTTTTTGACGAGACTCTCTCTGGAATGTAATGAAGTACAAAATAGAATAATGTATCGCTATTTTGTGATTTTATATAGGAAAGACTGCTTTTCATCAGGAAAATTGGTCAATGCATGTCTCTAAATCCACGAATTCATGCAAAAACTTTAAGGTGATGGTCTGGTAGGCTTTCAGAGATGTTAAATTGTACATTTGAAGCAAATATAATTTGAATAAAGATTAAAAATGGCTATATTGTCTGGTGGTAAAATGACTCATATCCTCTGGTCTCTAATAAAGGCTGTTTGGTGTAAAATTGAACCAATATCATTTTAAATATGTTTAGTTCACAAGATATCGTTTTTTTTAAAATTTATCATATCAAAAAATATATTTAATCAATGAAAATGGGAAATTCGACCATTATCTACTTTATATTAGCATAATCTTGTATTTGTGTCAAACTTTTCCATCATACAACAATTTATTTTCTGAAATTTTTTTGTTATAGCAGTTCAAACATTTATGTTTCAATTGTCGAATTTCAAAGTATTTATTTAAGATATTTAGGGGTGTTTTGTAATTCTACTATCACAATTATACATTTTACAGGTAAAAACATTGTCTAAACTTTTGCATCACAGTGTATAACCCAATTTTTATGCCCAATATAACTAGGACTGTTGTGTGAATAAAAATGAATCTTCCGAGGTTTGGAATTATAGATTAAATTTGCCATATGCAAATTTATGAGGAGTTTCAACTATCAAATGTACTTTGTTGTTAAAGTTTTATTTTAACAAAATAACATTCTTCGCAAAACTGTTCAAAATAGTGGTCTTGATTTATATATTTTTCTTCAGTAAATATGGCTTGAAATATACCGAGTGGTTATAAAATAACATTCGCTATTCAGAGTGGTCTGTAGCTTGAATGAATAATACAAATGCAACAAACATTGAGACACTTACTAGTTACTAATCAAGAAGGGGGGGTTGGAGAAATAATGGAATCGTAAAAAACAAATTAGTCTCTTGACCAGAGTTCTAAATTACGAGGCGTAGCCAATTATAGGCAAATTCTTGCCAACAAAGCCAATTACGCCTCATAATTTAGAACCCTGGTCAAGGGACAAGCTTCTTTTTTATGATTCTATTCTTTTTGCCCCTTCTTGATTAGTTAGTGTCTCAGGGTTCTAAATTACGAGGCGTAGCCAATTATGTTCAATTATGGCCAGCACAGCCAATTACTCCTCATAATTTAGAACCCTGATCAAGAGCCGAGTTTGTTTTTTATGATTCCATTCTTTTCCCCCCTTCTGATTGGTAAGTGTCTCGGAGTTTGTTGCAATCGGATTATTCATTCAAGCAACAGACCACTCCTAATAGCGAGAGTTATTATAAAACCACCCCGTACATATTTGTTAAAGTTAGTCCACCAATTGGTTGTTAATTTTTTAGGGTATTGAAAAATCTATCCCTCCTGTGAAAACTTAGTCTTGATGTTGCAGTAACTTAAAAGTTCTTTTAAAAAATTATTTCAAATATTAACCATACATCATCATTCAGTTTTGTTAAGTTTGAAGCATACTGAATCTAAAACAATAATTTTGATATTTTGATTTAATAAAACCAGTGCATCTACAAACTTAAATCTAAGTTAAATTTTTCAGTAGTTTAGAATATGTTCTTCAAAAGTAGATACCTTTACCTGACCTGTTTCTTTTAAAGATAAACACACCTATACAATCAATTTTTATGCTATTTTGCTCTTATTCGTGCATTCTTGTGTTGTTTTAAAAATAGTTGTTGAGTTGTTTATTTTTTCTTCCTCTCCAGTGTTGAAAGACAATATTATTACTCTTCTTATTTTGTTCATTAATATATAGGAAAATCAGTGACCTTAAAAAATATCTTTAAAAGTACTTCCACCATCAATGTTTTTAAATTAATGGTAAAAACGATGAATAATTAAGTTTGGATTTTGAAAAATCTTTAAAAGTTTGTTCAAAAAAGAGAATGAAATGTATTTTTTTATAATTAAAATAAAGAACCATGGACTCTTCCATTTTCAATTGCTTGTACTTAAACTTCTTCAGTTGAACTATTTTTATTTTAACATCACTGATTTTCATAACACATAATTAAGGCTTGATAACATTACAAATATTCCTATGATATTGAATGAAGGTTTTAAAATAAAATTTAAAAAACTGGGATCTTAGCTGAACTAGTAATTTTTCCATATAATACTCTATTTAACTTATTTTGTGTGATAAAGGAGAGCAATTATTTCATATTCTTTTTTTTTTATGTTGCAGAGAGAAATTGTGATTCACCTAGCGGGTCAAATGATGTTGCCCCCTTTGGCCCTGCTAAAAAAGAAAAAGGAAAGAAGCCTGAGATGGCAAGGTATCGCCCTGGAAAGGGCTTGCAGAACAAGAATGCAAAAATAGATGATTCCGCCTTAAAAAATGATTCCGATTCAGATAAAATCGTAACAGAACCAAATATGACCAAAAATTCTAAAGTTCTTACTTCTGAAGAAAAATCAGCACCACTAGATACCTCTAACAAGTCATCTAAAAACTCAAAGAGAAGGCCAGATATTAAAGTTTATATGCCAAAAGGTAAAGTTGCTACCAAAATCAGTGAAAAAAAGCAAGATGGTATAAAGCAAGACGAAAAGCATAACACTAAAAATGAAGTTCTACCTAAGGGAAAGGCTAAGCACTCCAATACCAGCCTCGCAAAAGGTGGAAATCAGCCACACAAAGAACCTGTAAAAGAACACGTCAATAAAAATCTATCAAAGTGCTCGAATTCCAGTTCACCTCTGCCTCCTGGCTCATGGGCAGACCTAATGGAAGCATCTGATTTGTCGAATGCACGATCTGCACAGGAACAGATCTGCAATGGCCAACCCAAAGAGTCTCGACCTCCCAAGTCGGGATCGCAAAGGAACGAGAATAATTCCAAGGCAGCCACCAGAACCAGTCCTGTTGAAAGGCAGGGCCGGAGACAGAGGAGTAGGAGGAATTCACTCAGGAACGATGTTCAGCAAGCCCAGCTTAATGGCGATTCCCACTTCAAGCATTCTGAAGTTAACCACATGCTGGCCAATGGCTTCGAAAATAGTTGTACCATCCAGTCGCCTTTGGACAAACGAAAGGCGCCCAGTAGAAACAGGCACGTGTCTGGTAATTCTGATAGGCACGAGTCCAACAGGAGTCCCATTGCTTTCAAAGAAAATTGCAGCACTACATATCACCCACAGACTCACAGTGCTGTAACCAAACCCGTATCTGAAAGGAAGAGAAGAGATAAGGTGGATAATAACAAATGGAACGAGCCTCTTCCTCCAAGGTTCCAAAAAATGAAGAATAAGGATAATTCTACAGGGCAGATTGGTGGACTTTTGAAACTCCCAGTAGAAATGGAGACCTCTAATATCCACTCAAATATACTTGAGGATAACTTTTGCAAGCCCCCTGTTATTTACCAAGAGCCACCTACATTCATCCACAAGCAACTCTTTGATCCTAACAATCCAACCAAACCTGAAATTATAAACATACCTGCACCTGTTCCAAGTCCACACCTGCCTTTTGCTAGGATGAGCCCTCCTTACTATCCATCAGAGACCCTAAACAGTTCCTACATATCTCCACCAGTTGCAAACTCTAACTACATACCACCTCCCAAACCGCCTGTAGTAGCGAATCACCAACATCACCAGTACAACTTTTTGCAGCCCGATGTGAATATCAATAACATTCCTAGTCCATACCATAATGTGAGGAGTGAGATCACTACACAGATACCATGTCCCATTCCAGCTTCACCCATGCATGCTTTCCCGAGACCTCCTATTTGTTACAGCGATATTCCGGCAGTTGTGAATGAACCTTCCAAAAGAAGGTAATTGTAGTTGATTTTTAAAAATATATTTATATAAGTAGTTTGTCTGAAACATAAATGGTCTTGTCCATTTCTAATTTTAATTTTTTGTCATAACTATCAGTAATTTTAATCCAATGCAATTTGAACTTAAGAACTAGAATAAATAGCATTCTTTTAGCCTTCATCCTTGCATTAAGAATATTTTTTCCAACGAAATAATGACCATAAGAATTAACTTTTAGTTTTCAGTTCTTTTGGAAAACTATTCTCTATAAGCCACCTAAGCTACAATTTTGCATCAGCAGAATTTCTTGCACAGTTCTTTGCTTATAATTTTAGGAAGTAGTATTTATTTTAATGTTGTTAAATTTTTTTCAGAATAAAACCTATTGTAGAGAAAAATCTTCATGAAATTGTGCTTTTGGAGAAGGAATTGTCTTCATTGGTTACTAAAGAGAACTTCGATACTAATTTGAACTCTTTGAAGCAGTGCAGGTATTTGTGATCATTGTTATTATTCTTTGGAATATTTGTGAATGTAAGATGATTTTGTTTTGGAAATTAAATCTAGTTTGTACTCTCATTTTAAAGAATTAATTTTCTTCGTTATTACTATTTATTAGCTTTTGTTTTAAAATTGTTCTAAACACAATTTAACTTTAATATTTTTCTAAAAACAATTTAACCTTAATATTTTTTATGTACAGTTGACTTTTTCTCAAGGTAATTACATTTAATTAATTTTTGCAGATATGTTTTATGTATTTGAATTTTCTGTGGCATGAGAATATTGATTGCTGATTGGCCGTGGAATTTAAAATAAAAATAACTTATTATATTATATTTGCTACAATAAATTTTGAATTTAAAATGGACTGCTATTTAACTTGTAAAGGTAAAATAAATACTTTTAAAGGAAATTTAATCCAAACATCTATCTTTTAGGTGGAAATTGCAGCTGAGGTATGAAAATATAATTCTTGCTGATCCCAAATACTGCGCAGAAAAAAATCCAGAGCAGAGTCTGTGGAAAGCAGTGTTTCATCAAATAATTGAGGCCCTTCGAAAGAAACTAGAAGAAAATCAAGACGACGAAGAAATCAAAGAGAATTTATCAAACATAGTATTAGAGGTGATTTTTTTTCTACTTTAATTCTCCATTTTTCATTGGTCCCTTTTTATGTTCATATGTAAACAAAATAAACGCTCTGTTTTTGTTTTTTTAAAAACTTGTTTCTCAACTTTTTTGTAGCCTTTTAAATAGTAGTTAATTGGTTGATCTCAAATTTATTTCATTTTGCAACTTTAATACAATCCTTTTTACTTAGTTTTTTTTAAAAATATTTGATTCTATTTATTTTTTTCAGGGCACAGTGTTTTATGAAAATTTATTGGAAAAACAGCAGGAGACGTACGGCTTTCAGCTGTCAAAAATATTAGAATTGGAACACATAAGTTCAGCTTGCCTTCCAGATCAATTGCGATGTGTACTTATTAGTGTTCAAAAGACCATGATATATTTAGGGGACCTTGCTCGCTATAAAGAACAAGTTAATCATTCAACCAATTATGGAAAAGCTCGCAGGTAATTTTTGAATTAAAGACTGCATTATTTTTTTTAATGTCTTAAGCCTTTAGTTTTTTTAAATGCAAAAGACATTTGTTTTAGTCAAATTATTGTTTTATTAATATTTTCAATTGTTTAAATCAAGAACTTTTTTAATTTTTAAGAACCTTTTTAAAATTTAGCATTTTATTGCTGTCTATCTAATGATATGCTGCATTATCTATACAGCACTTAACGGTTTTATTTTATAAGCAAGGTTTCTATGTACATAATAGTAATTATAAAGTCGGTAACTAAATTTAAATTTGGTTTAATGTTAATTAAATTAAAGTATTAGTTGCAGTTTTGTCTTGTACTGTTGCAAACTATTTTCTTATAATTCCAATATATAATTTTTTTTTTCATTTAGCTGGTACTTAAAAGCTCAACAGATAGCACCTAAAAACGGGAGACCTTACCATCAGTTAGCAATTCTTGCATTTAACACAGTAAGTTGATCATATCAATAAATATTTTACTACTAATGGCATGATTTTGTGCATTTATTTTGATTATTATTTTATACCTATTTTTTAATAATATTTTAGAAAAGAAAATTAGATGCTGTGTATTATTATATGAGAAGCCTGGCTGCAAGTAATCCATTTTTATCTGCCAAAGAAAGTCTCTTATCTTTATTTGATGAAGCTAAAAAGAAGGTAAGCGATTTTCTTATGTAAATAATATTTATAGGATGTCATTTTTTAAATTTGTACTTTGGAAAATTTAGGTATCATCCGACTAATCCTACTATAACATATCAAGAAAGATAACTTGATCTTTTTTTTAAATACCGTATTTATTTTACAAATACTTAAAAATTGGTGAATATTTCCTAAATAAAAATTATCTTTACATATTTCAAATGTTTTGTAAATGTTATTAATTAAACTCTAAGTGGTTTTAGTTTAATAAATAACAATTTGATTAACTCCAATATTAATTCAGTTGCTTAATTTTTTTTTAATTTTAATTCTAGAAAATTAGTGAACTTTATGTTAAATAGTGATTTTTTTTGAGTGATTTGAAAAAATTTAGTTTATGTGTGTTAAAAAACTTTTCTTTTAGAATGAATTGTCTGTATCTTTATCTTTTTAGTATGAAATATATGAAAAGAAAAGAGTTCAGCACAATACTTCAAAACCAGATGTCATTCAAAAGTTTGCAGAGCGTACTGAAATTTGGATCAAGCATGATGGGTCTAGTAATGAACGCCCTGCTGAGAATGATATGGAAACATCAGAACTCAAGAATTTGTCAGATGTTGATGTAATTTGTTAATTAATTAAATATTTTTTAAGTTTAGCAAATGAAACTTAAGTTAACATCATAATAAATATTGATATAGTTAAGCAATTATTTAAAATAATTTTAACTTATGTTTTGAAATTTCTTAATTTTTTTAGATGTGAAAAAGTGTTACTCTATTTAAGGAATACTTTATTCATAATATTACTGTTAATTTTGTACATTAAAGCCTTAAAAATGAGATTGTGATTTATTGAGTTTTCTTTTGTATTTTAGTTAAACAAAGTATTTGGGGCAAGCTTCCTTCATGTTCATGGGAAACTTTTTACCAAAGTTGGGTGAGTTGTATATCATGTTACCTATTGAGTAATTAGCATAAGCTCATGTATTGTGTGTGATAAAATAAGTGTGTAATATGTAAATAGAGCCCCAATAGATGCTGCTAGCAATGCTTTGTCAAAATTATGTATGGATGTAAGTAATCAGAAAAATATGAACTATTTATAGTGATGAGCACTGAAATATATAAATTTGTTAAGTTTTTTTTCTTTGAAGTTATACCTTTTGTACATAATATATCTGGATAAAAATTTAAGTCTTAGGAGTGAACCTTAATTGTCTTTCAGATCCAAATCATAACTGAAACATTTCCACTTATTACAAAAGAATTGGAAGTATTGACATATTCTAATAAATTTTCTACCTAAAAAAAGATTTAAACACAAAATTATCCATATATTTGTTCTTTTTAGTTTTAATTTATCTTTTTTTTTTAAAGAATGGAGACGTTTCCTGATGTTTTGAAGAACATGCTGAAAGAATTTTACATTTTGCTGCATCGATCGCCTTTGCCGATCACTTCCATTCGTGTGCTGCAGTTGTTAGCTGTGAATATATTCTCTGTGACAAACTCATCCTTAAGAGGTACACGTTAATTGGCATTGTCAATTAAAAGTATTTTTATGACACTAATTCAATTGTAATCTTTATCAGTGTTATACTTTAACTTATTATACGTTTTTGTAACTGTTGCTAAAGATAATTGCTGAAATGTTGTAAAAGTATTTAAAATACATTATAAACTAAATTTTTCTTTGTTAACCAAGCACTGTTTTTTTCTTTTAAATGGGTATTCACAATTCTATTCAACAAATCATATTTTAAAAATCTCCAAAAGTTGGGGTCTCTGGAGCGCAGTGGGTAAGACACTTCTTGCCTTTTATGAAGGGATTTCCAAGTTCGGGACCAGGCATTGTCAAAATAACTGACGACCTATAAGCGGCATGTCAGGCGACTGCCACACTCCAAAGTCCCAATGTTGCCCTCAAAAGTTGCATTGGGTGCCTACTATAGTAGGTCTATCCAGAATGCGTGAATCGAAAGTATTTTCCTCCCCCATCCTCGCATGTGGTTTTCTTCGAAACAGTATGAGCGTGTTTTCCCCCCACCCTACTTGGGTTTGAACTGTTCTCACAACAGAACCTTAAAGGCGTTAGGTTTAGAAAAGCGGTGCTCTCCCCGTTTCCTAGAAAACCAAGCAAAGGGATGGTGGAAGAAAGTATTTTCAAGGCTTGCATAGTAAATAGACAGACTACAAGGGAGAAGCTTGTCACTTGACTCACTTTAAATTCTGATGTCCGTTTCCAATCGCCCTCATGTTGCTCCAATACTAATGTGACTATAATTCAACTCAAGCTTCCAAAAGGCAAATTATAAAATCATGAAAAACTGTAACATGGAAGTAGCAAAATTTACATTTCAGCTTTGCAGTGATGTGTAGCTATTTATTCTTATCTAGTTTAAGAGATAGCATTAGATGTAAACATATCTACATTCCGGCAGTATTTTCCGGTGAATTAAAAAATATTATCTTATTTGGATGAAGAGTTAAACCAAAATTTTTCTCCACACAGAAAACGGCCGTGAACAGGGAGGCAGCTCCATTCTGCAGGAACAGGCCCTCTTCACCAGCATGACCATGATGTCCCTACTAATGGATCGGTGCAGAATCTTGTACATGGCCCACAAAGTTTCACAAGAGTATCCGAACAAGATCATCAACGATGACCTGGCATTGCTGTTACCTGCCGTCAAGATCTGGACTGATTGGATGTCTTGTCAGAAGTGTTTGTGGGCACCCCCACCGGAGTCTCTCAAGGAGAAGTTGGACTTTGGGTAATGGATTAGTTGTAAATTGGTTCAGTGCTTAAACCTGTCCCATAATCCTGGAAGCCAAAATCCCGACAAGGAAATAATGCTTGAAGGGTCGAAATCCTAACAAATCAGTAAATAAATGCTATTATGCTTAATAAAGGGCAATTTAATTATTAATTTTTGTTGACATTATTATGGCCTGTAGGGATTATGTTCCTGATCTTGCTTAAATGATTCTTAAAAAAACTTGACTAAAATGATTTTATAATTAAAGACAAAAGGGCATAAAAAATAATTTTTCATTGTACCACATGGTAGCAGAGACCTATATTACGACTTGTAGAGTAATAGGTTTACTTTCCATGCCGTAGGTTTACTCGGCATTCTATTTAGAAGTGTTAACCTTGGTACAAGTAACTAATTAATTTATCAGTTCCATTAATGGAACCTAACCAAAAAATAAGCTAAGTAGCTTTTAATCATCTTTGTTTTGTTAATTGGCTGGGTTAGTTCTAATTACCCTATTTCGCATGCATTGAGGGATTTTTGAAATTTTTTCAAATAAAAAGGGGTCAACCGATGTTATCTGCAGTATGAATATTTAAAAAAAATATTGTTTTTATCTCATGTGTAGAAGGCAGTTGTTTGTGCGTACAAGCAGTGCTGCTTGCGCCTCTTGTGTGTGTTTACAGTGGGAGTTGTGTGAATAAACAAAATCTTTTATAAGTTGAATGAAGCTTGTTGTGCTTTTACTGTCCACAAGATTGTACAGAAGGTTCTTTTGATATGGTTAGACGACTTGTTTAAGTGACTCTTATAAAATTTCGTTCTGTAGCACAAATCAGCAATGAATAGTTAATAACTAGAAGGTTTTGGGATCATTTGTCAGGATGCAATTCTTTTTAATTTTTATCTTTGATTTTTTTCTTTAAAATTGCTTTGAATTGTGTTATTTTTGAAGTCTGATGATTTATATTGCATTAATTTATTGCGATTTTTTTGCTTATGTTATAGGTTTAACAACAAAGATGTTTGGTGTTCATTTGCTGACCTCTTGACTGCTTTTAGAGATGTTGATATTAGTAGCCCTGCAATAATTAATCAAAGAACTGCAGGTAAGATACTTTCCCTTCAGAAAAGGCTATATATGCATAGCTGATTAATGTAATTTATTGATGAATGTTATATTTATTCTTTTTAGATGCTGAGTCGATCATTTTGGAGGAAGATAGCACATTTGCTGGTTTTGTCCCACTTTTAGAAGCTATGCATGACCCAGCTTTTGCTGTTCAACCTTTTGATAAGGTATGTAAGGAAAGACATTGAAACTTAAAATATTATGACCTACGTGCCTTATAAGTTTGCATATTATAGCTTTGGTAGATAATATTTAAATAGTTATTTTTTTTTTTCATTTTATAATCTTGCAATTTCTGTCAGTGGTAGTTTCTAAAATATTTCCATATCAATGCTCTTAAAGGAAGTCAAAAGTTAATAATTTTTTTT
Source organism: Hylyphantes graminicola (assembly GCA_023701765.1). Lineage (NCBI taxonomy): Eukaryota > Metazoa > Arthropoda > Arachnida > Araneae > Linyphiidae > Hylyphantes > Hylyphantes graminicola. The sequence continues at coordinate 18,449,427 of CM043119.1, forward strand.
GGTATCTGTTGGTCCATTGTGTTATGAGCTAAAGCTCTAAAGTTTGTCAAATATTTTTGTTTTTGTTAAATTAATTTGATTAGGCCTAAGGTTCCCTTTATCTCTTTCTACACAGTTTGGTTTCAGGCACATCATGTAAGTGAGCTAAGATGTTATCAAAGATTAATATTTTTAAACAAATGTTTTTCAGGATCGAGCAAAGCACTGTTTACGAATTAGCAGAATTCAGTTTTTTGGTGACTACTTGTGTGGCATTTCTCCACCTTATATGGAATTCGACTTTGAAACCAAGAAGTTTGTGTCTCTACTAGCAACAATGACCTCAGAAGAATCATTTGAAAGATCTGTATTGCTAAGTGTAAGTTACATTTTCTTAAAAGTCTTGTGTTTGGAAGAAGTGTTTTAAGTGGCTAAGACTGTTCATTGTGAATAATAAGTAATACTTTTCAATCAGGATCTTTTCTTTATTATAATTTTAAAATGTTAAAATTTGGTTTTGATCATAATTATTTGAAACCGTTTTCTTCTTCAAATGGTTTTATTTATTAATGATTTGTTTCATCGTCTCTGTTTAAAAGATTGACTGATATTTGCATTAATCGATTTAATTATATTCAAAGAAAATATGTATGTATCAGCCAGTTCATTTATTTCTAGTCTACTGATGAGTCCTACCGTGAAGAAAGCTTTGATGCCAGTTTCATCGAAGAAAGTCCACACAAAGATTTAGAAAGAGATGAGTTGCAAGCGCTCTGGTCCAGAAAAGAAGCCCTCAGCAAAGCCAAAGAGCAGCAGGAAAAGCACAAGGCTCAAGTTCAGGTAAAGCGATTAGATACTTTTAATAAAAAATAAATATTTGAGATGTTGATTTAACTTTTTGTTAGTTTCAGAATCAGAATTCTGTGGATTGATATATAATTGCACTTGGAGGGTTTCTAAAATAGTTATCTCAAAAATTAGACACCTTTACTTAATTAACTTCTTCCATTGAACCTAAATTTTGTGGTATTTTTTTTTACCATTAACCTCTATTCTTAACATTAATTAAAGTGTGTAGTTTCAAAACTTTAATTCTTCAAAGGGTAACTAAGATATAAGGACAATAGGAACAATTTCTCGGTTAAAATTATCCTACTAGAGTAAATAAGTTGAAAATTCTTGCTATTCAAAACATTATAACTATTTTATAAATTATATTTTAGTTATAATGCAATATTGCAAGTTCTTTTAAATGTAAGTTTATATGTGTGACTTTTTTTTACTAGATTTCAAATGTTATAATATTTAATTCTGTATGCATTTAACATCGGTAATTTATTTTCTAGGATGTTATAATGAAGCATCAGCGTCCAATTGTCTTAAAAATTAGGCCGAAGTTCTTAATTCCTGATACTAACTGCTTTATTGATCATCTGAATCATTTTCGAAAAATATTGGCATCTTCAGAATTTCATCTTGTAATACCTTTAGTTGGTAAGTATATAGCTTTAAAACTTGTTGTTATTCTCTTATCATGATTCGTATGCCTTCTGAAATTCCTGAAAAACTAATGAATTTCATTATTTTTTTCTAAGGGACTTTATAACTCCTGATAATTAAAGAGTACACGGGAAGAACCGCTTTATTTGGTAGAAGGGTTTCCTTAATAGCCTCTTTGGGGATTATAGCGAGAAATAGCCTAAACTGTCATAAATAAACCGGTTATTCACTTTGTTTATCTTTCGCGGCAACCCTGATTCACGTCAGAGATAAGTATATACGACACACACGTTTGTACCTCAAATGAAGAACCGAAAGAGACACCGGTTTTCGGTCGCCAATGTCCGCCGAGTAGACACAATTATGAAAAGACTAAAGAAATCAATGGGTTCTTCCTGTGTACTCTTCAATTGTGTCTGAACTTCTGATATCTTTTTCCCTCTCCTGAAACAATTCAACGATGCAATCATTTCTCTCAGTTTTCTTTGTTTATAATAAGTAACTACACATGCATGCACTTTAGAAAAAGAGTTTGGGCATTGTGATACTATTTAATGTTCTATAACGACGCAACTCTTTAGAAGATTTTTGCTCTTCTATTTCATCATTTGAAGTGCAGTGAAGTCACTAGACTAATACGATAATAAGCAAACAATTCAATTCCTTGTTCAATTTTATTCCCTGTTACCTCCTGTATTTCCATTGCTACACTCCTGAAAAACTCCTTAGAAATTCCTGAATTTCACTATCATAGATAGAGTATGAACCCTGTCTTATAAAATTTCAGTTTTTGATTTTGCATTTACTAACGCCTCCAATGACTCCCCGAAATTTATTGGGAGTCTCTCATCATATAATTGTACAGTAATTTTATATACTTGAACATCCAACAAATAATTCATTCTGCAGTGATAAACGAACTGGACGGCTTGGCCAGAGGAACCAGAGTCAGTGACCACCACACCCCAGAGCATGCAAGCCGAGTGACGGTACTGTCTAGAGAGGCCGTTTATTTCCTCGAGCAGCAGTTTGCTTCGAGGCATCCCCATTTGCGTTCCATCACTTCAAAGGGATCGGTGCTGGACACTATTAGCTTTAGAAGTGAGGAGATGGACAAGAATAAGGTAAGATAAGAGTTGATCCCTTTTTTTTGTTGTGAAGAGTATTGTTACTGATTGTCTAGTAATAATTTCAGTTGGTAATGGTAAATATGTGTTATTTTAAGTGTATTTCATTTTTATGAATAACTTATTTAGTGTATTTCATTTTTATCATCCGTGATTTTGGTGGATGTTGATCGCCACATGCTTGACACTCTATAAATACCTCGTTCCGAAAGCTTTAATTCAGTATAAATATCAGAAACAGATTTAACTCTGAATTTTAATGTCCATATCCTTAAAATCTCTTCATACGAAAATTCAGTTGACTCCAGAATGGTTCTAAGCATTGAGAATTATCTTCAACCTTTTAACAGGGGTGCCAGACTTCCGCCGAACGGCGGAATTCCTCTTTTTTCCGATTTTTCAAAAAAATTCCGCTTTTTCCGAATTTTTCAGAAAAATCCGCTGAATCAAGATTTTCAAAAAATTACGAAAAACTTTTAGATTTTCTAAGTTTTCAAAAAAAAAATCGTATTAACAGGGTTTCCGCGCATATAAAAAGTCAAGAGTTTAGACATTGGGTTAATTTTGTCATAAGTATTGAATTTGAGCAAAAAAACGACCAAAAGTCATGTATTTCAGCAAAGAAACGTCCGAAAGTAATAAAAATCTATATATATTTATTCGCGTCTTTCGGATCGCCGGACCTTCGCGACTTTCGGATCGCTGGACCTTCGCATCGCTGGAGTTTCGGATCGTCAGACTTTCGGAACGCTGGACTTCGGCAACTTACGGATCGCTAGAGTTCCGCGACTTTCAGAACGCCGGAGTTTAGTGTCTTTCGGAACGCCGGAGTTTCGTGAATTTCGGATCACTTTAGTTCCGCGAATTTCGGATTGCTGGAGTTTCGGGAATTTCGGATTGCTGGAGTTTCGGGAATTTCGGATCACTGGAGTTTCATGACTTTCGGATCGCTTTAGTTTCTTGTTTTTCGGATCGCCGGAGTTTCATGTCTTTTGCAAAGCTGGAGTTTCGTGTCTTCCGGATCGCCAGAGTTTGGTGACTTCCGGATCCGCCGGACTTTAGTGACCTTTGGAACGCTGGAGTTCCGCGACTTACGGATCGCTCGTGTTCCGCGACTTTCGGATCGCTAAGGTTTCTTGTCTTTAGGATCACTGGAGTTTCGTGAGTTTTGGATCGTCGGACTTTCAGAACGCTGGATTTCCGCGACTTACGGATCGCTAGAGTTCCGCGACTTTCGTGTTACGTGTCTACCGGACCGCCGGGCTTTCGGAACGCTAGATTCCGCGACTTTCAGAACGCCGGAGTTTAGTGTCTTTCGAAACGCCAGAGTTTCGTGAATTTCGGATCACTTTAGTTCCGCGAATTTCGGATTGCTGGAGTTTCGAGAATTTCGGATCGCCGGAGTTCCGCGACATACGGAATGGCGAAGTTTATTGTTTTTCGGATCGCCGGAGTTTCATAAATTTCGGATCGCCGGAGTTTCGTAAATTTCGGATCGCCGGAGTTTCGTAAATTTCGGATCGCCGGAGTTTCGTAAATTTCGGATCGCCGGAGTTCCTCCACTTACGGAACGCCGGAGTTTATTGTTTTTTGGATCTCCGGAATTTCGTAAATTTCGGATCACTTGAATTCCGCTACTTTCTCGATTTTCGGAACGTCAAAGCTTAGTCTTTTGGCAAATCTGGAGTTTCGTGAATTTCGGATCGCCGGATTTCCGCTACTTTCGGATCGCTGGAGTTTTGCCACTTTCGGAGGTTTTTTTTTTCAATTTTCAGATGGCCGGAGTTTTTAGATGTTCTGATAGGCAAAGTTTGCGAGATTTTCAGATCACCGCAATTATTAATATTAGAAAAAAGTCATTGATTTTAAATTCGATGAAAATTCCGGTGGTAGAGAGTAAGAGATGTATCCTAAATTTAAACTATTATTAAAGAAATAAAATTATGCCAATAGTTTTGCCAGTAGGCTTTTCTGTTATTTTGATTTAACTGGTGATTTATAAAGTGTTTTTTTAATGCAAGCGCAACCCTTATTAGAAGGAGGAATGCAATTGCACTATACGACACACTTATAAGAGGACAAAGACATTCCTGAAATAATTAATCAAAGAAAAATTTAATACATATAAAGCATTACTTCTCCAATACGTTCACATTAAAGAAAAAATATTTTTTTCACTTTATTAATCTAATTACATTTTGAAATCATTTTATGGTGCAATAATTTATTTCTAAAATAAATTTGTGCACTTGCCCATTAAACATGAAAATTGTCTACACAAACACTATAAATTGTTTACTATGTGTTGTCAACTTTCGAGTTGTTTCAATTTGAATTTTTTATTTTTTTTATTTGAGATACTATTTATATAGTCATGAAAAACTGTTAACTTAGACACGGAAAGTCAGGAATTTGGGACTGTCCGTTTTGGCAGAAACCCTATATTGTTACTCGCGTGATTTCCTCTTTTTTTGATTTTGGCCACTTTCACCCCTGTTTTAAAGCAACTTAACCTCCCCCCCCCCTTTGATGACACAATCACTTCCTGTATAGAATTTGAATAAAACTGAAACTTGTGTCTATACTTTTGTGGCAAGGAAAGTATGTACATTTTTAATTTGTTGATGGAAGTCAAATTTATCTATTTTTTGGCTAAAAATTTTACTCTATTATTTTTCATGCTGTCTAAAGAATATATTTTTAAAAAAATTACTGAAAAATAGTAACATTGACAATTTTTTCATGAATTGCGTCTGTGTCTAAACTTTTGTGCAGGACTGTAATGCCCAATTAATATTCATAGCAATATTTAATTGGGAATATCTTGTATTCTATGAACCTTGATAGTTGTATAATGTTTTTTGTAAGAAGGTGGCTTTTTTATTGAAGACCAATACATAGTTTTTTATTATAATGATTTGTTTCAAACTTAATTATTTTAATAAATGTGTTAATTGTTTGTAGGGTACAAATGATGATCTCATCCTAACTTGCTGCCTAAATTATTGTAAGGATAGGGCTGAATCTTTTATGCCAAAAAATCGTGGTAAGTACTTTTACCTGTGTAATAGTAATTACTTTTGTATTTGTTTCAAATACTGTTAAAATCGCTTGGTTATGAATATCATTATAAAAAAGGAATAGATGTATAAAAAATGCTACTAAATACTGTTTTAAGCATGTCATAGATTTTTAAGGTTTAATTAAAATTTGTTTTGCAAAACATACAAGTCCAAGTAGTGTCGTATATATATATCTTGATGAGGTACGGTTTGATCCCGGTACTTTTTGCATGCTATACCTTGTCTAGCCAATATGCAAGCTTCGAAAGCATTTTCTTCCCCGTCCCCATGTGCGGTTTTCTTCAAAACGGTGTGAGCATGTTTTTCCCCACCCTACTAAGTATGGTTAATATGGTTTTTGCTGTTGCCTGAAGTGAGTCTTAGAACTTTGCTGTCAACAATTGCAAAGATATTTTTTTCCGGAATAGGAGATTAAAAACTAGAAAGTTTCAGCTTTGAAGCAGGACAGATGGAAAGCTGTTGTGGTGGAGGCGGAGGCCTGCATATAAGGTTGTAATGCCTGCTAAGAAGAATATAGTTTACACAATCATGAAGCCTTTTTTTAATTGCTAAATGTAAATGTAAAAAGTGACCAGTTCTACAGGAAGATTTCCGCTTGCTTCTTTTTTCACTAAAAAGTTAAAAAGAAAGGAGTGTAGTGGGGAATTCTCCAAAGAACTTCCCCCTTTAACCTTTCACAATTGAAGAGTACACGGAAAGAACCGATTGATTTATTAGGCGGACAGCCGCAATTGTCTGCTTGGCGAACATTGGCAGCAGAAAAACGGTTTCTCTCTTCCTTCTTCGCTTGGTCCAAGCGTCGGTATCGTTAATCGCCTGAATCTTGGTAGCTAGGAACTAGAGAGATAGTAGTTAAAGTAATAGAGTGGAAGATCACGTGACCTACAACACTGACTTCATTGGGACTCTTCTGGAAGCTCTTTGCGCGTCCCGTCGTTAGCATTGGAGGTCACGTGATCTGCCACTCTATTACTTTAACGATGATCTCTGTGGTAGGAACTGATTTCCTTACACAAGTTTTGGCGATCACTCTCGATAATCGCCAAAGTGGCCTGCTAAGAAAACTTCTCTACAAAATCAATCGGTTTTTCCTGTGTACTCTTCAATTAATTTATTTCCACTTCTTCTTTTACAGAAGACCCAATCACACTGTTCAGGGAAGTTGTCCTCCTCACCGATGACCGGAACCTACGAGTCAAAGCACTAGCCCACCACGTACCGGTCAGAGACCTTCTCTCCTTCTTGCAGTGGGCCAACTCCTGAAGAGACAACTTGCCAAAAAAAATTACCGCTTAAGTCACAGTATACCGGTCACTTCGGTATAAATCGAGCTGTAAGCCAAAATGGTGATAGCCGTTTGTGAGGCTGCAATCACAGTATTGTGCCATGTATCGGATAAGATGTACCGCTGCAATGCGAATTAGTGCATACTTTAACCGCTGAATGATACTCACATTTTTTTCCACACACATTTTTTTTAGAACTTTTTTGTTTTTGACGGTCCTCATTTTGGTTTTTATTTCATTTGGCACAATGTAGCTGTTGCTAGTCTGCGTTTCAATGTACACGAAGCATATTGGGTTGTTGTAAGACTGACAGCATTTTTGCGAAATGTAATTTTTTTGTCGTTTAAATTGGTATATCGTTGATTTTCTTATTTATTTTTGGTTGATGAGTAATTTTTTGTATCATTTTGACAGGTCAATGATTTTAGATTGAAAGAAGTACTTAATAAAATAGTTGAATTTAATGTATGAATTGTTTTCAATTATTATAAGTCACAAATAAGTAATGTAATTCTTAGAAATTGCATTAAAAGTTGTATTATGTAAATATTTTTGCATGGCAAAAGTCCTATATTTATCAACAATGTAACGTTAAAATTTGTACTTAATTATAATTTATGTTGTTTTTAATAGTGTAATAAATTACTTATTACAAGATTATCTGTAACACTTTGCATTTTAAAAAATTCGTTATTTAAATATTTAAAATATTTTATTAATATTGAGCCTACTTTAAAGCAGAAAACATTATTTGCAACATTGGAAACTATTTTGCAAATACCTAATCACTGTTTATATGTTTTTATTATTACAATGCTTTTCTTACCAGTGTCCATGGAAATTTAATGAATTATATCACAAAAAAAATATTCTTGGGAATCTACTTTACTTTGTCCATTAACTTGTGACAAAAGTGAAAGATTTTTAAATTATTGCTGTTACTTGTTACGATTGGTTTAAAAGTTGCACTAATTTATCAATCGACATGAACTTTTGTAAGTCTTAGCTATTTTTACACAAAAAAATTAATTGTTGGTTACGTTAGTTCTTTCACATACAGTTTGAAAGTTGTTTAAATTTGTTTCAAAATTTTAATTGTTATAAAGAGTTACCACAGTTCTTTTCCTTTTCCCATCATACCCCACCTTTCCCACACTTTTTACTACGAAACGAAGACTTGTTCTTTTGAAATCAAAATGCAGATGTTTAATAATTAAAAATATCTTAATCATGATGTAGCAAGCTAAATTAACAGTGAACAGTTTTGGTATTCATTTTTGTGAGTGAAAAATGCTAAATGCTAGAGTAGGGCAATTTTTGTCATTACATTACATTGCACCATACACTAAAAAATGACGTATTGAACAAATCAGACTTTTCAGGTTAAAAAAGCTATAAAATTCGGAAATTTTCAGGTTAAAAAAGCTATAAAATTCGGAAATTTAATATCTAGCTATTATAGCATACCGAAATCAATTGGTAGAATAGTTGGGATATAGTTAGCATTATTTTTCTAAGACATTTTATTTTTTATGATAAAATGTCTTGTAACAAATTAAAGTTTTTTTTTCTGAAAAATTAGCTTTTTGTTGATAGGTTACATTTTTGTGAACTGTGTGATGTTATTTTGTATTGAGAATAATTTTTAAGATTTTGTATAATTATACATGATTACAATGTATATTAGCACAAAATTAAATAAATCTGTATCATAAATATCAGAAGTTCTGCCACCAAATTTTGCAAAAAAACACCAATAAAGTAACATGAAATCCAGCATAACATGATTAAGAAAAGGCAAAATTTTTAAAATCCAGGATAAATGGAATCAACACTTTTGCTTAAATTTGAATATTTCACTCGCACTTCGATAAATATTCTCTAATTACTCTCTAACTCTAAAATATTCTCTAACTCTAATTACCATTCTAATAAATGTACAATGTATACATGCAGGTAAGAATTATGCATAAGAAAGAACTTTAAAATTGGTAGTTATGCAAGCAAAGATTTAATATTATCTGTTGAACTGATAATATATTTTAAGATTCTAATGCAGTTATGGTCAAGGTGTTTGGATCTAAACCGTTAAAAAAAGTGATTGTTAAAAAAATTAAGTTTCGAATCTTGAAATAGAATTTTATTTGCTTTTAATATATCCTATCTATCAAAACTGTAATTTACCTCCGCAATCAATTTTTAATACCTCAGTAACCTTTTTGAATTTATAAATTTATATTAAAATGTATTTTAATGTTAAAAAGTTTTGAATGGTTCATTTTTATTATGTAGGTAATTTATTGGTTGTTAGTATTTATATTCTATGTCTTTCAAACATTGCTATACTATAACTTAAATGAATGTCAGGTTGAAAAGTTTTGCAATATTTATGTTCAAGTTTTAGGCTGGCAACATTTTCTGAAGTTTCTGCTTAATTTTTTGGGGTATTAAATGTGTAAAAGTATTGTATTTAAAAATGTATAGTTGTATTTCCAAAAGGATTTTACCTAAAATATATTTTATATAAACTTTTTGATACTATTTAAAAAAATATTTTTGACATGCATAACTACTTCTTTTCACTAATCACACATTTTTGTTGTATATGTATGAGATATGGCTAATGCTGATAAAATTGTTGCATATGAAGTTATTAAAATATATTATGGATTTAAACATAAGTATAAGGTTTTGCATTATATTTATATTTGTTAGACATTTCTGTATAATGTTTAATGACTGATCGCAGTTTTTGTACAAACTATTTCTGAAGTTACCAGTATTTTATGTTTGAAACACAGGTGTTATACCATGATTGTATAATAACATGCAGACCATTATTCTTCATTAGAAATCCTGGTGATTTGGTATATAATCATTATTTTTATGTACTTGAGCAACTATTTTGAGATAGTAGCTATAATGGTAGTAGTTCAAATACTTTTTTAAATGTTTCTTTATCTTGATTTGTCTTGTTTTGGAAAACTACTGTTATTTCTTTGTATGTTGTGTTATAAGAGATCCCGTTATCATCGTAAAAAAAAAAAAACTAAACTATAAATGAGCCAGTAATTTTATACTAAACTTCTAAAAATAGGCATCTTTGCCTCGCTAGGCTTTAAAAAAAATAAAAAAACATGTTGAATTTTTTTTTTTATTTTAACGTCCCTTATTGAAGATAAATTTTCAAACAAATTTATATAAAATCAGTTTGAAATTAATAATTACATACAAATACAAAACAAATGCATGCATAAGAATAAAATCATAATAGTTTATATTAAGTCTTAACATTTCTATTAAATATATATGGCTTGCTTTTCGGTTTTTGAAAAGTTCTTTTGTGGACCTTATGTTAATTTGTACATAAATTGTTTCTTTTGTTAGTGTTTTTTCAATATTAGAAACATTACCTTAAACCCATAATGTGTACCTCTAAAACTTGAATTGACGTTAGTTGCTGTAAACACATAATGTGTACCTCTAAAACTTAAATTGATGTTAGTAGCTGATTTCTTATGTTTTTAATGTTGAATTAGTATTTGACCTTATTTGGTTTTTCTTATTATAAATTATAATTTTGTCATACTTTTCAAAATAATTTAAGGAACCTTAGGATGAAACGAAAAATTTCTTGATTCGTAATCTTACTTAATTGACTCAACTTTTTTTTAATAAGTAAACTTAAAAATAACCTTTCTAAAAGTTTTTGTAAAATAAAAATTCTGTTCCCAGAGTCTTGTTTCGAATCCATTTTCTGTCATGCTTTGTTTGCATTGAGCTCTTGACAGTAGCTCCAAATGTATTTTTTTTTCTTATGTAGCGTCAAAATGAATGACAGCTCACGGTATTTACAATTGTAATTTTGTGTGTACTGTAATTAGGTGATGTGTCTTATTTAAATTCAGATCATGAACGACCAAGAGAGAGACAAATGCATTCCAAAAAAATCTGTTTATTGTTGGTCTGCAGGAATTTTACCATTACTACTTTGGTAAGGTTATACATTTGTATCTATAAGCTATTTTCATAATCGAACTGATTTTATCATAGTACTTTTTAAACGTCAAAGAAATCAAGCATCTAGTTCTTATCATGAATCTGTTAGGGTTGGTTGTAATATTTGGCTTTTAGGTAAGTAATGTATTTTAAAAATGTGTTGATTGTTACTCTGTTTGGTTTAACCTAACAGAAGATGGTTCATTCTAACTTTTGGACTCAGCATGTAAACATTTATTTATAAAATCATAACTTATTGTTAAATTTCAAAAACTGTGATTTCTGTAGCTTATCAATCGTTTGTCCGATCTGTTAATTAAGTATGTGACTGTGATTTATTTATTTTATTTATATTGAATAATATTGCATTATGAAAATAAAACAATCGATTTGGACTTTTGTGATTTTATTCTTGTTCATTTTGTTCATTGCAGTTTTATTAATTTAATGATTTTTAAACACTTTAGGTAAATAAATATTTTGTTATTAAAAGATTTCGTGGCCCAGTGGCTTAGTGGTAGTGCTTCGCATCGCCACGCCACAAGTCTGGGGATCGAGTCCCGGATTGGGCGAGGTTGACTCAGTCTTCCATCTCTTAAGTGGGTCGGTCGATAAATTGAGTACCATACCAAGCGTGCTTGGGAACTAAACACTCGTTAGGCTGACCACCTACCGGAACATATGCCAGAGCCCTTGGTCACGTAAGCTGGAATGGGCACGGCAGGCCTTAACGTGATGTTGCGCCGAGTAGTTTAGTTATTAAAGACTTCAAAGTTCTGTTTGGAAACTATATTCATAGTTATTCTGTGCTAATACGCCTAATGCCTAACCGGGGGCTGGGGAGCCCAGTCGGTTAAGCACTCGCTTAGCATGCGGAAGGTCCCAGGTTCGGGTCCGGGCATCGCCAAAATAGCTGCCGACCCATAAACGGCCCGTGCAGCCAAAAATGTCCGACGAATAATACCCCGTGTAAGGGAGTGCACGTTAAATATCCTTCAAAGTCCTAACGCTGCGTACGATGTCGCCCTTAACGGTTGCGTTGGGTGCCTATTCAGGTGTGGCTCGTCACCTGACTGTGGTTCTAAAATACGACGCCCGTCGCCAATAGCCCTCGTGTAGCTCTAGTGCGACGATAATTCAAACCAAACCAAACCTAATGCCTAACCGGTACTTGAAAATACCATTTTAACTGTGAGTTCCACTTTTAAACTTTCTTATTTTCTTGCACTGATTACCATTGTCAACCTATTAACCCTTTCAGTCCCAAAAATTTACTACACTACAGAAACATCTGATATTCACAAAATAAGCTTATTTTAGGCCAAATATACGAATTCCATAAGAAAAAAAATTCAATTTAAATTTTTTATATGGTTTTTGAAACAATGCCAAAATTCTTTAACTGTGGAAAACAACAAAATAAAAATATATATATTACCTAAAAACACTTCGAGTTATACATTTTAAGGTATCTATCCATATTATTAAAAAAAAATAGTAATTATTTTAACCGAAATAGTTTAAATTGTGTTTTAAATATGTGGAACTGAAGTGAACTTATAAAAAATCAGGAGAAACGCTTGTTGACTATTTTCTAAATTAAAAAAATAATTGTTCTGACTTCTATTGAGATTAAAGTAAAATTTTGTCTGATAGAACAAAGTGTGAAGAATTGAATGATGTGTGTTTGGATGTCATAGCGGGACATAAACATTTTGAAAAAAATATTGAAAGTGATGATGCCAAATGGCATCACTGGGACTGAAAGGGTTAAAAGTGTGAAAAATAGTTAAAATTACGCCTGTAAATAAGATGACTGATGAGATATAGGATCAGGGGCGTAGCCAGGATTTTTTTTCAGGGGGGGCTGAGACCTTCAAACTAAAAGTTGAATAAATAGTATTCATTGCAAATGTTTTATAAATTAACGTTTTATTTTCTATTTTTACAGATAAATTTGTTTATTACAATGTCATGCGAGGAATATTTATTTTTCTATGTACATTTAGCAAAGCTAGTCCAGTTAATCTCTGTTCTTTGGTAGTACTTCTAGGTAGTTTTTAACCGCCTCAGTGTAGAAAAACTTCTTTTAGCAGTTGCAGCCAAAGCTGGTAATATGCTAATATTTTTATTAAAATGTAAATTAATATTAGGGAATATGTTTTGTTACACTCGTAGAGTGAGCCAATTGCTGACATGGAAGAATTTCAGCGGTCATCCACTTATTTTTCCACAGATCCCGTTCATCCTCAAATTCATGTTGATAAGTGTGTACTGCGTATATCGTCTTCATAAAATAAAATTTCTTCGTGTATATCTTCAAATTTTTTGTTAACGGCGTTTTGGGGAATAAAATTGCTAATAAGTGCACGTATGTCATGCGGTGTGGCAAAAAAAGGTTCAGTTAAGGAAGACTTTAAATCGTCAAAATAACTCCTCGAAATTCACCACGCATATTAAATGCACCGTCGTAGCCTTGTCCATGCAGTTTGCTTACATCAAAGCCAAGTTTCATTAGTGTTTCCAATATAGTTACAGTAAGACCTGCACACTAGTTAAGCCAAAAAAAAATCTTCCTTAGTTTGCATTGTTTTTTCATCAACATACCTGACGCATAAAGAAAGTTGTTCGATTTGCGCAATGTCTGTGGTTTCATCAGCTATTATCGAATAAAAATCAGAATTACAAACTTGTTTAAAAATGTGTTCTTGTATAAGTTCTTCAAATATTGTAATGAGCTCTATTTGGATGGATGAACTTGTATACATGGCGTTTGCTTCATTGTTTAATAAATGTTCTTTCAACAAATCATCTCCATTCGTTGCTCTAAATCAGAGGTTCCCAACCGGTGGTACGCGTACCACTGGTCTTATAGTAACCCTGGATGTGACGTTTAAGCTACGCTACGTCACTTTCGCAATGCCGGCATTTGCATGTGAAGGGGGTTATAAGGTTTCACAAAATTGCCGGCAAAATGCCTCCAATTTCTCAGCACATGTGAAAGCGCCTTTAAAGAACGGGATTAGCCGATAGCCACCTCAGTAACCCACAATCTACCAAAAGGCTCATCGAGGTGGATCGGAGATCGAGATAAACATTTGCAGCATCGAATTAAAAAATTAATCGAATTATAAAAACTAAAAAAAAAAGTTTCGGAAGAATTTCGGGAGGGGCTGCAGCCCCCTCAACCCCATGCTGGCTACGCGCCTGTATAGGATGCATGTTCATGATCAGTACATTAAATGTACATAGGTAAAGAAATTCATACAGAAATACTTTTAATTGTTTGCTGTGTTATAAGTAATTAATACAGAATAACAAAAAAAAATCGTTTATTAATTTAGCAATATATTTTTTAAAAGTACTTTGAATTTAGCCTGCCATTATTAAAAAATATCAGCAATAGTGTTTATTAACAATTAAAAACATTGAAAATATTCTATTTTAGTCATTCTAGCTCTGGATTTCCCAGTCTAAGTTGCTCACAAAGTTCTTTCTTCTAAAATTAAAATAGTATTTTGGAGCTACATGGTTGTATATGATATAATCTACAGTCAAGTTATTAACAGAATTCTCAGAGAACTTTTTAATTCTGGAAAATATCAGGGAATTCTCGTGGAATTTTTCAAATTTTGCAAAATATCAGGGAATTCTCGTGGAATTTTTCAAATTTTGCGAAATATCGGGGAATTTTTTTTTCCATTTTGAATTACTTAAATAGCAGGTTTAGGTTCTTGGGATCACTACTAACGGACACTTGATAAAAAAAAATATTCTGGTTTATCCGATTAGCCTGAAAGATAAATCTCTCGCGAATCATGTAACAACATGATTATCTCTGATCACATGATTCCTCTAAACTTGAATTTTTGGAAAGGTAGAAAAGTTAGGTAGGCTAACCCATAATCCGGAAAGTCTTAATTTTCGGAATGTCTGGATTTAATTACTGCATTGAATTGTGTGTATTGCATGTTTTCTAGGTAACTGTAAAATCTGGGAATTTTTTTTGAAAATATCGGGGAAATCATGGAAATATCAGGGAACTTTTTTCTAGGATTTTGTAACCACCCTACTGAATAAAGAGCAAAAAAGTGTAATTACTGGGTTAGCCCCATCTTCGCCAGTTTAATTTGAAAGAATCGGATTTTAGATGGATTATAAAATATGAATTTTAGTTTGAAGTTTTTTCAGTATGAATTTTCCAAATCTAAGAAAATTAAACACGTCTATTTTTCACGATTTTTTCCACGGGATTTTTGAACAATGTTTTTTAGAAAAAGGACTCGTTTGAACCATGCTTTTTAGAAAAAGAACTCGTTTAATGCAATCTAAAAAAGGCGTTTGTTTAAATGATTGTTTGTAACAATGATTTCTAATAATTAAACAGACAAAAACGTTTATATTTTTGTTTTAGTCATTCTATCTTCAGATTTCATTGACTATGCCTAAAATTTGTCTCGAATCAGATTTATATTTTCATGCTAATTTTTTAAACTACAGAATGTAAGTTCACCATTCTTTCCAATATTGTTTAATTTTTCCTATGAGAGGTAACAACCATAATTTAATTACGTTTTAGTATGCTTTTGCTTTTTTCCCCCTGTGTGTGTTCCATTTTAATCGAGATTGATTGAACAAAATAAACTTACGAAGCTTTCGTATAGTTTTATTTTTTTACTGGTGACTTTTTAAAAAAGAAACTATTGGTAGAATTTATTTAAATTAACAAGTTAATTAAATTTAAATCAACAAATGATGAACATTTAAATTAAAATGAATTATGATTTACATTATTTATAATTAATGATGCCATAAATGTAAATAATTAGCATTTCAATTGCGATTCATTATAGAATAAATATAATTCTTACAATTAAATGCATCAAAACTTTTTTAAACTTTTTTTCGAAATTAATATTGCATTATTGAACTGATTTATTGAGTTCGATTATCATCAACTTAATTAATATTTAAACTTTTAAAGATTTTTGACTATGAATTTTATATTATAATTATAAAAAAACTTTTCTTCTGAGCTCCTTTTCCTCTTATGCCGTTCTTTTTTAAAAATTGTAAAATAAGAGATTTATTGAAATCAGAAAAAAAAAAAACACTTTCTTGAAATGGCTAATATCTGAAGCCACAAAACTGATCAAAATGACTAACCAATATTAGAATAGCTAGTCATAGAGTAACATTTTTGAAGGTTCTTTTTTTAGCTTCAAATTTGCTGTTTATACAAGCAACTTTCAACATGCCTAGTTGGATTTGAAGATGATATATCTTCTAAAGGCCAAAGAAAGATACTGTTGAAAAGAGTTTACCATTAAGAGAAGAATAAGAAGAAAAGTGAAATTTCTTTTTCCAAAAGAGAGATCACAGGGAGAGAGTTCACTTTTAAGGCGAAAGAAAGATAATGTTTCAAAGAGTATGACATCAAGAGAAGATTCGAAAGGGAAATGAAATTTTCTTGTTAAAGTGTCCTGCCAAATTAAAAATGTCACTTGTAGATGACAAGGAGAAGGCAATCGAACACATAATCAAGATAAGAAAATAAAAGTGAAATTTCTTATTGCGAAAAGGTGGCACAATAAGAAATCTCACCGTTAGATATTTAAGGACACAACTGGATACAATTGCTCTTAGTTCATGGATAAAAAAGGAATCTAGAGGGAAGTGAAATTTGATATTGTGCATGGTAAGCGCAATTAAAAACAATCATCTTTGGAGGCCAAGAAAGGGATTTGAGACAACATCCCATAGAAAACATTATCAAGAGAAGAAAATTGAAATTTCTTTTTGTGAAGGGACAGCACAATAAGAAATTTCACTTCTAGATATCAAGACAATAGAACACATAATCAAGATAAGAAAATAAAAGTGAAATTTCTTATTGCGAAAGGGTGGCACAATAAGAAATCTCACCGTTAGATATTTAAGGACACAACTGGATACAATTGTTCCGAGTTCATCGATAAAAAAAAGAGTCTAGAGGTAAGTGAAATCTGATATTGTGCAGGGTGAGCGCAATTAAAAGCAATCACCTCTGGAGGCGAAGAAAAGTACTTAAGACAACATTCCAAAGAAAACATTATCAAGCGAAGAAAAGTGAAATTTATTTTTGTGAAGGAACGGCACAATACAAAATTTCACTTCCAGATATCAAGACAATACAACATATAATCAAGATAAGAAAATAAAAGTAAAATTTAAGGACACAACTGGATACAATTTCTCAGAGTTCATCAATAAAAAAAAAAGAATCACAAAAGATATTTAATTTTTAAGTGATAAATATAAGACAAGACATTCCATTAGTAGTAGAAAAACCCTAAAAAGAAGTAAAATTTTTCACTGTGAAAATTATTTAAAAAGTAATTTTTAAATCTAAATAGAATTCAAGGAAAATGAAAAAAGTTAAAGGAAGGATAACAATTAAAGAGGACTATTATGGGAAGAATAGATTTTTTTCCACTGTGAAGGGATTCCTGATTTATTCCTGTGAAGGGATGGAAACAAGAAGAAATTTCTCTTATAAATACCATGGATAAAACAAGAATAAATAGTCACGTTAAGTAAAAATCTAACAGAAATACGACAAGAATTTTTTCTTCATTTGTAGGCACTCCAAAATATACATTTCCCTTCCAAATTCTAAGGAAAAAAACAATAACATAATAAAGCTCACAATAAATAAAAACACAGGAAGGTTTGCACATTACTTTCCATTTAGAATGCGCGATATAAACAACTTTTAACGAAGTCCAAGAAGAAAGGATTCTAAAAAAGAAAATTAGTATACCCACAACAAAACTTAAAAGCAATCCAGCTTTAAGTTATAAATAATACAAAATAGTTATACGATCAGAATTTAATACATTACTTTTTACTGTACTAAAAACATAAAATTGATACTACTATACCTATATGATAAAAATAGTTTAATTTCTGTTATTTATCAATAAATAGTTTTATTTAAATAAAGTATACTTACAAAAATTATGTTTAAAAATATATGTAAAAAACCCAAAGGTTGTTGCCACAGAGCAGGTAGCGCACGGATTTACTATATCTATGGATGTTTCTGATTTTGTGAAGCAAATCCATTTGGCTCCCCTGAAGGGTAAGCAATTGCTTACAAAATATTCGAGTAGATGGCGCTACTAGACGTTACATAGAAGATGCATGATGTCACAAAAAGCATGGTGGGAATGATGGAAAGTGGTGAATTAATGGACGGAAAGGGAAAAGTTATTGGATTTACGTAGGTTTAAAACTATTAGGTGTTTAAAGCCATGGTCTACTCAACTTTAAGACCACAGAAGTTCTCTGAGACGTCACAATAATCGTCGGATTGTCTGCTTTTTTGAAGAAAAGGTACGAAATCTATTCGCGCAAGGCCTACTATGTTTCAGAATACAAATAGGCTTCGTTCCACACAAACACTTCGTTCTACACAAACACATAGACAAATAACAATATTTATTGACAGTCACAAACATCCACGCCTGACCGGGTTTCGAACCCGACCCCAGCAGCTCCAAAGGCTAGTGTCCTAACGATTGAGCCACCGGGGCGGCAACCGATGGGTTTAGTATAATAGTAATGCTCTAGACTGGGAATTTTTAATAGTAGCCAGTGGCTACCAGAGTGAAAAAAAATGGTAGCCACATTTCGATGTTTTGTAGCCAGTTTTAAATTTCAGTATATACGACAAAAAGAAAGTGCGATTTTCCACAAAAGAAAATTTTATTAATGACATTTTTGATATGATAAGATTGACTGTAAAAAAAGTATCATACAAAATATGTAGTATTATGTGATAAGCCATGATTGTTACGAGAAAATTATTTTATGTGCAATCAGTTCAACCACTATTAGTCTCGGAGAATTCTTGACGTCGCCCACGACCCACGATTGTTCATGAAATTTTCTCTTATCAAAATTGTTTAAATGAATTGTTGAGATCTCAATCAAATTCAAATAAATCACCTGTAGATTGCCGAAATCGTAAAGCAAAATTTAAAAATCAAATTTGCATTTAAGATTTTCATCGCCCAACTCCATTTACTTCACACGGAGGAGGATGGAAAATTTCACCGATGAGCAACAACTGTCATCAAGTCTTTCTTCTCGACAGAATCGAATCGGAGCGTTTTATTATTTTATAAATGCAGCTTCAGTATTAATTATTTGTTGAACAAAAAGGAAAAATTATGATCGCCACATTTGGCGACTGGGGTTCGATTTTTAGGTAGCCACTTTCGATGTAATAGTCTCCAGTTGGCGACTGGCGACCGCTAATCTAGAGCTTTATATAATAGACCAGTGGTCGCAGTGCTTGGCCATGATGGGCCGCTCCACTCAAGTCATACAAGTCATACACTCTAAAAAATGAATGCTCAAAAACGACGAACTCTTCCTTAATTTTGACGATTCCATTACTGGCAAATGCTCCGAGTTTTCGTTTCCTCAAAGTGAGGAAATTTGAATCGCCATTTTTATGAGGATTTAAATGTCGTCTAATCTAAAGAAATATTTCCTCCTTTTTGAGCATGTGAGTACAGCAATGAGATTCAGTTTCCTTAAAATCAAGATACAGAATCGTCAAATCACGATCGCAAAAGTGAGGATTCGCGTTTACTCAAATGTCACGTGATAGTTTGACGAAACAATCCTCAAAATTAACGAAATGAGGCTTGAGGATTCATGAATCGTCAAAAATGAAAGTGTTATTTTCTGAGAGTGTAGGCATTTCAAGACATTCTCCTGGGTCTTCTTTTAAAAAGCACACAGTAAATCTTAGTTTGTTATGTCTCCTGTTCTTTTTTAAAACAGAGGAACTCAAGAGGAACAAAGGAAAATCAGGTTCTTTTTTGAACAGAGGCCCAGAAGAATGCTGCCCAGAGTCACTTGACCGCTGGACCGAATGATGGATGAGCCCTCCGAGGATAACAATTTGCGACATCTTCCGGACCATTTATTTCCGTTCCCGATTTTGAATCAGAGCCTCTTTGCAACTACTTTACATTTAGTTGTTGTGACTTTTTCTTTCTTTTATTCCAAATGAAACTGGATAAAACTATTTAATAACTCATAATTGATAGAGTTTGAAAATAGTATCACTTTAGAATATTTTAAAATATAATAAAATTTAAAAAAATGATTTAAACTTTCAAAATCTTTTTAATTTTGTTGTTATGAGACGATTATCATTCCTGGTGCAAAACAAAAAACCTTCCCATAGTTTTGGATCAAAAAAAATTAACGCATCATTTTTGTCGGACTGACAATTGAAGAGCGAAGGATTCTTAGCGAAGGAACGTGCTAAGTAACAAAAGGTTGAAAAGGAGCTCTTGAGTTTTTAGTTTGCACTGAGATACGCTAAAAACGGCACCTACAAAAAACGAAAATATAATTTACTTAAAGTGTATAAAAAAGGGAAGCTTTAAAGGAGTTAAATAATCTTAAAAGGAGTTACTAACATGTTTATTGAGACAAATATTTGAATTTTTCAAAAATGTCTAATAGCATGTCGTCACTTAGGTTCCCACATGTGCTACCTAACTTTGCAAAACGGTAGAAATTTATTGAACGGTAACCCTTGGCGAACTTTCCAAAATCACGCCAAAAGTTGGCCGAAAACCCAAACGAAATGATAGGATAGTTTAGGATAGGTTTGAATTATCGTCGCATTAGAGCAGCACGAGGGTGAACCGAAAAACGTGTTTGTTCATTTAACACCGGCTGTTCGCAAAACGTCATCGTTGCGAAGTCAAAGAATTCGAATCATCAGTCGAAATCAGACAGTTGCCACAAAAGAATATTTATCGCCAAATCCGATAAAATCGCGCCAAGGGTTACCGTACAGAAAATCTGATCTTTTCACAACAATTACACTCTCAGAAATAACACTTTCATTTTTGACGATTCATGAATCCTCAAGCCTCATTTCATTAATTTTGAGGATTGTTTTGTCAAACTATCACGTGACTTTTTAGTAAATGCGAATCTTCACTTTTACGATCGTGATTCGACGATTCTGTATCTCGATTTTGAGGAAACTGAATCTCATTGTAGTACTCCCATGCTCAAAAATATTTCTATAGATTAGACGACATTCAAAATCCTCATTAAAATGACGATTCAAATTTTCTCACATTGAGGAAACGAAAACTCGGAGCATTTGCCAGTAATGGAATCGTCAAAATTAAGGAAAATTTCGTAGTTTTTGAGCATTCATTTTTGAGAGTGTAGATAACACATGTGGGAACTTAAGTGACGATGTTCTTCCACTGATCCCTTCAATATCTCTTAAAACAATCAAAGTCTCTTTATGTTTTTTCAACGCCAGGCATCCAAACCTCCCTTATGTTGACAGACCACCAAAATTCAAATTCCTTTCGTGGCCTTTGGAACCTGGCATCTGATTGCTACTCTAAAGCAGCGAGCCCACACCCACCAACCAGAGGTTAACAGTCCAACTATCATTACCAGTCCCTTAACCGTGCCCACCAGTAACTGAGTCTCAAGGAGGCCTGAGTCCCTAATTGACCGGCGGGACGGTGCCTACTGTTAATTATTAGCCATTTCAGAAATGCTTCTCGGGGGTTCTGGGATTCACACAAGTTCAAAGATCAATGGGAATGAATGTCATTGACTCTCCGGCAGTTTTCTGCGAATCGGATTGTTAGATGTTTGGGAAATCGCAAGACAATGGATTTGTTATATTTGATGGTTATTAAAAGTTTAAAATTATAATGCCAATTGTTTAATATTCCTCATATATTATTCATACACGGATGGACTTTTGTCCATTTGTAAATGAAATTTACAGTTATATAAGTATAAGTCCATTTGTAAATGAAATTTATAGTTATATAAGTATAAGTCCATTTGTAAATGAAATTTATAGTTATATAAGTATAAGTCCATTTGTAAATGAAATTTATAGTTATATAAGTATAAGTCTATTAGTAAACGAAATTTATAGTTATATAAGTATAAGTCCATTTGTAAATGAAATTTATAGTTATATAAGTATAAGTCCATTAATAAACGAAATGTATAGTTATATAAGTATAAGTCCACTTTTAAATAAAATTCTTAGATATATACTGTTAATTATTAGCAATTTCAGAAATGCTTCTCTTGGGTTCTGGGATTCACACAAGTTCAAAGATCAATGGGAATGAATGTCATTGACTTTCCGGCAGTTTTCTGCGAATCGGATTGTTAGATGTTTGGGAAATTGCAAGACAATGGATTTGTTATTTTTGATGGTTATTAAAAGTTCTAAATTCTTATGCTAATTTGAATAGATTGTTTAATATTCCTCATATATGATTCATACACGGATGGATTTTTGTCCATTTGTAAATGAAATTTACAGTTATATAAGTATAAGTCCATTTGTAAAAGAAATTTATAGTAGTAATATAAGTATAAGTCCATTTGTAAATGAAATTTATTGTTATGTAAGTATATTAAGTCCATTTGTAAATAAAATTCTTAGATATATACTGTTATAATTATTAGCAATTTGAGAAATGCTTCTCTGGGGTTCTGGGATTCACACAAGTTCAAAGATCAATGAGAATAAATGTCATTGACTCTCCGGCAGTTTTCTGTGAATCGGATTGCTAGATGTTTGGGAAATTGCAAGACAATGGATTTGTTATTTTTGATGGTTATTAAAAGTTTTAAATTATAATGAATAGATTGTTTAATATTCCTGATATATGATTCATACACGGATGGATTTTTGTCCATTTGTGAATGAAATTTATAGTTATATAAGTATAAGTCCATTAGTAAACGAAAGTTATAGTTATATAAGTATAAGTCCATTTGTAAATGAAATGTATAGTTATATAAGTATAAGTCCATTTGTAAATGAAATTTATAGTTATATAAGTATAAGTCCATTTGTAAATGAAATTTATAGTTATATAAGTATAAGTCCATTTGTAAATAAAATTCTTAGATATATACTGTTAATTATTAGCAATTCGAGAAATGCTTCTCTGGGGTTCTGGGATTCACACAAGTTCTAAGATCAATGGGTGAATGTCATTCATTGACTTTCCGGCGGTTTTCTGCGAATCGGATTGTTGGATGTTTATTAAATCGCAAGACAATGGACAGGTTATTTATTTTATTTATTTTTATGTGCTCAAATACAGGAGAAACTCCCGATTATAGGGGACACATACGGAAATAAGTTAAAACAGAGACTAAGTCGATTTAAAAGCATTTGGTTAAAACAAAAACAAAACAGTTGATTCAAAAACATTTGGTGACGTGTAAAAAACATCAAGATCGTAAATAAAAGAATTAATGAAACGATAAAAACAAATAAAAGGAGAATGGAAAACATACGCTGTAGAATCCAAAATTGTTAAAACTACTTACCGCTTGCACTTGTTTTTGATGGATATTGAAAGTTTTAAATTGAAATGCTAATTGGCATGAATTGTTTCATATACATGATGAATTATTCATAAATGGATGGAGTTTTGTCCATTTGAAAATGCAATTTAAATTATTATGCATGGTTATATGTGCCACCCGATGAACAATAGTTTAAACCTCAGTGATTGATAGGCCATCGAATAAAAACTGTTTTGAGTAATAATTTCACCAATATTATTCCCGGGTTCAACATATGTGATGCATATTAATAATACTAATCTAAATTATAGGATGTCTTCTTTATTTTAGTGTTCGTATAATGTGGTCGTTTAAATTTATTGGAAGCCAATTAATTTTTTTGTAACTACATATAAAATTGACTTATTTGAGATATCCATAAATGATGAAGAAGATCTTGAACATCCGTAGGAATCATAAATTGAAGGATAAAGAACGGATAATGTAGGGTAGGGTTGATACATATATATTCTGGCTTGTGAGCTTGATCACACAGTAGTTACATGCTTCGAGCGTATGATTCGAGCAGCCATTTGAGCGTGACCTTGATTTTCTCAAGGTAACAATTTAACAAGCAGATACTCTAAGCTTCCGCTGAAACTGGCGCTCAAGGTAACGAACCCATCTCGTTTGGTTTCGTGACCCTGAGCGCCAGTTTCAGCGGAAGCTTAGAGTATCTGCATGTAACTGCGGTGTGATCAAGCACACAAGCCAGACTATATATGTATCAACCCTACCCTACATTATTCGCGTTCTTTATCCTTCAATTTATGATTCCCACGGATGTTCAAGATCTTCTTCATATATGGATACATCAATTGTTACCTAGAGAAAATCAAGGTCACGCTCAAATGGCTGCTCGAAGCATGTAACTGCGGTGTCAGAGATCCGCTATAAACTTTCGTCAAGAAAGACCGACACTGAAATAATTTTTATTATCACAGAGAGAGAAATTACACCCAGGGCAACGGCGGGAATTAAACCCGCAACCCGGTACAGTGCAGCGCGCAGACTGTTAGCGGAGGCAGCTGTCTTAACCACTCGGCCATCCGGGTCCCGGAATAAGATGGGAAATAATTTTGGGCGGCCACATCCCTACAAAAGGTAAGGTATCGATGATTCTGAAAAAAAAAACATATATCGATAAAATAAATTGGTACTAAATATTGACGAATTGATCTCCTTTTCCATCAGAACGTGACACGTGAATCCTAGTCCCGATAGATGTTTTTTTTATAAAGTATATATTTTTCTCACGGTATTTCTTGGCGTCTTAACAACGTAATTTACTATAAGTATATCTGAATTGCACATTGGTACTTCTATGACAAAGACAAAATATTATTGCAAATTTTTATAATATTGATCATAAATAACTTAGTACGAGACCCCCCACCAGTACCAATGGTGGTCTTAAAGAACAATTTACACCACACCAAACGCCTTTAATGTGCTGAGTAGGCAATTTGATACCCTCGACCCCCAATAAAAACACCCTGGAAGATTTATTACATCTTCAAAGCGGTAACCGAAAACCATTAGCACTAGTTTTATTGAAATCGGGCCTCATCCAAGCTCCCCCTGCTCGAAATAAGATGGAATAACAGTTGAATAAAACCATTAGCAGCAATTTTATTAAATAGTGGGTTCCCCAGCTGAGCTTCACGTATTCATTATAACAGTTCACTATATTGGTTTGACGAAGTTGTAACTAACACTCGGCTTGTTTTAAATAAAATTGATTGGGACATAAAAATTAGAATTGGTATATATATCGACATGGATAATTTTTATTTCTTTTAGATTTCAAGTATATTCATCAACTACAAAAAGTATTTTCTAAAAAGCTTGTTAATTGTTTCCCGTCCAGTTCCAACTTCTTATTTTTTATTATAAAAATCTGAAATTTGTGAAATAGATTCATTATGCATCCCGATTGAAATGGAAAAAAATCTTAATTTTTAAACTAAAATTTAAGTGGCAAAAAATTTGGAAACATAACTTGTGAATAAATTAGAACAATATTTCTTCCAAAAATTAGATTGTAAAAAAAAAGGTGAAATCAAGTTTTAGATTTCGAAGAATTTAGGGTCAATTTATTTAATAAAATTTTTTGTTAGTAAATTTTATTCAACCACTTTTTTTTTATTTTCATTTAAATAAAAAAAAACATTATTTAATTCTTCAAAAGACATGATTCTTCTATCTAACGATAAATAAGTACAAGTTCAACCTTGTGGGAGGGAAAATTGGATGCTAATGATACCAAATGGAATCATTGGGGGCGAAATGGTTTAAACCAGGCATTCCCCTAATATTGTTTTGAGCAGTGTAGTTTATTTTGATTAAAGCTTTATAGTCTGACTGCCGTAAGTTAGCATTAAAAATATTTTGATTTGTAACTTTACTTTTTCAAAGTTGTAAATAACCAATTACGTTTGGATGCACCTAAGGAACAGACATCCATTTTGTTTCAAGACAATTTTATTTCTGATTTATTCAAGTTACTGGTTACATAACTAGCGATGTAGCGCCCTCTACAGGAGAGATGAGACATTAAAACATATCATTTTTTACAGTAACAGTCCACTTAGAAAAAAAGTGTTGTGTTGTTTCTAATGCCACAAACGGGTAAGGATTAAGGCGAAGATGTGCAGTTCCTGAGGAGAGATGCCAATGTAGAGACTACATGGCAGGAATCCGACTTGGCATCGTGCTGTCAGATGCTGCCATCTATCGCCATCTCCACAATTTAGACATATCCCTAAAGGGGAGGGAAATAGTCTCCAGGAACATGTACCCGTGGTAAACTGCGCAATGACCGACCACAGGACTTTCGTACCCAACTGATTTAACGAGCACATTCTCCGCATGTACTCAGGACAGCACAAATATCCACGCCTTACCCGGGATTCGAAAACGGGCCCACTCGCTTGGCAAGTGATGGTCGGAACCACCATACCAGATGGGTGACTCGAAAAAAGGTAAGGAAGGTTTTGGTTTTGGTATCTGCCGTTATTACAGCATACAAGAAATGCGGGAATGTGGCGTCTGGCAAGCACAACAGTGGACGGAAAAGAAAGCTTACCGCGAGGGAAAAAAGAGTCATAACCCGCATAGTGGCCCGAAACGCAAACAATCGCTATCCCAAACAACGTCTGAGGTGAGTAGCCATCTTCGTAACCCTATTTCAGCAAGAAGTGTCCAAAGGGAACTGCATGCTTTGAACTTGTATGGAAGAGTTGGAATTCGTAAACCATTAGCGAAAGCAAGTCATGCTTTACAGCGATGCCAGTGGTGTAGAACACACAGACAATGGACCACACAACAGTGACCCACTGTTTGTGTGTTCTACAACCACACAACAGTGGCGTCCACTGTCAGTCATCTGGTCGGATGAATCGACGTTCTCCCTATTTCAGACCACCGGACGAGTTTATGAGGGGAGAACGCCAAAAGAAGCACCCCGCACTCTCAGAAATAAAACACTTTCATTTTTGACGATTCATGAATCCTCAAGCCTCATTTCGTTAATTTTGAGGATTCTTTCGTCAAACCATCACGTGACTTTTGAGTAAACGCGAATCCTCACTTTTACGATCGTGATTTGACGATTCTGTATCTTGATTTTGAGTAAACTGAATCTCATTGTTGTACTCCAATGCTCAAAAATGACGAAATATTTCTTTAGATTAGACGACTATAAAATGCTCATAAAAATGACGATTCAAATTTCCTCACTTTGTGGAAACGAAAACTTGGAGCATTTGCCAGTAACAGAATCGTCAAAATTAAGGAAAATTTCGTCGTTTTTGAGCATTCATTTTTTAGAGTGCGTGCTCGATTCCCTCCACCATCTATGAATTTGGCATCAGAGACCGCTCTCCACGAAGAAAGGCTTCATATTCCATTAAAAGTTTTTCATGACCTCTATGCGTCCATCCCTCGTCGCATACAGTCTGTAATTCAGTCAAAGGGGGTCCAACTCCCTATTAACAAAGCCTTTCTCCTCTTACATAGGTGTTCGTATTATTTTGTCACCCATCTGTATATTTAGTTTATAAAAGGCAGTAATTATGCTGGTAATGACCCTTTGGTGGAAAGTATTAAAAGTATTGATGTTTGGTTGCGTAGTAGAACATGCATTTGGAGTTAATCAAAAGCATTGGTTGAATGTGAGCTCATTTTATAAAGTTGTCACATATTTGAGTTGCTCATTTTCAAGAAAGATTTTTCACCCTGATATCATCTACAAACCATGAGTATGATCAATATCAAAGACGGGCCTTTTATTTTAGGCTGCAAAATTCTTTGAGGAGTTTTTGATTCCCAATTTACTTAACGTTCAATTCTTTTGCTGCCACTAAATGCGGCCGTATAAATAGCTTTATCGAATACTAGCTGGTGTCTCTCTAGAGCTACATCAGCATTAATTCTTCATAAGTAAACAGGATCTTCTCTTCATGGAGGCTATAAATATATAATTAGGAAACGTACAACCTACACTCCTTGCCAACCTAAGTTGGGTAAATAGAAATATGCTAAGGGGAAGTTCCTTCCGCCCATGTAAAGAGTTCCATAAATTATTTGTGAATCCAGCCAGAAAACATGTTTAAAACATTAATTTCGTTTAAAGGTCTAACAGATTTGAAAATTATTTGAGAAAATTTGGCAATTTTATCACAATGAAAAGTGTACTTTTGTTAAATTGCATTCTGATCATTTTGTATGTAAAAATTACCTTACAAGAATTTCCAACAACGGACCCAATCGTTATTTTCCCTCTTTCTTTTATACTCTTTGTTTTTACCCAAGTTAGGTTGGCAAGGACGTGCACAAGACTTTAAAACTTGGTTCCATACTTATCTTGACCTGTATTTTAAAATTTATTTGCGATAAGTCATTATTCTTTCAAAGTTATTGCACGAATTGAAATCTATCGTTTAAGGTTAAAAATAATTGAAACATCATACTTTTAACGCATTCATTTCGATATTAACTAATTAGAAAGTTAACTATTTATGTGTTTTAAATATAAAAGAAAATCGTTATTCAACGTCATCGTTAATTAATGCTTTTGATGATATAGTTTTGAACAATAAATTAAAGAGGTAACGGAACATAAATTTTTTTGTTTCACATCCTCTAATACCAAACAGAAAACTCTTAAAAATCTACCAAAGATAATTTTAATTTTACTAAACTACTTTCTTCAATAAATGTTTAATAAAAGTTGCTACAAGTAAATATATTTTAACGTTGGTTAGACAACTGAGATAATACAAAGGAATCTAGTACAGAAAAAAATATTGTTTAAAGAAATGCAGTATTAATGATTACAAAATTGACAACTTTTTTGCAGTTGTTATTTTGAAATTGTCTTAAAAGTGCTTTTTACTCCTCCGTCCTTGTTCGTGTTTCAAGAGGCAATAAAAATAAATGAAAAAGAAAAATTTAATGTATATCCTTATTTAACATCATCCGTTCAACCTTCAGTTCATCCGTCACATTTTTTGTGTAATTTCAACAATTTTTTCCACATTACTCTGCAACCTTAAAATTTGCTTGTGTATAGTAGCTAGTGTGTTTTGCTTGTGTATTACAGTGTGAACTAATAAATTAAAAGGATTTCTTAGCAGTAACCTTTTATAGTAAGTTTTTTTTTACAAATATATATAAAACAGCACATTATAGTTAGGTTTTACATGATGATAATTTTTGTGATTATTAAATCACGGTATTTAGTGATAATCATCAATCGGTAAATTTTAACTTTTTGTCTGTGAATTAAAGTGCAATACCGTTTATCTATGTATTTTTGTACATTGATTTCGAAAATGTTGATAAATGATTTTTTAAAAAAAAAAAATGTCTAGATGTTTTGTGAATTTGGATTTTATAAAAATCTAAAAATTGCTCTTACATATTCTTTAAAAAAATCTTACTTAAACTCTTTTAACCCTCTAATTTTAGTAGTTTTCTAGTCATTATTATCAAAATTGGAATTTTGCAGTTGGTTTTTGTCATATGGAATTTTTTTTAAAAATTGAAATTATTTAAATTCTAATGCAGTTAAGTTTTTTTTAGTATTTTTCCCATAATGTGTGTGAGTATTAAAGATACATATATATTTTTTGGGATGAAAATAAAAATTCATGCATTGGAGGGTTAAAGTAAGGTCATTCATCAATTTCAAGAATATCAAGCTACCATAGTGCTTAATTTCTTAGAAAACAAAAATATAACTTTTCATTACTTTGGTAGTAAAATGATACGTAATTGTTAGGTAATAAGCAAAATGCATAGATTTAAAGCCATTTTTTGGAAGCCCTTAAAATAATGGGCCCAAGGACAGGGCCTTCTATGGGTCTAGGAAATGATAAGGGCCTGAATATTCACATAAAGTTTATAGCTGTATAGAAACATATGCAAGAATAAATATTTAAAGTATTAAATAACTTGATAGCTCAAAATACTTTATGTTTTGAAGGTTACAACGGGGTTACCCTTTTAAATGATATCTTGGATGAAAAAACCCTTTGTACATGACTTGAATTTCCAGCCATGGATTTCTTATCTAATTATCTTTCATTCCAAGCAAAAAGTGGTTATAAAAATGGCTGTATCGGAATGTTTGAACTTTGCACTCGTATGTTAGGAGTTAAACATCCCATATAAATCTGGATGTTTCAGAATTTTCGAGTTCTGGTACTCTTAAGGTCAATCTTTTGTAGCACGG
Organism: Hylyphantes graminicola; assembly: GCA_023701765.1. Lineage (NCBI taxonomy): Eukaryota > Metazoa > Arthropoda > Arachnida > Araneae > Linyphiidae > Hylyphantes > Hylyphantes graminicola. Next base: position 18,479,572 of record CM043119.1, read on the forward strand.
AATCAAAGTTCATAGGAACTAAGATGAGTGAAAAATTGCTTTTGATAAAGCATCTGATGGAAAATTCTTTCTTTCTTTCTTTTATTTTCAAAGTCCAGTCATGAAGGTGCAGTTAATATTTGTGGCCATAAAACCATACGGGTTTTGCATGATGAATGTGCGAAAGTATAACGGACTGTTAGGATGGGCTTTAAGCTTAGTATTTATCGATTTCTTAGATTTGAGCTCTTTTTATTCGAGCTGTAGAGTGGTTTCAGACAAAGAGTTTTATAAAGAGGTAGAGACTGAGCCTACCAACCGCACCATGGACCAACACGGAGACAATATATAAGGTGGCATTTGGGGCCTGATGGTCGAGTGGTTTGGATTGTAGGCCATAACGCTAGCAGTCCGCGCGCTGTAACGGGTGCGGGCTCGATTTTCGGCTTTGCCCTAGGTGTACTTCCTTTCTCAGTATCAAAATTATAAATGTACTAGCACTTTTGCCACTCTATTCAGGATCCGTAGTGAGCCATGGCTGGCCAATGGCAGCTCAGCACGAATCGTTCCTTTACCCTACTATAGAACTCTCTTATTTCAGACCGACTGTCTGTTTGACCATGGACAGACTGACCAATATTCAAAAACCGACTTTTCAGAATCGAAGTCCTCTAAGGGGGGGTCCATAAATAACTTTATGCGTTTAAAGAGGTAGGAGGCGAATATTACCAAATTCCACGTAGGAGGGAAGGGGAGTTAAAACCCAAATATAACATACAACGAAAAATTAACATAAAATAGCGAGAAGATATAGTTAAATTCCAGCAAAATATGTTTCTTGACTATAAATTTTACAAAATCTTTGCATGATAATATTTATCGCTACTTATACTTTCCGAATATTTCAAAATGTTGGAGCCTTAAAATCCACTAAAAAAGGATTCAAATACATAACATTGAAATATTATCACTTTAGAATTTTTTCCTGATCGTCTATAGCCGTTTGTGATATCAAGAAGCACATCATTCGACTTTTAAAACTTTTTACTACACTGTTAAAAATTTCAGTTTAACGTTGAACCAAATATTGGTGAAAAATTAAGAACTTCTAGCAGATACACCATAAAATGGTTTAAAAAAATTACATTCTGGAAATAGACCAGCTTTCACGAAAAATCGGTTCAACTTTTACTATCTGCAACCGACAATTTAACTGTTTACTCAAACGAAGACGCCATGAGTAGTACTGCTTGAGAGGTGGCCCATCCGTGGTCTAGTGATTATGGCATCTGCCTAGAGATTCAACCATTTCAGGAGAGCGAGCGCTCGATTCCCACCTACTTTTAGTCATCCAAAGAGGATCCTCTTTACTGGAAATAGTAGAAAAAAACCTCAATTCATCACGGATGGGCCGGAGTACACTGGGACAGACGTGCTCGTTAAATCTGAGGGGTTCAAAGTCCCGACGGGCGTTAGCTTACGATGTAGGAAGAACCATTTTTTTTCACCTTTCGCTATTTGGTTGGTAGACATATATTTTCAAGCTTGTGTGCTTGGTCGCAAGGACCCGCTTATAAACCATCGTCAAGTAGGACAACACAAGACACGCACATACACAAATGACAGATGCTGCTATCTGTCGTCACCTCCACAATTTAGACATGTCCCTGAAGGGGAGGGAAATTTTCTCCAGGGACCTGTACCCATGTGAAACTGCGCAATGACCGCCCACAGGACTTTCGGACCCATCAGATTTAACGAGCACGTACTCCGCATATACTCGACAAACACAAACATCCATGCCTCAACGGGATTCGAACCCTGACCCAGCAGCTCCAAAGGCCAATACCTTTTGCTATTGTTATGCATTGCGAGAACCTTTTTATGGTTTAAACTTCCACTATAGTTACGTGTTGGGAAAATCCCGCATATGGTTCAACCTCTCACCATAGTTACGAAATTTGAAAATACCGTTTTATGGTTCGACAGTCTACCATATCAAGGTTGCAGCAAATTTGAACCGTATTTTGGTTTTGGGTTTGATCGTCGCACTAGAGCTACACGAGGGCTATTGGCGACGGGCGTCGTATTTTAGAACCACAGTCCGGTGACGAGCCAACTCTTGAATAGGCACCCAACGCAACCGTTAAGGGCGACATCGTACGCAGCGTTAGGACTTTGAAGGATATTTAACGTGCACTCCCTTACACGGGGTATTATTCGTCGGACATTTTTGGCTGCACGGGCCGTTTATAGGTCGGCAGCTATTTTGGCGATGCCCGAACCCGAACCTGGGACCCTCCGCATGCTAAGCGAGTGCTAAACCGACTGGGCTCTCCAGCCCCCGAACCGTATTTTGGTTGAACCTTGAACTATTATTTTAAACAGTGTATAAGAAAATATATTTTATTAATCCCAATAGATGTCTGGCCCATTATTTTTTTTTTTTAATTATGATCAGAAACATGATGATGCCAAACGGCATCACCAGGACTGAAAGGGTTAAATATCACCAGAGGGGAGGGGGTAAAAAAAACCGTCAAAATCACATCACGTGATTGCTGGACGACCCCAACAAAAAGAGGAGAATGGAGTTTTTTTTTTTGCTAATCACAAAAATCTCCGTTTCGAACTCTTGTCTCCATTACTGTGTACTTTCTGACTAGATAAGTCTCACATATCGACATCAAAGTATGCATTCCATTTTGATCTCTTCACTCTTCAGTACTAAATTTTTTTGCCCCAAAAAATTCCATTGTTTTACTCACAAGCATTTAAGTAAACCAGGGTAGACTGACCAGTGAGTGAACAGGCCCCAGTGAATGAACAGTTGGTAAATATAATTAAAAAAAATAAGGATTGAAAATCATTCCACTATATGGTTTGGCAACACTGACTTCCTCCCATGAAGTAGGAAGCTATCTGACAATGGTTTGGTTGTCCTGGTGATTATATCCTGGTGTTCATTCACTGGCGAACGTGACGTCTTAAACGTTCATTCACTGGTTAGACTACCCTATTACATATTTCTGATTGCAGTTTCTCGTTTTACAACCATTTCTGAATCTGAACAGAACTTTAATTAAGATTTCCTTGTATTTTTCTATAAATGGACATAAAACTCTTTTACGAAAAATTATAAATCCTCAGGAATAATTAAAAAAAACCAAGTAAAAGATAATTGATTGAATTTTTCCCATAAAGAAAGCTTTACATTATTGTCCATTTGGCAAATGGAAAGTTTTATTTTGCTTCAAAACTTTTTTTAATTTTGTATTAAAATTCTAATTTACGAATAAGCATAAAATATGTTTCAAATACTAATGGACAAACAATTATGCGGATTTTTTCTGTCAAATATGTTGACTTATCCGGAAGTTTTTATTAAATATATTATACATGGAAAATCCCCAGGTGTTAATGGCCTTTTAGAAAAGAATGCCAGTTACATTAAAATAAAGTCAGAAAAAGATTTAGCTGTCGGAAGTGTGAATGTCTGACATAGACACAAACAATTTCAACTTCAAGATCGCGTGCTCGGTTCTTAGAAAAAGCCGCCATCTTAATTTATATAGACCCAACATAATGAGCATATTCATCTATGATCTAATCTTAGGAGAAGAGTCAATTGCGGAGACGTTACTGAGCCCGCTGGTTAGATGATGAGACGGTTGGATAAGGCTGCAACCGCTTCGCGCACATAGGTTACCTTAAGGCTGCTCATCACAACCAGTCCCCGTCCTCCTTCGATCGGGCTTGCTAATGTTAAGTCTATGGGGAAAAATGGTTTTTGTTCCAAAAAAAGTCAAGAAATTATAGGAATATTTTGATGCGTTTTTTTTAAAATTCATAAAACTCCAATAAAGTAGTGCTTTTAGAGATTATTTTTTTAAAAACTTTATTTACATTTTTTAATCGAAAAAAATTAGATTAAAAAAGGGAAATAACGTTTTTTAAAAAATAATCTCTAAAAGCACTACTTTATTGGAGTTTTATGAATTAAAAAAAAAACTGCATCAAAATATTCCTATAATTTCTTGACTTTTTTTGGAACAAAAACCCTTTTTCCCCATAGACTTAACATTAGCAAGCCCGATCGAAGGAGGACGGGGACTGGGGGTGATGAGCAGCCTTAATTTTTGGGGTATACTTATGTTGCACAGTTGTTAATGTTGAACATATGCAACAGACGAAGGAAGAAACCTCTAAGACATTTACTCGAGTAGTGGCAATGTCCAGTGAATTAGAGGTTATACGTAATTGTACACTCTCAGAAATAACACTTTCATTTTTGACGATTCATGAATCCTCAAGCTTCATTTCGTTAATTTTGAAGATTGTTTCGTCAAACTATCACGTGACTTTTAAGTAAACGCGAATCCTCACCTTTACGATCGTGATTTGACGATTCTGTATCTTGATTTTGAGGAAACTGAATCTCATTACTGTACTCACACGCTCAAAAATGACGAAATATTTCTTTGGATTAGACGACATTCAAATCCTCATAAAAATGACGATTCAAATTTCCTCACTTTGAGGAAACGAAAACTCGGAGCATTTGCCAGTAATGGAATCGTCAAAATTAAGGAAAATTTCGTCGTTTTTGAGCATTCATTTTTGAGAGTGTGGTAATGTCCAGTGAATTAGAGGTTTATACGTCATTGTATTGTCGTTTATACGTCGTCGTCATTTTTGCCACGAATGATATAATGCAATGTTTTAAATAGAATGTCTTTATGAAATGACATTAATACTTTGTAATTTGCACAGTCCTAAAAATTTCAGAAAAGGAACTAATATTGAATATCAATTATAATGTAATAGAGAGTAGGAATGCTCCTAAAATGACAGAGTTACTCTAAAACCTCTCCACATACTAAATAAATATTATGTTGAAGAATATAAAGTGCTAGAAAACGCACTGGTGAACATTTTGAAAGGAAATGTTTAATATCGGTCAAGACTAATTTTTGTGTACAAATTAAAGTTATAATTTTGTCAAACCTAAGCATAAATACAACTTTAAAAATCTGATATCCCCATGCTAGTTATGAGAGACGCTTCAATTTATTAAAAGCTTTTGATAGTGTTAGGGAATCCTAAGTATTAATTGTGATGAAAGCTTTATTGGTGTGCTTAGAAAGCAAGATAAATTATTAGCCTTCTGAGCTAAACTATGCTGTAGAACAGAACCCTTTCTAAATGCATTCATATTTGATATGGAGATAATAAAGATATTGATGTTGAAATGCAAAATTCTATGAGTGAAGGTACGTATTTATGATAAGTTTTGATACGATAGATAAATACACGATGTGACCATGCATAGTATTCAATTAATACAAATATGCATAGTGGATTCGTTAATTAATATTTAATATTTATCTATAAAGGGAGAAGTCCTGACTCGTGTATCAACGTGATTCTAAACTTTCATTTAATTAATTTTGGTGTCTACAAGTAGTAAGAAATGGAGATATGGAAAAATGTTTATGCTTAAATGGTGTTCTTCCATGATAAGCAGGGATATTGTACTTTATAAAATTTTATAACCAAAGGATGGTTGGTATACATATATTTTCAGGCCTGTGTGCTTGGTCAGAGACCCGCTTATAAACCTTCGTAAAGTAAGACAGACACAACACTCGCACAATCACACGCACATACGTGACAGATAATGCCATCTATCGCGCCACCTCCACAATTTATGCATGTCCCTGAAGGGGAGGGAAATAGTCCCCAGCGACCTGTACCCATGGGAAACTGCGTAATGACCGCCCACAGGCTTTCGGACTCAACAGATTTAACGAGCACGTATTCCGCATTTTCTCGGTGGGTCTTTAGCGACCAGGACTCGATCGCGGGACCTTTAGATCCGGAGATCGAGACTCTGACCGCAGGGCGCCTCACAGCCCTTGTTGTTATCGATATAGGGGAGCCTGGGTACGGTTGTGACAGTTTTCATTTAATCGCTTATAAATTCTTTAGTATGCCTGGTAGCTGGATGAAAGTTGCATTAATGGTAAAGTGCAACATTGGTCTAAGTATAAATAAAAAATTGTGTCCCTAAGTACAATAGTTAACTTATATGAGCAAATTAGAAAAAAGAGGAAGTAGTGTCACAACCTGGGGTCGGTTGTGACAGGTTCAAAAAAGACACCAAAATGGTATAAAATCACTCTTTTTGCAGCATCTTTAGTTATTATAAATTCATCATTTATAATAATAATTTTTAATTCATCATTTAATTATTAAATTTAAAAATTATAGATAAATTTATAATTATTAATACAAACTATTCATATTATCACTATTATCAAAAAAGTTACCTAAATATTTATAATTATACATTGCTGTAACCATGTAAAAATACAAAACAAATAAATAAAAATATGTTGTTTTTTTTTTAAATGCACAAAATATCTTATCTACATAAAAAAAATATGCATGTTCTTATATAACACAAATAAATCTTTTTGATTTACACCTGCTTCGTCAACAATGTATATATCCTGTGGCTCATAGGTGTGTATGTACATAACAATTTGCATATTGTCATAAAAATATTGCACATTTGAAGCTTGTATCGATACAAATGTATCGTAACAAAGACATACGATTACTCTGGTGATTTCTCGCAGATCTTCGCAATGAAATACCGCGTTTCACTTCTATAAAGCTTCAGACAAATGAGACCTCGAGGGATCTTTGACATGCCACATAATCATATGACATGTGTGTCTAAGATTTTCCCATCCAGAAAATCCGACGACTCAACCGGGGCTCGAATCTTGGGCTTACGATGTGTTAACCCCTCAGCCACTGACCCGCTAGCAACTTAACTATTGAACTGTTGTTTTTTCCTCAATTGTATCCCGATCCAGGTAGTTCTTCTATATGAAACCACGGAGGAAGGACTAAAGGGGAGTAGACATGAGTGAAGCCGTCACTGTAACCGCGACGCCACCTTGTGATTGGCAAAAAATCGAAGAGAGTGCGTAGTCGAATGCGATTTTGTGTCAATATAATAGCGTTTTAATTACATATTTTAAGAAAGATTCTGAAACAATTTTATTGTATCAAATGAATTGTTCATTCTCAATTCCTTCTGGGTGAATAATATTTTTATTTGCTTTTATTTTAACTAAAATTTGCACGAAGTTAGATTTCAATATTTTGCATCACTTTAAAATGTAATTCTGTTTTCCGAACTAATAAATTTTGTTTTACTATTTCAGACGACTTTTATGTGAGTTTTATGTAAAATTTTAACATCCTTATTTATTTTTTATTATTCTTATGAGTTAATATGATAAAAATTCATTTATTAGTAAATCAAAAAATAAAACTGCTACCAAGTCTATATTAACTACTATTTTGTTTCCAAATAACTCTCTTTTATTCTTTTCATATTTTAATAGCATAAATAAGTTTTCATTAGCTATTATCAAAAAATTATTTGCATTATAATAATTAACATTAATTAAACATTTAATGAATTTTTTTTATCAATTTTATTGCTAAAAAGAAACTTGTGTGTAAAGTATGAACGCAATAATTTGTCTCGTTAGATGTCTAGTAGTTGTTACTCGTCATAATAAAGTTTTCGAAAAAAAAATTGGGAGTGGTGGCCGCTGTAGCGCTTTTTTGGTTTTAAAGGTATTGCCGAAAACAGAAAGAAATGCAGCCATCAAATTTAGTGTCAAACATGTGTGTTCCCAAAACTTTTTTCCGAACTTAACTCAACACCAATTTGACAGTTTTGACTCTGATCCTTTGGACAACCATCTCCTTCATTTGATTCGGGCAATTGTTCAAACGTATATGAAAGTCCTGTTAACCCATTATTATAAACATTTAAACACAAAGCAATCTATTAGACAGTATTACAAAAAAGAAATTCTATTTGAAGGACAATAAAATCCTAAATTTTAACTCTGATTTGGATGAACTCACCAAAATGTACTTTTCTTGCTCACCAAATTGTACTTATTTTCATGAAACAAAATGTATTTATTTTTTAAGAAAAGATTGTTTTGTTTGTGTGTTTAATGGTTCTTATTAAATTCTACACATTTTTCCTACGTATAAAAAGTTGTAATTGTCTCTGTAAAATAAAAATAAGATATTTTTCTACATTTAGTAAGATTTATTACTCCATATTCCAAATTTTTATTCAACATAATGTACAGCTTATAATATATGTTTTCGATTCTTAATGGAAAACCTATTTTATGAATTGATCATGTTGAACGCATTCCAGGTAAGAAAAAAAATACAAGAGTCTTTGATTACATATTTTTTGATGCGAAGTTTAAGGATAGTTTTAAACAAACTAATTTTCTCTAAAATGGAAATAAAACAATATTATTTTGCTTGTGTTTCCAAGTGTTTGATAGTACATGAATGTATATCTAAAATTATAGCTGCAGTATATTTTTTTAAACCCTCCAAAAGTCACTTTTCCTGAAAATTCCTATTGCTTCCTATGGCGTCAAACCCGCGGTTTGCCAATCATTCCCTGTATTTAGCTTCCCTGCTATACCTTACAGTTACTTCACCCCGCTCAATGGCGGGGAATAGGCAATGTCCTCTCCCTACTACTCATTCCTGAAACTGGCAATTTTCACAAGGGTCTACTGGAAAGCCCTCAAACTGCTCTAAGAAGGGCTTAGATCAAATAAAACGTTCCTTAAAAAATTAATCAATGCTGATATCAGTAGTGGGGTGGAGTAGGAGAGGGGAGGGGTCACTGTAATATCCTGAAAGTGTGCTGACTATAGTTTGTTTGGGTGACATTTTTAATGTGCTTTTTAATTTTCCTTGATGATTTCGTTTGTACACTGCTCAAAACAATTAGGGGGCACTTTGTGTACTTTTGTTTACCCATTACAGTTCCAACTTCTTATTTTTTATTATAAAAATCTAAAATTTGTGAAATCGATTCCTTATGCATCCAGATTGAAATCTTAAAAAACAGGGAAACAAATCTCAATTCTTTAACTAAAATTTAAGGGGCAAAAAATTGGAATAATAGTTTTTGAATAAATTGTAACAATAAATTTTTCAAAACTTTAATTGTAAAAAAATAAATAAAATCAAATTTTAGACTTCTAAGAATGCAAGCGTGAAGTTTTATGGTCAATTTATTTCATAAAAGTTTTTGGGAGTGAATTTTATTTTACCATGTTTTTCATATTTTCATTCAATTAACACAAACATTATTTAATTCGTCAAACGACACGATTCTTCCATCTAACAATAAATAAGAACGAGTTCAACTTGGTGAGCAAAAAAAATCGGAAGCTGATGATACCAAATGGAATCATTTGGGGTGAAATGGTTTAAACCATGCATTCCCCTAATTGTTTTGAACAGTGTATAATTTTATGTGTTTTCTGAACGGTCCCTGAGCCACTTGGTAGCCAATGTATTCGGTTTAAAAATAAAAGTTTTTTTTTCTGTTTTCTTCTAGTGGGGATGGGAATTAATTAACATTAAATATAAATTTACATAATCTATAAAACACCAATTAATTGCTACTCGTGCAACTTCGGGTACATAAAACGAGTCTCTCTTTAATGCGATTCATAATGAATTATTGAGAAATCTACTTATTGAAAAAATTCAACTATTTCAATTTAACACGGACAAATATTTTTGATGAGGTCTGAAGCAATTATTTTTTTAGTTAAAAGTATATAATGAGTGCCTACTGAAAACTAATTTATGTATAAAAAAGCATACCACAGATATAATAGGTAGATATTCTTATTACATAGCTAAGTCAATTTATAATCCCATATGTTTCGATATTTTGCACTAATTGAGTTTTAATATACCTTCTACTACTTCACTCAGTAATTATATCTTTTCGGGATTAATGAAAGTAATTTGCTCTTTATAACAAACAATAAACTATTGTTTATCAGGAATGAGATTCAATTTAAGTAATTACAGAAATTATACATATGAAAGAATATTTAAAAAAAAAAAAAAAACCTTTTAAGTTTAAAATCTGTTTCGGTGTTTCATTTTAAAGTGAATAGTGATTTTTTTTGTATTAATTGCCTGTTTACGTATGCAAATTCCGATACTAAAGCTGTCCGAAGAATATTATTAAGAATCTAATAATCATAAAAACAATGGTTCTTAAGTGTTATTGCCATTTATAATTGAGCAGCAATTCTCGAATTTAACCAGTTTTTTTAGTAGTTGAAGACCTCCCAATAATTACTCATCATTTTTAGATTCGTTAAGGACACAGTAAAAAGTAACTGGTCATGAAACCAAGAAAGAAAAGAATCAAGTTTTTAGCAAACAATTTTACAATTGCGTTTGCTGGCCTTCTCGTTAGGCTGTGTCGGTTTGTTGAAATTGTAACTTACATCTTTTGTCCAAAATTAGTTTTGCAAGTTTGTGTCCCTAGATATTGACTGTACCAGCCTATACAGAGTCGTGACAAGAGGGCATTAATTTGGTACTGGTTTGCTCCAGGAGTTGAAAGGAAATGTTTGCTAACACACCAGAACTATCAGTTGTCATGATGAAGGGATGAGTTGCCTCACAACTGAGGGGCTGTAAGACGCCCTGTGGTCAGTATCTCGATCTACGGATCGGTCGGTCCCGCGATCAAGTCCTGGTCGCTGAAAACTCACCGAGGATATGCGGAGTACGTGCTCGTTAAATCTGTTGGGTCCAAAAGTCCTGTAGGCGGTCATTGCGCAGTTTCCCACGGGTACAGGTTCCTGGAGACTATTTCCCTCCCCTTCAAGGACAAGTCTAAATTGTGGAGGTGGCGCGTGATAGAGGGCAGCATCTGTCACGTATATGTGTGTTTGTTGTGACTATCTTACTTGACGAAGGTTTACAAGCGGCTCTCTGAGCAAGCACACAAGCCTGAAAATATATATGTATACCAACCAACCGCTGGGGAAGGTACCGGACCCCCTTAAGACCAACACAATACCGTCATGTCCACCCAATATCCATCGAATTTCTAATTTTAAAAACCTTTTTTACTAAATCAGTCGTCATCTGTAAAACCATTTTATTCAGTTACTCGTACACTCTCAGAAATAACACTTTCATTTTTGATGATTCATGAATCCTCAAGCCTCATTTCGTTAATTTTGAGGATTGTTTCGTCAAACTACCACGTGACCTTTGAGTAAACACGAATCCTCACTTTTACGATCTTGATTTGACGATTCTGTATCTTGATTTTGAGGAAACTGAATCTCATTGTTGTACTCACATGCTCGAACACAACAAAATATTTCTTTAGTTTAGACGACAATCAAATCCTCATAAAAATGACGATTCAAATTTCCTCACTTTGAGGAAAGGAAAACTCGGAGCATTTGCCAGTAAACGAAATCGTCAAAATTAAGGAAAATTTCGTCGTTTTTGAGCATTCATTTTCGAGAGTGTATGTTGGTTAAGACGGTGTCAAACCAATGAAGCGATTATAAGTGCCACTGACTTTCTCTTTGGATAACAGTGACCTGAAGAGTAGTTATGTGACCAGGAACCATATGTCGTGCACCTCATTTTTTTTTATAATGAAAAAACACTGTAGTCGTTAATTTTCTATTGTGCTACAGTAGTATTCGCTAATTTATGAGTTCTGGAATATCATTTTCGAAGTACAATTCCAGGCTAAGAGTGAAAGTTGATATGCATTGTTGAACTTGGCCATAAAAAGGGGAGACAAGTAAAGAGTGGATAATGATTGTAGAATTATTACCTTGGAATGCATAATACACAACTTTTTCTAATTAGGTAAATGTATTTGTAGACTGAAAGGGGAATGGGCGCGCTGGACCGGGGGTCTCTAAACTCAAGTCCTTCAGTGTTAATCAATGGGAAAACTATTTTCTCTGCCATATTTCTCCGGCTGTACTGAATATTTTTACAAAGGCTTTTTTTAAAAATAATAAATGCAGATACCTTACAGGTCTCTATAATCCCACTTTTTTAAATTGATTTAAATACATTTTGTAAAATTATTTATGCACAAATTAAAAAAAAAATTTGAACCAATTTCAAAAAATGAGATTGTCGGGACCTGTGAGTCAGCTACATTTATAACATAAAAAATCCTTTTGTAAAAATATTCAATGCAGCCGGAGAAATGTGGCAGAGAAAATATTTTTTCTCTCCATTGGATTAAAACTGAGGCACAGTGCTTTGGAGACCCGCGAACCATCGCGCCCATTCCCCCTTAATCAAAAAGTTTATATTGATTCAAAATTGCTTTCTACTCTTACTTAGTATAATTATAATTATATATTTTCCCTGTACTTCAGGGCCAGAGGGATACATTTACAATTTATGACCTAGGCAATAAATAAATTGTTGATATTTAATGTTAGATTCAAAATTCTAAGATTTCATTCTAGCAGTACACAACAAATTATTCGAACACTCTTGTTATCTCGATCACACGTACTTTATAGACCAGGTACAGATTTCAATTATGCAACTGAATATGACAAAAAAAAAAAACGGAAAGTATTCAATTTTATAGGTACACTTGCGGCAAAATAGAATCCAAAAATCGTGAGTTTGAGATATGTAACCTTAAGACTCAAGTTCAGATCGATAATAGACTGATTTTAAAATTTCTCTTTACAGAGGCTAGGTGTCTATTCTACATCTGAAACTGGGTAGAACTGAGGTGCCTGAAATTACACAACTTACACACAATTACCACGCAATAAATTAATACTTAAAGGTAATTAAATATCCTATAAAGTAATTTCAGACAGGAACAAGGAACTCGTATACAAGATTTGAAGTCCGTAGCTCTTTTAGTTCGAGTTGCAGTCTGGTTTCAGAGCGACAGACAATCTGACAGTTGCCCAACTGTCATATTATCTGTCTCTCTGAAACCAGACTGTACAAAAGCAACTTTTAATGCTTCACGTGACCACGTGATCACTCGAAGTTTCTCCTGTGCGCCGGCTTCCCTAGTTGTAGGAGGTAATGGTCGAAACCCTCCAAAACGTGTAGAGAACACGGGATTTTCGACTCCATTGCAATACTTTTATTTCCTTACACTTCATACTAGGTTATAAAAAAAAAACATAAAATAAAAACAATTCTAAAATCGCCAATTTTAGAGTTGTACACTCTCAGAAATAACACTTTCATTTTTAACGATTCATGAATCCTCAAGCCTCATTTCGTTAATTTTGAGGATTGCTTCGTCAAACTATCACGTGACTTTTGAGTAAACGCGAATCCTCACTTTTACGATCGTGATTTGACGGTTCTGTATCTCGATTTTGAGGAAACTGAGTCTCATTGTTGTACTCACATGCTCAAAAATGACGAAATATTTCTTTAGATTAGACGACATTCAAATCCTCTTAAAAATGACGATTCAACTTTCCTCACTTTGAGGAAAGGAAAACTCGCAGCATTTGCCAGTAAACGGAATCGTCAAAATTAAGGAAAATTTCGTCGTTTTTGAGCATTCATTTTTGAGAGTGTGCCCTCCAGACTCAGAGGTCTAGATTTTGAATAGCGCCGCAAGTCGAAAAACGTCGGCGGGAAGTTCTGCTTTAGGGAAATCCCTTTTTTAATTAGCACGTAATTGCTGAACATGAGTGCATGCATACCTGCCTTGAATTGAAGTGGCCAACCGCTCCCTTCCTACAACACCCTCTGTCATCCGAGTTGTCAGAATAGGTCAAAAACCCGAGCACTTTCTTCAAGGGCGTAGGAGAGAGAGAGAGGAAAAGAACTTTTTTTTTAGTTCGAAAACGTGCCATCGGGGGACACGTGAGGCTATTGAAAAATCAGACCATGTTTTGTCTGAAAGGAACTACACTCTTTGCCAACCGAACTTGGGTAAAAACAAATGGGGTAGACTGACCAGTGAGTGAACAGGCCCCAGTGAATGAATTTTGGTGAATATTATTAAAAAAATAAGTATTGAAAATCATTCCACGATATGGATTGGCTATACTGACTTCCTCCTATGAAGTAGGAAGCTATCTGACAATGGTTGGTTGTCCTGGTCATTATATCCTGGTCACTGGATCTCCATTATATCCTGGTTATCATTATATCCTCACCTGGTCATTATTCACTGGCAAAAGTGACGTCTTAAACGTTCATTCACTGGTTAGTCTAGCCTAGTAAAAGGCAGAGGGGAAAGCGCGGTTGGTCCGTTAGTTGGAAATTTTTGTAAGGTAATATTTACATACAAAATGATCAGAACACACTTTAACCAAAATACACTTTTCATTCTGATAAAAATGCCAAATTTTCTCAAATAATAATCAAATCTGTTAGACCTTAAACGAAATTAATCTTTTAAACATGTTTTCTGGATGGATTCACAAATAATTTGTGGAACTCTTTACTTCCTCGGAATTATCTTCTCCGTAGCATTTTTCTAACGAAATTGGGTGGAATTATAATTGAATTAAAATATTAAAACTATCATAATATTAGTAACTAATAATGGAATGTCCTATTACATGATTGAAGACTCTTCTGGAAGATTAACTTTCCAATTAGATATTCTGAAAATAAATACATTTTCGATTAGAAGACTTTAATAGATTAAATTTCCTATTAGAAGATTATACTCATCATGGCCCATTCGTTAAAAGTCTTGATTAAAAATTGGTTTACAATGAGAAGTAACGCCCATAGAATGACGTGAAATTTGACAGGATCACTCGTGGAGAAATAATTTTGTTTAGAGAAAAGCAATAAAGAAATAGAATGTAGCTTCATAATCTCATTGATGATTTTTTTTAACTATCTTGGCTTTAACTATTATGGATCCATAGGGATATTAATTTTAACCTGAATATAGAAATACATATTGATTGCTTTTTTTCCTCTTTTTATTAATACATGGTTCACAATACTCCAAAATTCGAGAATTCAATTGCTCTAAATTTAAACCTTCAATACCCCACCCCCCCCCCCCTCCAAAAAAAAAAAATTAAATTAAATAAATCGCCACAAGATATTTTTTGTTTTCGTGTGCACACGTTTAAATGCATCAGGTTCCTTGCCTCATAAGTTCAACTTTTCTGGCCATTAGAGGATTTTGCGCTTAGTTCTTTTCGTAAAAAAATCAGCTGGTTTCTATGTCTGTGTTGAAAGTGTTAATACCTGATTCAGGCCCATGCTTGACTTCGACTGGTTAAGTAACCATCTTCGCCTGCGTAAAAGTTAAGATAATTTTTGAAGGTTCAGATGAAGAAGGAACTCATTAATTGTTGTAACGTAAGATATTAGGAGATAAGGATTTTGAAATTTAGTGGAATCGATTTCATAAAGCACTTTTTCTCGAAGTTTAATTTTCATCGCTAGAATTTATCATTGCAAAGAATACAGGTCTGTAAGGCAAGTAACTGCTTACGGGAATTTTTTTTTTGGGAAGATAAAGATTCAATGTAGGTCACTTAACCAGTAAATAGAAATGGGGAAACAGATATATTACTTATGGAACGATTGGTAAATAAATACAAGTTTCGGTTTCTTCAGAGAAATTTTTTCTGAGTCATATTTGTGGAATTTTATAGAATCTTTGTATTTGAAATGGCAGGATTTTTTTCTTGTCTCATTTACATCTCTCTTAAAACAAAAGAGTGAAATCCACTCCAGTTGGAGGAGTGCATTTTCGACACTGGAAAGGATTGATATTAACTCAGACTGAGTTAAAATCACTCGTTTGGAGTGATCCTGTCGGAGGCTTAACACACAAAGATTCCGCTCCTTCCGGGTAAGTGCATTTTCCAGACTAGTGGAGTGAAAATTAACTCAGACTGAGTTAAAATCGCTCGTTCGTTTTAAGAGAAAATTTAGTTACTTAAAAACATAGTTTGTACATTGGATTTAATCATGCTAAATATTGACTTCGCACATATCATTGACTACAGATAAAAAGGGTAGCAGATATTCATGTAATTTTTAAGAATCAAATATATTTCAATGCTAATGAAAGATTTTTAGCGCTTTACTTGTTATTCGGATCTCATGTCGAATGTGCAGTGGCGCGATGAATTTGCTATTATTTACTGCAGACAAGGTCTTATTATTTCCATCTATTAAAACCTCTAAAAGACATTCTTGAACACAAATATGTCGTGGTGAGGTTTTTTGATCTCTGTGAGAGTACCCTAAATGACCCTTTATTAAACCCATCTTTCGACAGCGATCATTGGTACTTGAAGCAGGAATAGTGTAACAGGTCACGCAGATTCTGAAGCATGCACAGTTTCGAGCTTGTTAGGAAAGATTCAGTCTTTGACCTTTTCACGAATAGCTAGTTGATTGAAGATGATATTTAAGGTATACATGCACACTTGAAAAGGCAAAACCCCCCAACCAAATTAGGCATTTTGTTGTTTTTAAGTCCATTAGAATCTTCAATTCTTCCTCTTTAAAATGATGTAATACTGGTACTTCTCTCCAATAAAAAGTTACAGAGGTTTTTCTAGTTTTCCAAATCATGAAAGGTACTCAGCTTTTATAACCTTTAAACTCAATTTTTTCAAAACTTAATTTTTCTCATACGTTACTTTGCTTTAACAATGATAACTAAAGTTAACATTTTGTCAAACGAATTGTTTATTTAATTGTGGAATAAGTTGGGGGAGGGCATGAACCTCAAAAAAGAAGATTTGATTTTTAAAATTATTTTATATTGAGGGCAAAGGTATTTTTTTTTCTTAAAAATTGGAGTTTTTAATGTTGCTTATTATAAAAAATTATAATTCAAAACCTAAAACAGCCATAAACTTGATTTGAGGTTCATGCCCTTCCGAAGGAATTGGTGATTAATTTGCATAGTAGTTTTATTGGTCTAAGTTAATTAGTTGTTGAGTTATGACTGAATTAATACATACAATGTTAGCTAATTCATTAACATTTTATTTTCAAAAAATATTTTGCATGTTCCCTTATGCTTATACAATTAGGAATTTTTCAAATATAAAAAAATTGGATTTTTAAGTAAAATATTAAAAAAAAATTCAAGTGTGTACGTACACCTTAAGTATCAATGTTACGGTCAAGACCACGGCATTAGCTTTGAGCTTCGGTAACTCAAACTTTGTTTTGTTACGAATTTTTTTTCTCTACCTTCAATAGTCGTTTGATGAGTTTAAGCACAACAAGTAGGGGAGAGTGTTGTACCTTGGGACATTGACAATTTCTAAGAATCTATTGGCAATATTCATACATTGTTTATTTCTAATAGTAGCCTTAACCAACAGACATCATCAAAATAAATTTTAACACTAGCATCATTGAATTGATGAATCGGTGACAAAAAATAATATTTCATTACCCCAAAGTAAATATTTTTCTCATTCTAATATAATTTTTTACCTTTGTACTTTTACAAAAAGTCAACTGCATTTTATTTTCTTCATAAAAGAGAAGATTTTAAAATATTTTGGTTATGAGAAAATAATGATAATGCATTTAGATTGGCCACTATCTTGCTTTTATTTAAACCATGTAGTGTGTTGTACCTTGGGACAGTAAAGCATATTGTATCATCATATAATGTTAAATAATTTGGACTTGCAATTTTGCTGTATAATTTAAACCATTCTTGAATTATGAAGTTTTATTTGTGTATTTCCTTGAAAAAACAATAAAGTTTGTTTCCTGACACAAATTAGTTCAAGTGTATGACTATTGACTGAATTATAAAGTATGTCCCAAGGTACAACATCATATTGTACCTTGGGACAGTTTATCCTCTCTACTTTAAATGAGTAGCAATTTTTCAATTTCAAGCTGCCAAAATTAAAAAAAAAAATATATTATAGAGGGATATATTGGTGTGTTGAAATGTTGCTTTTAAATTTTTATTTTGACTATAATTAGCGAATAAAAAAAATTAAAATGCAAAAATTGTCCCAAGGTACAACACTCTCCCCTATACTGCTCAAAATTGTCAACTCCAGTCAACGTGAGTACTTGATTTATAGGCTGGTAATAATAAAATTCCTTGACCTCTAGCCCGACTTATCATCTTTTAGCATTGGAAGTCCTAATATGTCTCTGATTTTTTTTCACTGTCTGACTAAATCATTTAAAGCAGTAGAAGCTCACCAATTTATCAATTTTTAAGTCTCATCAGCAGTAGTTATGACTTGAAAAAATCAATCTTGAAATAAAGTTTTCAGTACTTTCGTGATATCCGTCTTAATGAAAGGAATTTTGTGGCATTCACTAAAGTTTATCAACAGACATTGCATGACTTGTACTAATACATCTCTTTCCTTTAAAATCATAATACTCAGTAAAAGTTCAATGACTGATCATATTTCTTAAGACCCTTCATATTTTTCGTGCCTTAACTGGCCCCTTAATCCACACTATTTTCCCTGACTACATCACCCCTACCGTAGTAGGTGACTAGAGGTCCTGATTCAGGTGAATGTGTGCAAATGAATTGTTACTTCACATGTATCACATAAAAAAGTGAAACTTCGATTATGATTTAATATAATACTAACTGCAGGCCACCGGGGTATTCTTCGTCTTATACTGACTGTCTTATACTTTAGAGAGTTGAAAGTAAAAATTGACTGGGCTGGTTTGGTTATGGTTGGAGAATGGTTTTACTGTACAAAGGTACAACATTATTTTAAGATCCTCCCCACAAGTATTTTTTGCCACCTTGATAACACAAATTTCACCCACTTCACCCACTTGGGGTCGTTTGCCCCCAGGTTGGGAACAACTGTTATAAACCATCCGAGTTTATTGACACAAGCTAAATTTCAATCCTATATTCGCAAATTCCCTAAGTTTCCTATTCTTTATCCTAAAATTTCACAGTACTACGGGAAATTAAATTTCACCCCATAATCTTAGGTTCCACGACTACATTATTTATATTTTTGTCTGCAAGTCTTTATTAAACAAAAATTCATTGTTTCACTAGTTCTTATTTTTAAATACCACATCCTTTTGACCAATGATTCTTATTTTCCATTATCCCGATTTATTTCATTCCCAGTATTTTCATTCATTCCCAGTATTTTCATTCATCCCGATATCTTTGATTTCGAATTCCTAAAGTATCCGAGTTCATTGGTCCACGCTAAATTTCCATCCGGTGTTCTCAAACCACTCAAGCTTCCTTAAATTTCACCCTACACTCTCAGAAATAACACTTTCAATTTTGACGATTCATGAATCCTCAAGCCTCATTTCGTTAATTTTGAGGATTGTTTCGTCAAACTACCACGTGACTTTTGAGTAAACGCGAATCCTCACTTTTACGATCGTGATTTGACGATTCTGTATCTTGATTTTGAGGAAACTGAATCTCATTGTTGTACTCACACGCTCAAAAATGACGAAATATTTCTTTAGATTAGACGAAATTCAAATCTTCATAAAAATGACGATTCAAATTTCCTCACTTTGAGGAAAGGAAAACTCGGAGCATTTGCCAGTAAACGGAATCGGCAAAATTGAGGAAAGTTTCGTCGTTTTTGAGTATTCATTTTTGAGAGTGTATAAATTACTTTTTTCTACAAATCTTTATCCAAAAAATTCCATTGTTCCACTAGTGTTTTTCATTAAATTCCAATAGTTTTGACAAATGATTCTCACCTTCCATTTAGTGATTTCATCCAGTCTAATACTGAACCTAAGTGATAGTGAACTCTTAAAGCATCCGAGCATTCAAGCTAAATTTCAATCCTATATTCGTCAGCCACTTAAGCTTCCTTTTCTTCAACCTTAAATTTCACTTTACAACGGGACCTTAACTTTCACCCTGCAATCTTATGCTCCATGACTACATGACTTATATTCTTGTGTTACGAGTCTTAAAAAAATTAAAGATCCAATTGTTCCACAAGTGCTCTTTTTTTACAATCATTTTGACCAATGATTCTCATTTTCCATTTTTAGTATAGTTTCATTCATTCCCCCATGTTTGATTCCTAAAGCATCCGAGTTCAATGATCCAAGCTAAATTTCAATCCTATATTCGTCAGCCACTTAAGTTTCCTTTTCCTCAACCTTAAATTTCACCCTACAACGGGACCTTAACTTTCACCCTGCAATCTTATGCTCCATGACTACATGATTTATATTTTTGTATTACGAATCTTAAAAAAAAATAATAAACATCCACTTGTTCCACAAGTGCTCTCGGTTTAATTCTACCATCATTTTGACCAACATTTTGTACTATTCTTAAAAACAGTCAAAATTTAATTGTTCCTCAAGTGTTTTTTTTCTAATTTCAATATCATTTTGACCAATGATTCTCATTTTCCATTTAGTGTAGTTTCATTCATTCCTCCATGTTTGATTCCTGGAGCATCCGAATTCATTGATCCAAGCTTAATTTCAATCCTACATTCACTAACCACTTAAGCTTCCTTTTCCTCAACCTTAAATTTCACCTTACAACGGGACCTTAACTTTCACCCTGCAATCTTATGCTCCATGACTACATGACTTATATTTTTGTGTTACGAGTCTTAAAAAAAAATAAAGATCCAATTGTTCCACAAGTGCTCTTTTTTTACAATCATTTTGACCAATGATGCTCATTTCCCAATTTTAGTATAGTTTCATTCATTCCTTCATGTTTGATTCCTGAAGCATCCGAGTTCATTGATCCAAGCTAAATTTCAATCCTGCATTCTCCAACAACCACTTAAGCTTCCTTTTCCTCAACCTTAAATTTCACCCTACAACGGGACCCTGCAATCTTATGCTCCATGACTACTGACTTACATTTTTGTATTATGAGTCTTAAAAAAAATAATAAAGATCCAATTGTTCAACAAGTGCCCTCTTTTTTAATTCTACAATCATTTTGACCAACATTTTGTACTATTCTTAAAAACGGTCAAAATTTAATTGTTCCTCAAGTGTTTTTTTTTCTAATTTCAATATCATTTTGATCAATGATTCTCATTTTCCATTTTTAGTATAGTTTCATTCATTCCTCCATGTTTGATTCCTGAAGCATCCGAGTTCATTGATCCAAGCTAAATTTCAATCCTGCAATCGCCAACAACCACTTAAGCTTCCTTTTCTCCTCAACCTTAAATTTCACCCAATAACGGGACCTTAACTTTCACCCTGCAATCTTATGCTCCATGACTACATGACTTATATTTTTGTATTATGAGTCTTAAAAAAATTAAAGATACAAATGTTCCACAAGTGCTCTCTTTTTAGTTCTACAATCATTTTGACCAACATTTTGTACTATTGTTAAAAACAGCCAAAATTTAATTGTTCCTCAATTTTTTTTCTAATTTTAATATCATTTTGACCAATGATTCTCATTTTCCGTTTTTAGTATAGTTTCATTCATTCCTCCATGTTTGATTCCTGAAGCATCCGAGTTCATTGATCCAAGCTAAATTTCAATCCTGCATTCGCCAACAACCACTTAAGCTTCCTTTTCCTCAACCTTAAATTTCACCCTACAACGGGATATCCGACAGACAGGTGTCAAGGTACCCAATTACACCTTCCAGACCATCCTTTTGTGCCTTTAGCCGGGGGTCAGCCTTGCCCTCTCCTTAGCGGCTCCCGACTGCGAAAGTGATTCCTTGGAAATTGCAAGGCGTCGACCAGCCCTTTTTAACTTGACCAGCCTGTTATTTAAGCTTTGTTATTGGAGATGGCTGAGATATTGTTGTAACCTCGAGAATTGCATTTATCTGTAGGGTAGGTACATGCAATCTTAAAAATGAATGCTCAAAAGCGACGAAATTTTCCTTAATTTTGACGATTCCATTTTTGACGATTCCATTACTGGCAAATGCCCCGAGTTTTCAAAGTGATTAAATTTGAATCA
This sequence comes from Hylyphantes graminicola, assembly GCA_023701765.1. Lineage (NCBI taxonomy): Eukaryota > Metazoa > Arthropoda > Arachnida > Araneae > Linyphiidae > Hylyphantes > Hylyphantes graminicola. Next base: position 18,501,389 of record CM043119.1, read on the forward strand.
TCATTTTTATGAGGATTTGAATGTCGTCTAATCTAAAGAAATGGAGTACAGTTGCATATTGCATAAATCCGTCCCAGAACTCTCAATTGCGAAAAATAAAATTAACATTTATATTAGGTCCCTTTTTTAAATAATAATTACTTAAAGAAAAGTAATTTTTATAATTTATTAAACTTAAAAATTCAAAGTATTGATAAGGGTAAAAAGTCTATTTCTGTAAAATAAATGTAATCACAAACATAAAATAATAATGAGCACAACATTTCGAATTTGTGATTACAGTTTGTTTCGCAAATTTGCTCATCCCTCAGACGGCTAAAGCGAAAATAGGTTAGGTTTTGAATTATCGTCGCACTAGAGCTACACGAGGGCTATTGGCGACGGGCGTCGTATTTTAGAACCACAGTCAGGTGCCGAGCCAACACCTGATTAGGCACCCAACGCAACCGTTAAGGGCGACATCGTACGCAGCGTTAGGACTTTGAAGGATATTTAACACGCACTCCCTTACACGGGGTATTATTCGTCGGACATTTTTGGCTGCACGGGCCGTTTACAGGTCGGCAGCTATTTTGGCGATGCCCGGACCCGAACCTGGGAGCTTCCGCACGCTATAAAGCGAAAATAACAACTTTCAAAATGAATTAACAATAACACTCAGTAATCATTCTTTAAACATAACACAAAAATGAGACCCCAGTGCAAAACCATGGGTGTAGGAATATTTATTATATTGCGGGGAACTTCTATAATAGGGTGATGCATAGATTTAGAAAGAAGCAGATCTGCCCCTAGGGGGAAAGGTGAAGCCATTTGTGAACCAGTATCCCATAAGGCAGTTCGTAAGCCCTAGCACAGGGCATGCCATACGCCACCAGATGGCACCATGAGATGATTCGACTAATAAAAAATATATATTTAATATTTACTAATTAAAATTTTTTATCAGTTTTGCTAGCATAAGTTGATAGCTGGATATGTATTGATAATTTCTGGCAGACATGAGGCATATATTTATAAAAGAAGCATATTAAAAATGCAGTTTTTATTGCATGTAACTCTTTGGCAAAAGCATTTTTTGTGAATCAGTATCCCGTGATGATTTGCAAAAACGGCGAAATGTGGATTCATCACACAATCGTTTGTATTGCGTTGTACGGGATTGTGCAATCGATGGGCATATCTGCTACTTTCTAAATCTATGGGGTGAGGTGTAAGATAGACTTTTTAATTACGTATGCCATCGTCGTATCACTGGGTTCTTTGGTTCTCTTATCAGTGCTTATAAACTATGGTAAATTTTGACATGGAAAATGAAATAGTGTACTGAAGTTTTTGAATGTGATTAATATGGAGAAGAGCACCTACCGTTTTTGCTTGGAAAAAAGATGAGCGATCACAAACTAGGGTCTTAAGAGTTCTACCGAATTTGTTTTTGAATTTCGAGTTTTTAATTTGTCATTTAAGCAAGAGTACAATTGCATGTTTGTCAATTTTTTTTGTTCTGATTTTAAGAAGAATATGAATCTGTTCAGAAAAATATATAAAACAATGCATATATATTCCCGTAATACTAAAACTGCATTTTAAATTAGTTAGATATTTTTTTATGTCAAGGTAGGCGAATATCCAAAATTTTAAAATTTTACTGTAGTACTTTAAACCTCTAAAGCATGAATTTTTATTTTCATCCCAAATATATATATGTATCTTTAAAACTCACACATTATGGGAAAAATACTAAATTTTTTTAACTGCATTAGAATTTAAATAATTTCAATTTTTAAATTTTTTTTATATGAAAAAAACCAACTGCAAAATTCCAATTTTGATAATAATGACTAGAAAACTACTAAAATTATTTCAAAATAACCCTTTTTAACTGTGATTAATTTTTCAAAACAATTTATTAGTATTTAGTACTAATATTATTATTCTTTGAATACTGCCAAAAACGTAATTTCACAGAAGTTAATAACCTCACTCTTTAATTTTGAATACAATTTTTCTACTGTCATCCATGAGGATTATTAGAAACTAAAACTTTAAAATGAAATGTAATAGATGAAAAAAAAGACAGATTTGTCTAGGAGGAGCTCTAATTTAATAGAATAAAGTGGATTCTGTTACTTGTTACCAAACGGTAACAGTATGCATTAGACCATTAGAGGGTTAATCTTTTCCAAATTTGGCACAGTGATTTCAAATATAATGAACAATGCTTTTTAGGCATTTTTTTATTTCAATATAATTGATTTATAAACGGTGTTTTTCAACTAAAAAAAGGGGTTTACGCTAAGACTTCTAGCATAAAAAGTTTTACATTATTTTACCTGAAATTTTTTACAGATGCTAATACAATATATATCTGTGCTATAAGCCTCTACCATCTGGTGTAAATATAGTAGTTTTTTTAAAAAAAAATGTCCAAGTGTAAGTTAATCGAAAAAATTCTTTTTTTAGTTAATTCATAACATTTTTCTCAATAACTTCCTTTCTTGTAATTTGTATGTAACTTTAGAGGGTCATTGCATGTATTAGTTCAAAACGAAGAATTAACACATAAATAATGTTTATAGTAGGAAAATTCAATGTGGTATACTTGTTAGCGTAAACCTCTTTTTTTTTAGTTGGAAATCACCGTTTAAAATAAATAAATTTTATTTAAATAAAAAAAAGTGAGTAAATAGCATTATTCATTATATTTGAAATCCCAATGCCGAATTTGGAAAAGATCAAAGTAATAGTAAACATTTTAGAATTTTGAGTATTCGCCTACCTTAAACTTTTTTTTACGCTTTTGTAATTAGATTGCATACATATACTAATTATTCTTATTACTAAAATAAGTAGGTACTATCACGAGTCAGTTCATAAAGTGTGACATTTCAAACGTGTAATAAAAATAAAGCGTATAAACCACCATTATTTTAAACTTGCAAAGAAAATATTTTACTTTTGACTTTGGTTTATAAGGGAGTATGGGACACTTTTAACTTTTTTTTTCTCTAATGGGGCTGCAACATTGGCGGTCAAGCCTTTGCAGACTCGGCATATTCCCCAGGCCGTAAGAACCCAGGCCAAATGAGACCTCCGGGGATCTTTTACATGCCACATAATCACATGACATGCGCGCCCAGAATTTTCCCATCCAGAAAATCCGACGACTCAGCCGGGGCTTGAACCAGCAATCTTGGGCTTACAAGGCGGACGAGTTTAACCTCTCATCCACTGAGCCGCTGGACACTTTTAACTTTTTTCTTTAATATTGCCGATATCATTATAATTTTTTCCCCACAAATGTATAATAAATATACTAACACTTTTGTTTTAAAAAAATAAAATGCGCCAAAAAGTGACGTTTCATATTTTTGTTATAAGTCACAAAATTATTTATTGACAAACAAAAATTTAGCATTTTTATAAACAAGAAAATGTACTTAACAAACTCTCATTACCGATTTTTGTTATTTGTCAAAGTTTTTTTTAAGAAAATATTGAAATTGTTTTTAATAATTTCGCAGGTTCACTATTTTTTAAAAAAATTAATAAATAAAAAAACAATTTAATTACAAGTAATCCATCAAGGCAAATTAAAGATATATGTTTGAAAAATATGTGTGGAAAATTTTAACACTGTATGGGCAGTAGATTTTGAAAGAGATTTTTTTATTTGAATTTAAAGTAAAAAAAAATCATCGAAAACACGATCAAGGAGAAAAACAGCTTTGAAGTTTTTTTAAACGTGGTTGGCCAACACAGATTTCATGACACAAGAAACTGCAAATCTCGCTTTCTATTGCAGATATAAATAAAATTTTTGTTTTAAATTACTAGGGGGCTACGCCCCCTGCTCGCTATCGCTCGCCAACCCCCGGAATTGCTGCGCAATTCCATTGGCCGCTTCGCGGCCGGCAGGGGGCTTCGCCCCCTGCTCGCTACCTTTCGACAACCCCCGAGAATTGCTACGCAATTTCTCTTTGTTTGCTCCACAAAGAAACATGCAAGACTATTAAAAGGATACTGCCAATGCAGGAATGCTCATCTGTAAGATCTGGCCGCCAAATCGGGCGATACGCGCGCCAAGATTGGCTTGCACAGACAAAGAGGTAAACACCTGGTTGCGGTTAAAGATGGTGAACTTTTAACAAATACAGTTTAGTTTTGAGAATTTTGAGACCGGTAGGGGGCTTCGCCCGCTGCCCAATCTCTCTCAGCTCCCAAGCTTGCACCCTTGGATTACTGTGCAATCTCATCGTAGGGGCTTCGCCTCTAGGCTCGCAAGCGAGTAATAACTCGGCTCGCACCCTTCAATTGCTGCACAATCTCATCGTAGGGGCTTCGCCCCTAGGCTCGCAAGCGAGTAATAACTCGGTTCGCACCCTTGGATTGCTGTGCAATCTTCGTAGGGGCTTCGCCCCTAGGCTCGCAAGCTAGTAGATTGCGCACTGGTACCTCCTCGAGGCCGTAAAGAAAAACCAAACACTAAAATAAAAAGCAAACCAAACTTTACCCACGTTACATTTCAATTTCTACTTCAATGCCTTAAAAACCGCTAGTGAATAGACATGGCTGGCCACCATACACTTTGTGGACCTGACACTTATCCCGATTGAGACGTTCAGTAAAAAAATTGGAGTTGTCGACATAAACTGTAGGTAAATTCCTACTTTAGGGTCTGGTAAAAAATTTAGCCACTTTTTAATGAGTGATTCGAATAATTTTTTCCAAGCACCGGACCACAAAGATGGTTTTAATTAAAGCACATTTTCCTTTTACTTTGGATAATAAAGAATTAATGTTATCAGTAAAATTCTTGAAAATTAATGGAATTACAGGTAAAATCCTACTTTTTGGTCAAAACTTTTCAACATTAATTAGCCGTCAGAAGTATTTTGCACGCAATATTAGTGTAGTAAATAAATGGGGTTGTTTCACGGAGGATCTGGCAACAGCTTCACAGTCTCGCCTTCATTTTCTCGAATTACTTTTGTTTTGCAGACCAAAGTTATTTATATTCAGGTTAGTGTGCTTGGTCACCGAAAAAAACCTGAATATATCTCGACCAACCAACCTACCAAAACAAAAGTAATTCAAGAAAAATGAAAACAAGACTGCGAAGCTATTGCCAGATCCTCCATGATACATTTATCGTCGGTCAAATGCAGGACCGGATTTCTAAATAGGCTAAGTAGGCTGCAGCCTAGAGCGGCAAATTTTCGGGGGCGGCAAATTTTACTACCAATTAAAGCGGAATTCGGCATAAAAAATATTATAATGATACTAATATTTTTAAGAAAGAAAACAAATAATTTACATTATTGCGTAAATTTTAAACGTATATATTGTATTAATATTTAGTAGTAAATATGGTAATTGCACGCTCTCACCCTAGTCCGGTAGTTGAAAGAAAAATAGTAGAAAAGTTTAAAAAATTTGCCTATTATTTCACTTTCGATTTAGAGTGTAAAGGTACATAGATAATTCTAATATGTAAAAAGAAAAAAATAGTCACAACGATTATATCGGGTGGTATATGGGTGCAAATCGATCGTAGCCTACAGGCGGCAAATCTTTAAATCCGGCCCTGGTCAAATGACTAAATTACGAATGTGCTATACACAGGGACGAAAAAACTTTTTACTGTTAAGCCCAGTGTGTAAAATAAGCACGACAGCTAATCTCTAGAATTGGTATACATTCGTGGTTGTACCAGACTACATTCTTAGATTTTGTATTACAAATTTTCTGCAGCTTACACCTTTATTAAAGCAGATACGACAGTGATTGCGCCCTCTAGAAGGGAGATTGTAGGCTTTATAGCCCATTACCCAGCTCGCCAGAAGAGACAGTCGCAAGAGACACACAAAGGACGACACAAACACATAGACAAATAACAACCCCCCCCCCATTTATTGACAAACACAACCATCCATGCCTTTGCCGGGATTCGAACCCGAGCCCAGCAGCTCCAGAAACTTTTTTTTTTTTCAAATTAGGAAATTTCAGAATGTATTATTTGTATTTTTTTTTCAGAGGAAAAGAACAGACTGGCTACAGATTCAAATTTTAAATAATTGAAAACCCGAATTATGTAACGCAAGAGGTTAGTTCGACGAACCAAAAGTACCTACCTATAACTTTCGCGTAAATGAGTACAAATATATTCATATGACAACATAAAGTACAGAAATTATAATTTTATTTGAAAATTAATGGAATTACAGGTAAAATCCTACTTTTTGGTCAAAACTTTTCAACATTAATTAGCCGTCAGAAGTATTTTGCACGCAATATTAGTGTAATAAATAAATGGGGTTGTTTCACGGAGGATCTGGCAACAGCTTCAGAGTCTCGCCTTCATTTTCTCGAATTACTTTTGTTTTGCAGACCAAAGTTATTTATATTCAGGTTAGTGTGCTTGGTCACCGAAAAAAACCTGAATATATCTCGACCAACCAACCTACCAAAACAAAAGTAATTCAAGAAAAATGAAAACAAGACTGCGAAGCTATTGCCAGATCCTCCATGATACATTTATCGTCGGTCAAATGACTAAATTACGAATGTGCTATACACAGGGACGAAAAAACTTTTTACTGTTAAGCCCAGGGTGTAAAATAAGCACGACAGCTAATCTCTAGAATTGGTATACATTCGTGGTTGTACCAGACTACATTCTTAGATTTTATATTACAAATTTTCTGCAGCTTACACCTTTATTAAAGCAGATACGACAGTATAACTCGCACCAATACCTAAGCTATGATGCCAACAACTCACCGTCGAAAAGATTTGGTATACTTACTTCTTGTAGTCGACAACAAAGACATAAGAAAAGATTCACTTCACTATTAATTACTATGAACCAAAACCAACCACTTCTCAAAATAATCATCAGTGCCGTGAGCGTAACAATTTAGAAAAATAAAATCAGTTAAAACACACACTCTGAAAATAAAAGTAACGTAAACATTTAAAAAACGCCTTGAAAAGTTTCAAAAGAAACAACTTATGTTGTTGTTGTTGGGTAGTGGTTTTGCTGGATTTTGCTGTCCCTAGGGGCGCTTATTCCAGACATTATCCAAGTGAAAAGAGAGTAGGGGATCAATCTCGTTGGATCAATAAAGAAACAACTTATTTAAAAAAATAACGCTCTGTTTGTTTTTGTTTACGATTATGGTGTTGCCATTCGTTAAACAAATGGTAAGAAATTATTCGCCATAGTTTGTCCTCGTCTCGTCTGGAACGACCCATCACTACAGCGACTCAATAATGACAAAAAATATATAATTCAAACTATTGTAAAGCACATATAACAGTTACAACTGTAAAAAAAAATATAAGTTTTCATTTTTGGTATCATTTAAAGTGAAATTACACCAATAAAACATTTTTCGAAACACTATGTTTGGTTTGGTTGAAAACTTATAAATTTTGGTAGGCAAAATGCAATTTTTGGCTTTTTTATTATTTTTTAATTAAAAAACTAATTTGAATATTTTAAAAATATTTTGTGGAGATAAATTTTGGACCATTTTCTACGTTCTAAAAAAAAATTGGAGTTGTACTATAAGAATTGTGTCGTAGAGATTAAAAAATCATGACTGTAATTCCAAAAAAAAAAAAAATAAAGTACCCATAACTTACGAACCGGCTATATATTGGGTATATATGCAATTAGCAATTTGTTCATAATAAGAAGTCTACAAAATACTAAAAATTCAGAAAAATCGTAGAAGCCAATTTTTTTTTATTTCAATTTAGGCTAAATACGCCTTTTTTGCCCTTTTACAAACTATTTTTTATTAAAAAAACTAATTTGAATTTTAAAAAAATGCCTTGCAGACAAAAAAACCTATACTCTTTTCTACATTCAGTAAAAAAATGGGAGAAAATTGGTGAAAATTGTGCCGCACAGATCAAAAAGCATGACTGTAAATAACAAAAACCCATAACTTACAAACCGGATATATATTGGACATACATGCATTAGCAATTTGTTTATACATAAGAAGTCTACAAAATACTAAAAAACAAAAAATAAAATAAAAAAAACCCATAACTTACAAACTATTTTTTATTAAAAAAACTAATTTGAATTTTAAAAAAATGCTTTGCAGACAAAAAACCTATACTCTTTTCTACATTCAGTAAAAAAATGGGAGAAAATTGGTGAAAATTGTGCCGTACAGATCAAAAAGCATGACAGTAAATAACAAAAAATAAAATAAAAAAAACCCATAACTTACAAACCGAATATATATTGAACATACATGTAATTAGTAATTTGTTCATACATAGGAAGTCTACAAAATACCAAAAATTCAGAAAAATCGTAGAGACCAATTTTTTTTTCGATTTTAGTCAAAAAAAGCCCCTTTTTAATTTTTAATTAAAAAACTAATTGGATTTTTTTTTAATTATTTTGTGGACATGACACTTAAACCAATTGAGACCTTCAGTAAAAAAATTGGAGTTGTACTCCAAAAATTGCGCCGTACAGATCAAAAAAGCTTACTTTTTTTTAATATAGAGAGATTCCAAAATATCTGTGTTATATTTTAAGACAATAATTTTCCGGATTTTTTTGAAGATTTTGTGTCCTATACCCCCTTAAATAATTACGAATAAAATTTAATATTAGAAATCAGGTGATATAATCTCCTTAACGCATCTCTAACTAACACGAATTTCGCAAAAATTATTGGCAAAATAATTTATTTATTTTGAAATACCCCCCCCCCCCCAAAAAAAAATGTGGCTTCTCATTTTAAATACTACTGCTGTTTCCATTAATTGTAGGTCAATGAAACTTCTGTACAAAAAATATATATCATTTGATATCAAGCTCCAACGATCTTAATTCACTTCTCGGAATCTGCTAACTGATTAAGATAGCCGGTAATTTAAAAATAACATTGGGGGAAAATCTCATTATAGTGAAATTTGAACAGTTGAAGAGCTTAGTGGAAGAACGTGCTAAGTGACATTTTTGAAAAAAAATTATATTTTTGTATCAGTGAACTCGTTATTCTCTTCCTTAACGATAACACAAGTTTCCCTCTTTCATAAACTTTAAGTTAGTGTATATTTTACATTTTACAAGTTCCTTTTTAACGCATCTAAGTGGAAACGAAAAACTTAAAAGCTCCTTTTCTCCTTTTCACTTTTTTGTCACTTAGCACGCTCTTAAACTAAGCTCCTTAATTGTTTTGAAAATGTTTGGGAATTAGAGTATAATTATACTAGAGTTAATAGCAACCAATGTTTTGAAAACAGACAAACCAATTCAAAAACATTTATTTTTTTAGATTACGTATATCTTATAATGACTATGCGACGTTTTTTTTAATTGGACATTAATAATGAAGTTTGCATCAAAAGGAGATTATAAAATTGTCAATTTTTAGTGAACGTAATTAAAATTTATAATTTTTCACTTGTAAAAAAGGTATTTAATTAGAGATAACTTTAAAGTTTATTGATGATACCACTACTTAAAACTAACAAAAATTCAATTTAAACTGGATGAACTCTATTAGACCAGTTCACATGCAACAGTTCCGATAAGGTTCGTCGTTCTTACAAAACAAGAGCCCCGGCCCCCCAGCGATATAGCTCTACGTATTTCCTAACTAAACAAAAAGCACTAGTGCGGTAAAGTAAATAAGGTCATCTGATTGGCTGAAAAACAAAATGATGTCATGAATATCTCCATAGAAATTAAATGGACATGAAACTCACTTACTTCTATTAGTTAATTACTTTTGCATTTTCTAATATCTCCATGGAAACTACAAGTACTACAGAAATTATTAAAGGGAATTATAAATAAGACAAAAGTAAGAACACAAATTTCACGCTTTTGCACGTTATTATAAACAAGAAGTTCTAAAAGAACTAAAATAGCCAACTTTCCTGCTATTTAAATACTTACTAAAATTCTTATCTTGAAAAAACTAGGTGAGACTAGGTAGGCTAAGTGACATCAACAACCGTTTCTACATTAAATTTATGTACATTAAAATAAATTTTACTCAACACAGCATCCACCTGTAATTTCAACTTCTTAAAGCCAAATCAATTATTTTAATTAATTTTCTATCGCCAATTAAATAAATATACTTATCGTCCGCATGATTTATTTGCAGTTATAAATAAATATTTAATTATTCGTAGAACAAACACCATAAAACTACACCAAAATGCACTTAAAATGGGAAATGTAAATTAACAAGTAGGTTTGTAACAGAATCTGTCACCTAACCCACTTCCACACAACAGTTGTGGTTTTTTTGTAGAATTTACATATAACGACAGATGTGTTCACATTGTCACAAACCCACAAGCTATATTTTCTTAAAATGTATGAATTTTTTAAAAACAAATTGTGCTTAAGCGTTCATTCACTGGTAAGTCCTCCCTACTACTCCTTAAGGGGTCATAGGAGTCTTAAAAATGTGCAAAGAAGGAACTACAAAATTTAGTTTGATCTTTCATGTAATTTTTTAACTACTCAATATACAAGTATAATTTTTTTATATGCAATTCTACAAGATTTATTTATTTACTAACAAATTTTAAAATTTATGAAACTTTAGCCAAAACTAAAATAAATGACATTAAACATAAAGCTATTTGAACACATTGTGATTAGGCTTGCGCGGCAAATTGTGAGGTCAAAATTGAAAAAATGACCAAGAAAATGACTTTATATTGTACAAATATGTACAGACAAAGACTTATACCTAAATTCCCATCTCAATTTAAATTAGAAATTATTTAAAAAAAAATATTTAAAATCAAAGTTTAAAAAAAAAATGAATTTTTTTTAGAAAAAAGTTCTTAAAATAATTTCCAATTAAAATTGAGCTGAGAATTTAGGTATAAGTCTCTGTCTGTACATATTTGCACAACATAAAGTCATTTTCTTGGTCATTTTTTCAATTTTGACCTCATAATTTGCCGCGCAAGCCTAATCACAATGTGTTTAAATAGCTTCATGTTTAATATAATTTATTTTAGTTTTGGCTAAAGTTTCATAAATTTTAAAACTTGTTTTATAATAAATAAATCCTGTAGAATTACATATAAAAAATTATACTCATTTATTGAGTAGTTAAAAATTGACATGAAAGATCAAACTATGCTTTGTAGTATCTTCTTTGCACATTTTTAAGACTCCTGTGACCCCTTAAATGTTTGCAAAAAATTACAAGTTTGCAACATTTTTGTAAAAAAAAAAAAAGCTAATATAACCATTTAATGATTGCGGTTATGGTGTAGCAAGAAGTGAGTATTCTAAACATTCAAATTTCAAAATGGAAATAGCATTCTAAATTAATGACGCTATTTATGACGCAGTTTGCATATAAACATTTTTTGAGAATGACTCTATTGTATCTCGTTGACACACGCTTGGAATTTGTCCTAATACATCTTGTGCGATTAGTAAAAATGTTGAAGCAAACGAAAAAATTTCTTAAAATTACAAAATAAATTACCAATGCTCTTTTTTCCCAAACATATTTGTCAGATCATTAAACAATTGAAGAGTTCACAATCAAATCTGTTTCCTAAGATAAATAGCAAAGGCCAATTATAAAATAAATTCAAAGACATATACTTCAAATTTAATAACAGGAAACAAACTTCTAAGCAAACGAATTTAAAAGCATTGAATTTTAATTTAAATAGTTTATTATGCAACACATTTTGCACAACCACTTAAGCTTTTGGCCGCATAACGACATCTTATAATAGCATCAACTTATAAATAAGATTCTTTCTCAGAAATATTATTAGTTTCAAACATTTTCTAATAACTATATGCATCATAACAAGACAAGTTTTTATTTATATTTCGAATATCTTTTAATTTCCAGTTAGCGAATGCTGTTAGTGTAAATGTGTTTTCTTTTGACACTACAACTACTGTTGTACTGTTTTTCAAAAGATATTAATAGAGTACTTAATGCCACAACGACCATTATAGATGGAAAGTGAAAATGATAAACCTTAATATAAATTTTAAATTGAATTGTAATTAAATAAAACTATGGTTACCTCCATACTTACAATAATATTTATTACTAGCAAATTTATACCCGTACTTCGCATGGATTAAAAAAATATCAAATCGATCGAAAGTATGTGTACCATATAACCTGTTATAAGATCATAAACTTAAGTTATTCTCTTCCCGCTCGTTATCAAGTATAAAATCCCGATTCATTGCCCTAATATTCTAAAATAAAAATATGCTGTAAAATACACTCATAAATGTTATCACAATTCCCTCATAAATACATAAAACCTTTTAACTCTTTTGGCACGTTTTGGGAAAAATTTAGCGAGAAAACAGATATAGCTACAAACACACCCATTATACAGCTCTAACACAATGACCTTAGCACAACCAACCAGCTTATAAATTATTTTTTAGAAACATTTTGCCCATTTGGCGAGTTTTAATAAATAATTTGCCGAGATTTACTTTGTTCAACATCAAAAATTCTTTACTTCATAATCTTACGTAGCTATTTAGTATTCGAAAAGCAAAACACCTTTGTCGATTCATAATAAGAATTGAAATTGTGTATAAGAAGGTTCTTTGTTTTCTTCTCCTACGTCTTTATAAGCATAATTGTGTTTCTACATTTTCCATAAATTCTACACCAATACATGAAAATAGCTTTTAAAAATTATATTTTAAAGTAACAAGAAGACATACAACACTAACATTTTCGTTTTTTCAAATATAGGCTATATAATCTAGTTTTTAATAAAAAAAAATCGTATTATGATATTTATCTACAATCACTTCCGAAATTGCAATGAATATGGATATATTGGCATTTCTTTTTTCGCATTAGATATAATTTCTTAAGTTTTGTATTAACAAACTACAGTTGTTTATTTGGATTTTTATATGCTATTTTGCATTTGCTCGTTGAACATATCATGCTACATTAAAAAAATATATATTAAAAAAAAATTGGGGATTAAACAATAACAAAAAATGTTTTTACAAAAGTATTTTTTGCTTCATTTGGGGATATTGGTTTTTTTTTCAAAACTTTTGAGCGAGTTTCTACGCATTCTACATTTGTCTATCCTATGAATCGAAACCAATAAATTTGAATTCTATCTATTTCACGTTATTTTAATGTACTTGAGGCTGTATATTTTTAAATGCTTTCTTTTTCATAAAATTTCATTTTAGTGCAGCTGCACAAATAATATTTTAGATATGTTTTAACAATGATTTCTATTTTCTTGATGCACTCTAAAAAAAGCTAGTTACTTACACGAAAAATTTCCTCACAATTGGCAGTTTAAACTCGTAACTCGGAGTACAGTTTACAGTTTTCAACCGTATACTACTTGAACAGATCACAGCGGCACTGTTTTATCTACGAACCAATGAAACTTTCACTAATTGATTTGATGGCTAAAATATTTGGAATTTCAGAGAACAGCGATTTTTATTCAAAACTATGAACTAATGAAATATTAAACATGGATGGATTAAAAATTGGAATTTCGAGAACTTCTTAAAGAAAATTCTGTTTTTAAAAAAACTTTTTTTTATTTGATATAGATGAAATTTACCATTCAAGGGGATGATAAAATGTAAATTAATTCCTAAATTTTTATGTATTGAATGATCTGCTACTATTTCAAACCATTTTATCTGCAAAAATGTATTAAAACTTTAAGAAATATGCCAAAGATTAGGTTTGTCATTTTATTTGCTATTCTTGAAACTAAAATAAAAATATTGCTTTTGACTTAGATTAAATTGGAACTCAATCGCACTGTATTTGAATTAGGGGGATTTTATTAAATATTTTCCAGAATGATACACTTAACATCGATTGCACATTGCACAGTAACTTTATTTTCAAAACAATGAAATCAAAACGAATGTATAAAATTTCGTTCCTGTCTAACAGGCAGTTGGACACCCTACCCTCACTTTTTACGAAGAATTGTCTATCACAACCTATTGGAATGCAATCAAAATTTCGTTCTTTAATTCTCGGTATAAAGTTCGACACAAACGTTTACCTGACGCAGCAAAAATGGAATTGTTTTAGCTTTGGCGGTTTTATTAATCGGTTTAATAGTGGGAAAAGATACATTGTCTGTAAGTGATGCCATCTTCTTAGAGAAATATTTCAAAAGATCTTGGGGAAATTTAATATTGAATACCAAGGTAAGGTTTTAAAATTTCCGAATATGGTACTCTCGATTTGTTGTCATTATTTGGTGATTGGTTTTTCGTTTAGTATTTTTTAAAGTTACAGTTGGGGAGGAATTTATTATTTATATCTGTGGTGAAAATTGCAATTTTTTGTTAGTTCCACAGCTATTGTTGTTAAATTCAATCTTCAGTTGATCCAACAGCGAATGTCAGTGATGAAAATAAAAAAAGTTAACCGACATATTGAGGGAAAATATATCCGACAATATTATATTCATATACAATTTATACATTAATGTTCAGTTTTTTGCTGCTTTTGGGATTTTTTTTTATTTACACCAGTACCATTGTAATTAAATAATTAGCATTTTTATGTTTGTGTCGATAACAATAAACCAATTGATAACATTTGCGAAACTAAAACTTTTTAAATTGCTATAAAGCATTTACTTTTTTTACATTAATATTTTAATACGATTTTTTTAAAGCATTAGATAAACGAAGTAAATCCTAAATGTGAAACGTGTAAGCTTTTATTTCGATAATTATGCTTCGATACGTAATAGACAAAAAAAAAGTTAATTAGCTATTAGTTAATAATTTATTACAAGTTAGTAGGTTATTGCTCAAAATTTAAATTTTCATGTCAAGTGCAAACGTAAAATATTATATTTTTGAACTTACTAATCCTTTATTACATACTTGTCTGAGAAGATTTAGATAGTTCATATTGCCTACATATGAATGAACTCATAAGGTGCAGACTTAAAAATTTAGCATTTTTTTCTCACAACTCTTATTCTGTGGATTTTAATCCCTACTATCACGCTAATGTGTGCTTTTACAATGACGAAATTAAAAGTAATAATGAATTGTGTTGCTGAAAATAACATTTTATAGGTAGTATTTTTGTATCAAAATTGACCATTTGTTTCGGATTTTGTAGGACCATGAAATGCAAACGAAGAGTCCTATTATGTTAATAGATTTTGGTAATTACCTTTCTATTTAAGGGATACTATGAGCGAAAATTTCAGTCAAGACATGTGAATTATTTTATTAGCATTTTTCTTATTTATGTCGTTATGTTGAAAAATGTCCACTTAAAATTTGCAAAAATATTTTACCGAACCACTATATCATATTCCATAAACCCCACCAATTAAAAATGAATATTTTTTTTGCTATTTCCACAGCATAAGAGCATGTTTAATTACTTTTTGGGCAGCGTTAAAATTTAGGCTCCGCCTCCTTAATTAAAGCATCCATAATTAATTGATTTGCAGGTATTTTCAAACCAGTTGGGATTTCGTCTCTATCGACCAGTCGGGTTTTTGCTGCACTCTCAGAAATAACACTTTCATTTTTGACGATTCATTAATACTCTAGCCTCATTTCGTTAATTTTGAAGATTATTTCGTCAAACTATCACGTGACTTTTGAGTAAACGCGAATCCTCACTTTAACGATTTTGATTAGAAGATTCTGTATCTTGATTTTGAGGAAACTGAATATCATTACTGTACTCAAATGCTCAAAAATGACGAAATATTTTTCTTACATTAGACGAAATTCGAATCCTCATAAAAATGACGAATCAAAGTTTCTCACTTTGAGGAAAGAAAAATTCGGAGCATTTGCCAGTGAACGGATCATCAAAATTAAGGAAAATTTCGTCGTTTTTGAGTATTCATTTCTGAGAGTGTGGCGATATTCTGGCTTGTCGAGATTTCGGCTGTCGGGCCTATGTTCCAGACCCAATTTAATGATTCAAAATGATAATTGTCGCGATTTCTTCGGTTTTCTATTACTTCGTAATTTACCATGGTTGACTGACCGAGAACAAATTTCGAAAAAGCTTTTAAAATAAGTTTAAGTCAGTTTCCTTTTTAATTAGGTAATCAATTATTTATTGTCGTCCAAGGTGCCAGACACACACAGAAAACTTTTATTTAAAAATTTAATTTATAAATTGACAGTTTAATTATAGTAGTACTAATAAAATATTTTCTCGCAATAAAATACCCGATACTTGCCCAAAGTCTTTGCAAATATTAAAATTTTATTTTTTGAGGAGCAACAAATTTCAGTTCCTTATATTCATTAGCTAATCCGGAATTCATGGTCGGAAGAACATTATCTACTCAAAGAAAACGTTTCAAATTTAAATTTAAAGTAAATTAGCAAATTTAAATTACAAAAAATGTTTCAATGTTTTGAAATGTAACAATAATTCAATGTTCCTTTCAAAGCCTTTGCAAAAATTAAAATTATGTGTTTTGAAATGTCACAAATTTAAGTTTCTTATGGATTATTCATCATTAGCCAATCCGGAATTTATGGTCGGGGACAAGACATTATCTACTCAAAGAAAACGTTTCAAATTAAAATTTAAATTTTATTAGCAAATATAAATAACAATAATAATTCAATGTTTTTACAGAAAAAATACCCGACCCTTGTACCTAAAGGTATTGTATCATTACGAAAGATAATAGACGTCATTAACTACGGCCTTCAGCATATTCAAATCGTATTGCCTTTTGAAGTATCGACTGTCTTTCAGACAAAAAAGCAGTAAAAACATATTTTACGATTTGAACCAAAGGTGATTGAATAAATAAATAACCTACCAGACGGTAGACCCAAGTTCTAAATGTTGTGACATGTTTTGGTTTGGGAACATTGTTTCAATTTCCCCAAAATAAGTTAAAAACTGGTTGGGATCAACATTCTTAAAACAAACGAGTGAAATACACTCCAGTAGGAGAAGTGCATTTTCGACAATGGAAAGGAGTGAATATTAAATCAGACTGAGTTAAAATTACTCGCTTTTGGAGTGGTCCTGTCGGAGGTTTAACACACACAGGATCCACTCCAAGAGGAGAAGTGCATTTTCCAGACTAGGAGTGAAAATTACTCAGACTGAGTTAAAATCGCTCGTTCGTTTTAAGAGTGTAGTGTAGCTGTTAAATAAAATATTGGTCGAAAGGATTTTTGAATGTTAACGAGAATGTTTGGGTCTAAGAGATTGTTTTTTGGCGAAATGGAGAGTAATGGAGTCATGATAAACTCAACAGGGTCCGCTCTTTCATGTACGCCGCTAAAACAAAATTATAAATTACCGGAAAAAAATATAAACTGACCTTTGCTGAAAACTTCATTTTTAAAAATAAAAGTATAAATGTTTATTATATTATTCATAAAGATTTTTTTAATGGAATTATGTTCTTATACAATTGATTCCTCCACTAACATTCAAAGAACGAAATTGCATCTTGCTCAAGGGTCCGTCATAGGCCTCAATGTCTCTTGTTACAGAAACCTCGAATACCCTCTTAAAACGAACGAGCGATTTTAACTCTATTTGATTGATTTTCACTCCTCCAGTCTAGAAAATGCACTACTCCTACTGGAGTGGATTTCACTCTTTTGTTTTAAGAGTGTAGGAATTTCCATTATATTTATACGGTATATTAACTATTAAATATTTTTTTCCAATATTTCTTTATTCCCTTTTTTTTTCAATATTCCTTTTTAATATTCTTTCCAATATTTCCTTTCTTTTTGTCGTATGCATGAAAAATTTCTCCTCCATTATAGATGTCATAATTTTTCTTTACTATTTTATATCATTTTTTCCAATTGAAATTTATTCAATCAATCCGTATACTATGTCATCAATCAAAACGCACCTAATCGAAATCAATTCCGAACATTTCCCCTTCGGGAATATATAAGATTAAGTTATATGCATGAATAAAAAAAAAATAAAAAAAAACTTCGCCTTAAGTTTCAATTACATTATTTTTATTTAAACTAAACTAAACTAAATTACTCAAATCAATCAAACAAGCTTAATTAAAATACGTTTGGTGTTCCCTTACACCTTTAACAAATCAAACCGGCGGAATGCCGATAAATAAAAGAATAGCGCAAGTGTCTGGGCAGGTGTTGTAAGAGGGGGAGGGGGGAGAAGTGAAGAAAATTTCCCCCTCCCCCCATCTTCTCACGACCCTCCCTCTCATCCCCGGGGGGTGAAATCATTGGGAAAGAGGGGGGAGGGGGGCGACAGGTAGCTTTTGTTTTCGTTCATTTCCACACGACCTTGCAAGGTCAGAATCGGTCTGCGGTTGGGAGTAGATGTTTGGGTTCTTTGTCGAAACCGAATGTTAACCTGTTATTTTTCTTCCTTTTAAGGGGTCATAGGAGTCTTAAAAATGTGCAAAGAAGGGGGACTACAAAGCATAGTTTTCAATTTCATATTATTTTTTAACTACTCAATATATAAGTATATTTTTTTATGTAATTCTATAAGATTTATTTATTATAAAACAAATTTTAAAATTTATGAAACTTTAGCCAAAACTAAAATAAATGATAACAAACATAAAACTATTTACAAAATTTGAAAGTATTGGGATTAGGCTTGCGCGCCCCATTATGAGGTCAAAATTGAAGAAATGACCAAGGAAATGACTTTATATTGTACATATATGTACAAACAAAGACTTATACCCAATTTTTAAGCTGAATTTTAATTAGATTTTTTTTTTAATTTAAAATTTTGATTTGATTTTTTTTTAAAACCTGTCGTTCACCTTAGGTGCATTTAACCTGGTGAACAACAGGTTTCATCTAAAATTTCGTTATTTCTTTCGTTTCTTCCGCGGTCTGTGGCGCCATTCCATTCCGCCCCTCTAACACTCTCTCATTTGCGATGAAATTCTAGAAAGTTACTTGTTGGCGAAAAAAAAAGAGCAGCAACAGCAACTTCTGGCAAAGAAGGTAAATTCCCCTCATGCGGATGATGACCGATTGAGGATGAAATTCGAAAAGACGGATTTAGTGCTGACGGACTTTACTGGGTTTAACCCCCAGCCCAACCCCCCGAGTGCGGAAATGGTGTTGTGTACAAGTGAACTAAGTTTACGATATTTGTATGAGATTGCTGAGGACGTAGGAATAATAAATAAGATTTACTTTTCATCTGCAATGAATATCTTGCAAAATGCAAACAATTACACTCTTAAAACAAACGAGTGAAATCCACTCATATAGATAAGTGCATTTTCGACACTGGAAATGAGTGAAAATTAACTCAGACTGAGTTAAAATCACTCGTTTGGAGTGATCCTGTCGGAGTTTTAACTGAACAAAAAGTGAAATCCACTCCAATAGGATAAGTGCATTTTCGACACTGAAAAGAGTGAAAATTAACTCAGAATGATTTAAATTCAGTCGTTTGTTTTAAGAGTGTACAAATAACGAACACTGCAAAAAACGAAACATGCGTCTTTTTTGTAAGGCTACCATGTTATTGTGTACCCAACCGTTCTGATATCTAAAATCTCACCTCAAATTGGATTCAATAAGATAACTGTCTTATTAAGATAAAAGAATTTTTAGGCTGTTGTAGATAGACAGAATCTATCTTCTTAATTAGGATCTAATAGTGTGATAAAAGTATTTTAAATAGTATAGCACCATACAAATTTCATCAATGAAGATCCTTTCTTGCTTGTATTTTTAAGTCGTAAAAAATTACGAATAATTGAAGGTGAAATATTTTCACCAAAATGATGAGCAACTAGAATGCAAATAATTTCTTTCTCGAGCTGCAAATGTTGAATAAATCTGATGTGAAAACATAGCACCGTATAGTACTCTGTTCGAAGGAAGTGCAGAAAATGACTCTGGAAGGTATTACAAATACAAAGTCCAAAATATATCTAATTCCTTACCTGTTTCCAATAGTTATCGAGATTCTTCATTCCACTCATTGACGACTCGATCGTAAAAATAATGATTTCTTTTCTAAACCTCTTTTCTAAAGAAAGCTTTATTCAATTTCTGACCATGTCCTCTGGTCCCGCTATTTAAGGTAAAAGCTAAGCCCTCCATGTCTTTCTGTTTTATATACTTGAATAACTGAAACTAACTTACGTCTTCCGAAATAAGCCAACAGTTGACATAGGCAGGTTTGTTGGCTCTTGGACCATTTTCATGCAAACTTCAACCTTTTAAAGCACTATTTAAGTTTTAATGAGCATTTAAAGTGTGAATTAATGTGACGTGAAAACATAGCACCGAATGGTACTCTGTTCGAAGGAAGTGCAGAAAATGTACTCGGGAAGGTATTACAAATAAAAATTACAAAATATATATAATTCCTTACCTGTTTCCAATAGTTATCGAGATTCTTCTTCTTCTTCTACTCTCTTCGAATACACAACATATTCTAGTAAAGCATTCCACTCATCGACGACTCTATTGTAAAAATAATCAGAGGCGTAGCTACCGCCGTATCAGCCGTATCAATTATACGGGGCCCCCGGGCCATGGGGGCCCCCAACGTGCTTAAGCAAAAATTAATAAAAACTTCCCCAATTTGTTTTATTTCACAAATGATAAAATTTATTAATGTTTCTAAAGCTGTACAACATGTAAATAAGGACTTACAGAAAACTAGTACTTGAAGAGCTCAAGTGCAAAACAAGTTAAATCACTTTTTGGAAAGAAAAAAAATGAGTTGATTAGCTTTTCATACAGGTATTGTAGGCCACCAACATTTTGATTTGCACAAAAAAAGTTAAATCATATGTAGGGGAGAGAAGGGGAATCCCGCCACCTCGGGTAATGCCGCCACCCCTTGTATCTCACCAGCGGTGTGTGGGGGAGGGTGGCTATGAGCGCTGACCTGTAGCAGGAAACAAAGTAATTTGTATTGTAGACGCTAATGGCCGTGCGGTGAGTTGGTGTTAAGTTATTTAAAAAGTACGGTTTTTAGTGATTTTCATCTAATCTCGAGCCTTCTGAAACTAAGCGATAAGTGACTGATATCTCTAAGTTAGATAAATCAGTTATATATCATTTAAAAAAGTAATTATTTGGCTATTTTATCACGTCGTTAGTTTGGACGCTAGGCTAACTACTTTTCTTTAAACAAGCCGTCTATTCCATTTTGACTTACTGGGGTAATGCCGCCACATCACTCTGGGGTTATGCCGCCACATGAAAAAGGATGGTGGCATAATCCGTAAAATAGAAATTTCATATATTGGCTCTACAACCTATTAGTTTTCGTTAGAGATGCCACGCATCCGAAAAAGAATAACTAAACTGGTCAAATAGACCAACGAAACTTTAAAAAAAAAACTGCATAGTTAGTTGCACATAGAAAGTTAATAAAAGAGTTGTATCCTGTACAATTTACCATTCCAAAGTTAATTAAACCTATTTTAGTTCTATATGTATTGCATTTTTATGTAATTTTCCATTATTTATAGATTATTTGCTTTGTTTATTGATGTGGCGGCATAACCCCAGTGGTGTGGCGGCATTACCCCAGATACCGGGGTAATCCCGCCACTGTGCGAGCATTAGAAAAATACAATTTTATTCAGTTTCTATTAAAAATTTAAATTTAAAAAAATCATTACAAGATATTTTATGAACTGTAGTATGCTATGCTCATTACAATTTACATTAATTGCAACACAATTCGGCACGAAAATTCAATTTCCCTTAAGGTGGCGCCATTCCCCTTCTCTCCCCTATATACAGGGCGGTTATAAAATAACGCTCGCTATTCGGAGTTGTCTGTGGCTTTAATGAATAAAAATTCAAATCCAAAAAGACTTTGAGACACTTACTAATCAAGAAATGTTGAAAGTAATGGAATCATAAAAAACAAACTTGTCACTTGACCAGGGTTCTAAATTACGAGACGTAATTGGATGTGTTGGCCGTAATTGGCCATAATTGACGACGCCTCGTAATTTAGAACCCTGGTCAAGAGACGAGTTTGTTTTTTATGATCATTCTTTTTTATGATTATTTTTTAGGATTCTATATTTTTTACGATTATATTCTCTCCCCCCCCCCTTCTTCATTAGTAAGTGTCTCAAATTTTGATGCATTTGGGATTATTCATTAAAGCCACAGACCACTCAGAATAGCGAGCGTTATTTTATAACCACCCTGTAGATACGATTATAATCACTCATAATCATCAATACGTATATAATCTGTACGAAAAGCTCACCTACTCAATTTTTTCCAAAAAGTGATTTATCTTGTTTTGCACTCGAGCTCTTCATTTTATTAGGTAATCTTTTGAATAGTGTGCGAATTAAGTAATAAAAATTCATTCAATACTTTGCTAAATGAGTCCAAAATTTAGCAAAAAGAGTTTAGGGTAAAAACTGCTTTTAAAAATAAAGGGCGAAGGATATATAACGAACCTTTTTTTTTATAAGTTATCACAAGATGAAAGAATTTCAGACCCAGAACCCTATTTCCAAGTCAATGTATACTATTGCTGCTTAGATATACTAATTTCTCAAACTAAACAAAGATTTCAAAGCCTTTACGACCTGAGACTGAGTAGTATGTTCTAAATATTACAACCGGAGAAACTCCTATCTTCTTCACACACACGCAAACGAAGAGATAATAAACGCTTCCGGAAAACTGTCGTATAACTACGGCCAAGACATCTTATGACCTTAATTAAGTTCTTCTTAAGTTAATCTTTATGACCAATTAAATGCTCTAAAAACACGCTTAAAACTTGAAATTCAAAAAATTAATTCCATTAAGGAATTCTTTGAATTATTACTGATAAAATTCAATAGTTTTGCATCCAGTTTTCCCGAGGTAATTACAGCATGCTTTTTATTCTTGACCCTTCCAGTTACAACCGCAACTGCTGAAGAAGTTTTCAAAATTAAAACTGATAAAAAAAATTCCATAGAACTTCGATGGAACAGGAACACTTGTCAGGCCTGTCACTATTGTCAATAGAGGCAGAAACTTTAGAAAAACTAAAGTCATCATCAGTTATAAATGATTTAAAAAATCAGTTTTTCGGAGAGAGTATATTTAATTTGAATTGTTTGTACAAATTTTGGAAAAAATGACAGATAATGATGATTAATAAATCCTTCTTTTAATTTTATGCGGTTTTTTTGTGAGAAATCTTTACCCTCCCTAGGACCCCAAAAAAATTTTATACGGGGCCCTGCCAAGGCACGCTACGCTTCTGAAAATAATGTTTTCTTTTCTAAACCTCTTTTCTAAAGCAAGCTTTATTCAATTTCTGACCATGTCCTCTGGTCCGGCTGTTTAATGTAAACCTAAGCCCTCCATGCCTCTCTGTTTTATGAACTTGAATAACTGAAACTAACTTACGTCTTCCGAAATAAGCCAACAGTTGACATAGGCAGGTTTGTTGGCTCTTGGACCATTTTCAAGAAAACTTCAACCTTTTAAAGCACTATTTAAGTTTTAATGAGCATTTAAAGTGTGAATTAATGTGCACTTCGGTCATGTCAAATTTATTTATATTGCCTTAAAACTGTTACAATTGCTTAACTTCTTTTTAGAGGAGGGGATTCAAATGTGGAAACAAAATTTTGTTTTAGGTGGTAAAAAAACAGTGACTAATCATTTTTAGCATATAATTTTTTAAAAGTTGTCTTAATGATGTTGAAGACACAGAGGGCTTAGGTATTAATTTAAATAGACGAACCAGAGGACTTGATCAGAAATTAAAAAAAAAAAATCCTTCATCAAAAAGGAGGAAAAAAAAACATCATTTCTACAATGGAGTAGTCAATGAGTGGAAAGCTTTAAAGATTATGTTGTTTCTTCGAAGAGACTGGAAGAATTCAAGAAGAATATCGATAGTTATTGCACTGTTAAAGAAACCTCTTGTTTTTACTGTTAAAAACTGTCAACTTTGACACCAGTTAATAACTGTTTTTTTACAATTAAAACTGTATGTTTTTTGCAGGAAAATTTTACTTTTTTTACAGGAAAGCTGTATTTTTAACAGGGGAAAATTTTAATATAGCTGGGAAAAACTGTTAATTTAACAGTTTCTCTCGGCTAAAATAAAAATACCCATAATATTAGCCTCGCGACCGAGCAATTACTTTGTCGCAGATGGTTTAGTATTGGGCTCGCATGCAAGAGGTTCCTGGAAGTGGTACGGACTGGGCCCAGTTTTGATCCAGGAACCTCTTGTGTACGAGCTCAATACTGAACCGTCTGCGACAGAGTAATTACTCGATCGCTGGGGCTAGTATCGGGTATTTGTGCTTACCGATGTTCTCAATCACGTTACTCTTTGCACGCCTAATTTAACAGTTTCTCCCTGCTAAAATAACAGTTTATCCCTGCTTAAATTACAGTTTTCCTGTAAGAGAAATTACAGTTTCCCAGTAAAAAAAATAACTGTAAAAAACAGTTATTAACTTGCGTCAAAGTTGACAGTTTTCAACTGTAAAAACAACAGTTTTTTTACAGTGTGGAAAGTAGTAAATAATTAGAAATATTTCGGACCAAACTTACTGGGCCTTTGGCCTGTTGTTGTTTTGTATTTATATAATGTAAGGTCTACAAGGAGAGACAAATCAAAGAACAACTATACAAATCGAAAAAAACAGCCCCGTGTAAACAATCAAGGGGAAATTATGTTCTCCAATTGAGGGTAACTTCGTATCCTGCCGTGATGAGATTTTTTAAAGGCAATGACAGACCCTGATTTCAAAAATTTGCCTCATACGTCTTTGTCAGTGGGGTGCAGAGCTTGCTTTTACTACGACCACTGTTATTAGTAGGTTGTGATCGAATTTTGATGATTGCGGAATAAGACAATTAGCTCATTGGAGTATTTTTTTGGAGTAAGTCAAGTTAGATTTGTCTGATCTAAAAATAAAAGCCTCTTATTTACTCTTCGGCGCTACATTCCATGAAGGACCTTGGCCTCCTTTAAGACACACCGCCATAAAAAGCCTCTTGGTTTTCTTTAATTTGGGATAAAATAAGGGATCTGTGTTATTTTTGTTCGGGCAAGTTGCTATTAGGTCTGTCACCCAAGGGTATTCGAATATAATTTTTATATACTTTCCTTTTTATAAATGTATGTAAGTGGAAATATGTAATGGGCTATAAAGCCTACACTCTCCCTTCTAGAGGGCGCAATCACAGTAATTTATTTTGTCAAGTGGAAATAAATATGTATGGGCAGGGCATTTCCGCGCGTGACTGACACTACATCAGAACGATTTAACCAATTTCGTTTGCATAGTTCATAATTATTTTTAATTTATTAAAAAAATATTGTTTGTCAGTATACCCCTGAGCATATAGTTTTTTTTAGCAATCAGTAATTTTTTTTAAAATTAGTATTATTTTAATATCTTAAGAAATTTGAAGTAAAAGCTCATTTTAAAAAGTTATAAAAACTTTTATATCTTTTCGTGACTGACACTACAGTCAAAAAAAATATTTTTAACTTCCTAATTAAATATCGTTTAGTTATAAATGTAAATTAATAATGTGTTTTATGGTAGATGTGATAGGGTATTTTAATAATTTTACCAAAAAATCTGATAAAATGTGTTTCTTGCCATAAATCCATTTGTTCAAAATGATGAAAAAACACGAGACCTTGCTTTCAAACCAAAGCAGCCATTTTGAAGCTGCTGTGTTGCCAAAGATGAAACAATAATAGTCATTGATTTAAAAAAAATAAAATTTAAACCTTTTTAAAGCAAATATAAACGTTACCCAACTGCAGATTTTTTTTTTTGCCGTTGTGGTCTCTTCAGACGTGGAATTACCCGTTTATTTAACCAAATAAATTTTTTTAAAATCATGCATAATACTGTAATACTTAACACACACACACATTATCTTCAAGAATAAATAAGGTTTTTGAATACGAAATATTTTTAAAAGCGTCATACATAATACTGTTAATTAATAGAAAAATTACCATATTCTAATTTAATAACGCGGACTACTGACCTTTATCTACAAGAGTAAAGAATAGTTTTTAATAGACCTGCTAAAGAATTTTTAATAAAGAATGCCCTGTGTATATTTGAAAACGGACAACTTTCCAATGTAGTAACATGCATAACAATTCCAATGCAACTGACCTTTACCTACGAAGATAAAGAATGATTTCTTTTAGTATATAAACTAGGTTTACGAGAAATCAAGATGCTTCTTTTACCTTACCGACAGATTAATTAATAAATATCTATACAAATATTAATAAATAATAATAAAAAGTTATATTACGGCTGTATATGTAAGGCTAATAATTAGTTTTACTAATATAAGGCCATATTAGTAAAACTAATTATACCTTTTTGAAAATCTAATGACAAATTAATCACCGCAAAAGTATATCAATTAGCCTTCTAATTGGTATTTGTTACAATTTTAATAATATAGCTCGTTACTTTAATAGGTGGTCCATTCTTATTTTTGAACTGATGCAACTATATATGAATTTAAATTTTTCACAGTGGAAGTTTATTGACATCTTTGGCAATTGGAATTCGAATTTATTTAACGAAACAAACTTAGACTTTTAAGAATTAAACAAGTTATTTGATTTTGATAAGGTTATTTTAATCTTTGGGCTTGTTTTGTATTAATGCGCCGTCGTTTAGACAATGGTTGAAGAATGAATACTACATACACTGCTCAAAACAATTAGGTTAACCCTTTCAGTCAAAGTGATGCCATTTGGCATCATCACTTTCAATATTTTTTTCAAAATGTTTATGTCCCGCTATGACATCCAAACACACATCATTCGATTCTTCACACTTTGTTTTATCAGACAAAATTTTACTTTAATCTCAATAGAAGTCAGAACTACTATTTTTTTTGTTTAGAAAATAGTCAACAAGCGTTTCTCCTGATTTTTGATAAGTTCACTTCAGTTCGACATATTTAAAACACAATTTAAACTATTTCGGTTAAAATAATTACTAATTTTTTTTAATAATATGGTCAGATACCTTAAAATATATAACTCGAAGTGTTTTTAGGTAATATATATTTTTTTATTTTGTTGTTTTCCACAGTTAAAGAATTTTGGCTTTGTTTCAAAAACAATGTAAAAAATTTAAATGGATTTTTTCTCTTATGGAATTCGTATATTTGACCTAAAATAAGCTTATTTTGTGAATATCAGATGTTTCTGTAGTGCATTAAATTTTTGGGACTGAAAGGGTTAATGCATGATGGGAACCATTTCACAGCCAATGATTCCATTTGGTACCACCAGCTTTTGATTTTTTTCTCTCACTAAGTATAACTCACACATATTTATCGTTAGATGGAAGAATCATGTCTTGAAAAAATATATAATGTTTGTTTTAATTGTATGAAAATATAAGTATCTCGATCCATGGGGTTTGGGAGCCCAGGCAGTTAGGCACTCGCCTAGCATGCGAATGGTCCCAGGTTCGGGTCCGGGCACCGCAAAATTAACTGCCGAGTTATAAATGGCCTGTGCACCCAAAAAAGCCCGACAAATAATACCCCGTGTAAGGGAGTGTACGTTAAATATCCTTCAAAGTCCTAACGATGCGTACGATGTCGCTCTTTACGGTTGCGCTGGGTGCCTATTCAGATGTCAGCTCGTTACTTGACTGTGGTTCTAAAATACGACGCCCGTCAATAGCCCACGTGTAGCTCTAGTGCAACGATAATTCAAACCTAACCTAACCCTCGATCCATAATCAAGGATGAAAAGAAGATAAATCCCTCCCCTCATGCATGACTACTTTTATTAATTTTCGTCGTTCCGGCGGCGCAGTGGTTAAGACGTTAGCCTTTGGAGCTGCTGGATCCGCGTTCGAATCCCATTGAGGCATGAATTTTTGTGTTTGTCGAGTGTATGCGGAGTACGTGCTCGTTAAATCTTTTTGGTCCGAAAGTCCTGTGGACGGTCATTGCGCAGTTTCCCACGGGTACAGGTCCTTGAAGAAAATTCCCTTCCATTCAGGGACATGTCTAAATTGTGGAGGTAGCTACAGATGGCAGCATCTGTCATTTGTGTACGTGTGTTTTTTGTGCTGTCCTACTTGACGATGGTTCATAAGCGGGTCCTTGTGACCAAGCACACAAGCCTGAAAAATATATGTCTACCAACTAACCAACCATTATTAATTTTCTTTGCTTCAGTTTCAACTTTCACATTCATCTTCGATTTACTGAGCCCTCGGCAACCCATTCTTTGGCGGATATGTTGGCACAGTGTGATGCCTTCGGTGATATATTAACGCGGATTAGCTTTGAAATTCCCTATTCAATTAAATTCTCTAGCACGATTAATAAAAAAAATCATTATGATGACTACTTATAATAATACGAGTTAATTTGAGTTTCAACCGTTTAAAACATTAACTCTCTAGTGCATGCTGTTGCCATATGGCAACAAGTAACACAGTCCACTTTATTCTATTAAAGTAGAGCTCCTCGACAAATTTACCATTCGCTGTTTTTATAAAAAAAATTACTTTGTTTTTAAGGAGTTGCTGGCATTGATGCTGTTTAACGCATTTTTTTCGAAAAAACTTCAAATTTAGGCTCATAATTTTAAATCACCGCCATCTGACCGCCGGTATTAAAGGGTTAAAGGGAGGCATATACAGAGAGTCATACATACTTGTCTAGTCAGGACTCAGGACTAGGTCATATGGGCACTAATTAAAGAGGAAAGAAGTGTCCCGCATAACCAGTCCCTTCGAGTATGTCTAGCTTTAGTAATTTTCTCTGCTTCAGTTTCAACTTTCCTATTCATCTTCGATTTACTGACCCCTCGGACAAGCATTCTTTGGCGAATATGTTGGCACAGTGTGATGCCTTCTAGTATGATATATTAACGCGGGTTAGGTTTGAAATTCCCTATTCAATTAAATACTCTTTCTTTTCAAATTTCCTCACTTTGGGGAAACAAAAACTCGGAGCATTTGCCAGTAAACGGAATAATCAAAATTAAGGAAAATTTCGTCGTTTTTGAGCATTCATTTTTTTAGAGTGTAGTCAGGATTAGGGCCATATGGGCACTAATAAAAGACTTTAAAAAATGTGTTCCGCGGAACCAATTAATTCCGAGTATGTCTAGCTTTAGTAATTTTCTCTGCTTCAGTTTTAACTTTCTTATTCATCTTCGATTTACTGACTAATCTCGGACAAGCCATTCTTTGGCGGATATGTTGGCACAGTGTGAAGCCTTAAATGATATATTAACGCGGGTTGGCTCCCTCGCTGTTGTTTACTGAACTGTGACTCGTCTTCAAAAAGTTGAATACGAGATCGTGAGCCATTATTTTCGCCCCGTGTCCGGATAAGACAGAAAAAAGGAGGTAATTTATCAAAAGCTACCCATCTCATTAACCGAAGTCCCTTTTTCCGTAGGTAGAAACGTGCCGGGACTCTTTAAATAAGATCGGAATTAAACCTTTTTTTTGCAAAAACCTTGATAAATTTAGGATTCGTTCTCTGCTGGCATGCTGGAATCGTACCGAGAAAAACGTGATCCAGCCGATAGTATAGAAGAGTTTCTTTCTAAAAGAGAAGATTCCATTAAAAGAACACGGCTGTGAGTTATGCTGTACGTGATGCATATTTCGCTACATTCGTTAGACAGTGTTGCAAGTGTCAAATCTGATCCCAACGACTTTTAAAGTAACATCTGTTATGGAATTGCAATAGAGAGACTTTGCATAGCTTCAGTGCGACGTTAATTTAACCAAAACCAAACATTTGTTGTGCTCAAGAATTATCGATTGACAAAAAACTTAATTGACACAAAGATGGATTTGAGAAAATGAGCATTTAGCAACGCAGCGAATTGTAGACAAAAATGCATTGTGACAAGTATGTTTCTTAAATATCCATGAATATGAATTCCTTTAAAAAAAATATCAAAACGCATGTTTATATAATACTAATGTATCAAAGCAAGCATTAGCCTTTCATCTAGCAATTAAAATGTATTTATATGATACAACTAAAGTGATCAAAACACTCCAGTGTTAGAATTTTTTCTATTAATCATAAGCATTTGAAAATTAATGCAGTTTGACACGTACTAATTAAAATATATAAATAATTATTGCAATATCTTTATGCAATAGACTAAATAGCTGTAAAAGTGCGATGCGTTGCTATCGTCTTGACAAAACCATGGAGAGTTTTTTGTCAATTTTGAAAAATTAACAAATGTTCTATTTTTATACCTCAAAGTGTTTGTATTCCACAATGTTAGCGAGCATGTCTGTTCTCTAAATGTTGACACATACACAAATAAAAATGATATTAAAAATGCAAGTTAGTTTATAGTAAGTTTAGTAACGATATAGATAAATTTCCTATTTCTTTATGCGTGACGTTTATTCGAATATACAATTCTTGAATTCGAATCTAGAGGCCTAGTGGCTGAGAGGTTAAACGTGTCAGCCTCGTAAGCCCAAGATCGCGGGTTCGAGCCCCGGCTGAGTCGTCGGGTTTTCTGGATGGGAAAATTCTGGGCATGTCATATGATTATGTAACGTATAAAGATCCCTGGAGGGCTTCATTTGGCTTGGGTTCTCTCGGCAAAATTAAAATCTCGGCATACTTTAACATCCACAGAGAGCTGAGATTCATTGTAATCTGTGCGTCAAAATTGGTAGCGAGAGTCCGCCTAGATGGTGCCACAAAAAATGGCTCTCAGTTCTGGGGAATGTACCAAGTCTGCAAAGGC
This sequence comes from Hylyphantes graminicola, assembly GCA_023701765.1. NCBI lineage: Eukaryota > Metazoa > Arthropoda > Arachnida > Araneae > Linyphiidae > Hylyphantes > Hylyphantes graminicola. The sequence continues at coordinate 18,532,168 of CM043119.1, forward strand.
TTTACCGCCAAAGTTGACCCCATACGAAAGAAAGAAGTTTATTCGAATCTATTTTTAGTTAATGTTTTGTCAAACCAACCATGAATTTAGTTTCGTCCCCAACTTACTTTCTCTTGTAGACAAATTTGGTATCATCTAAGTTCACTATCACATTTATGAGTCTTTTTTTTATGTAAGCGAAAGTGTTTTAGGAGGCAGCGGATGTAAGGTATTTTATCCTTTATGAACTTGTTTCTGGATTAGTATTTTGTCAGGGAATATGACATTAGTTGACACAAATACGGAATACGAATTTAGAAATTATACGTGACAGTTGGAGAAGAATGTCAGTTGGGTGTCAGAATGGGTAAATTGGAAGGTTAATGTCTCGTTTTAAGCCTGGTTCTAATGTTTTGAAAATTCTATGCAACAATATAAGATTTTAAGCAACAATACTTCTTAATATGCATCAATACTTCTTAATATGCATCAATACTAGTTTATATGTAACAATACTAGTTTTTATAAAACAATGCCAGTTTTATGCAACGTAATAGTTTTTATACAACAATACAAATTTTTATGCAACAATAATAGTTTATATGCAACAATACCAATTTTTTTTGCAACATAATAGTTTCTATATAACAATAAAAAATTTTATGCAACAATACTAGTTTATACGCAACAATACTAGTTTTATGCAACAATACCAGTTTTATGCAACATAATAGTTTCTATACAAGAATACAAGTTTCTATGCAACAATACTAGTACAATGAATTTGTTTTTGATGATGTCATTTAGAGATATTGTGATACATAAATTCTAATTTTTTTTTCATTAAGTCACTCTTTGCCAAGTTTTGTTCTCCCAATGCATTTCATTCCCCCCCTCCCCCTCAAAATTGCTAATAATTGTAGCTCAGCGCTCGTATTGTTCAACATAGTATCGATTAATAGATCTTAAAGTTTTGAAGATATTAGTAATTTTAATTCAAAAGTCCAAGTTTTCAGTGAATTCTCTATTTTGAGTTCAATGCGACATGATACTAATTCATATTTGAAAAGTTATTATTATTTTTTTTGTTTCGGAACCGCGTTTTGTAATGGGTATAAATACATTTCAATGTGTTAATTTTATGGATTTTAAACAAGAATTAGTTTATCGTTTTATGTTGCAAATAAAGTTGTAATCGTGATTTATTTTTCCAGTTGATCGCTTTTTAAAATTCTAAAAAAAAAATCGAACATAATCATTAGACCTAAATTTCTACATCTAAATGGTCCACAATACACTCTTAGAAATAACACTTTCATTTTTGACGATTCATGAATCCTCAAGCCTCATTTCGTTAATTTTGAGGATTGTTTCATCAAACTATCACGTGACTTTTGAGTAAACGCAAATCCTCACTTTTACGATCGTGATTTGACGATTCTGCATCTTGATTTTGAGGAAACTGAATCTCATTGTTGTACTCACATGCCCAAAAATGACGAAATATTTCTTTAGATTAGACGACATTCAAATCCTCATAAAAATGACGATTAAAATTTCCTCACTTTGAGGAAACGAAAACTCGGAGCATATGCCAGTAAACGGAATAGTCAAAATTAAGGAAAATTTCGTCGTTTTTGAGCATTCAATTTTTAGAGTGTAGTCCGGATTAGGTCATATGGGCACTAATAAAAGACTTGAAAAAAGTGTCCCGCGGAACCATTCGTTCCGAGTATGTCTAGCTTTAGTAATTTTCTCTGCTTCAGTTTTAGCTTTCTTATTCATCTTCCAAAAACAAATTCTACGAAACATTTGAAATCTTAAATTTTAAAATAACTTAAATTTCTTTATTTCGATATTTTTTTTTGTTCTTTTGTATTTTGTAAATCTGCCTTTGCTATGAATACACGATGCCGATATGAAACAAATCAAGTTTATCTTCTTTTGTTATTTCAATATTTTTCGTTATTATTCAATTATTTAAATTTTATAAAGAACCAATGCAAACGCGACGAAAACTAGACTGTTACTCTAAACTGTCTTTGAAATTTCTTATTGTATGCAGATTAAGATATTAAGTGCGCAAATTCAAGATCTACAATGCACTTTAAATTAATAGAAAAAAACAAGAATAATAACAATTTATTACTAACTTTTTTTAATAAAAATAATTAAAATTGTGTTTGTCCTCACGTTTGTCCTCAGCCCACACGTGAAGCAAAAAACACCTTCTCTGAATGGATTATTGCAGCTAAGGCGCTAAAAATTCCACGGTTTGTTAGTTAATGACCCCTTTAAGCTGTTCTTTCTTGCTGATAATAACGGCTTATGCAATTAAAAATTTCTATCTTTTGGCTTTTAACGAGGGACTAAAAATATGACTTCGTTTTACCTTAACATCAATTAAGGATGATATATTGACAACAAACTCGGTTATGCGCCTTTATTACTCGGGTTGAATTAATTATTGGAACAAAAATAATAATTTTCGTCTTTTAATAAATCCACAAAAAAAGCAAAGGGAAAAACTGGGGATACTGGCCAAGAGATGTTTACTGCTGGAAGACGGAATGTTAAAACTTCATTCTTTTGGTAAAAATAATAATTACACAGTGGAATGAATACGCGTTTCGACTTTAAATCAGACTACTTTGCACTCGATCCATCTGTTGTGTTTTATTCTTTTCTAAAACCACATCGGTAGCTGTAAATAAGTGGAGAATATTATTAGTTAGATTTTGTTTTTGCTTCCCCCCCCCCTGCAAATTGCTGATAGTTAAATGTAATTTTCGTTGTAAACAATCAAACAAATGTTACCTTACGGGACATGTTATAAATTCTTGGCATCATTTATCAGTTAAAATATTTAACTGTTGAAATAATTGAGTGTGCTTGTGCAGAACATTTTCAACAAAGACCTAACGGTTCAAAATGGTTAGATTTAATAGTTGTTACATGTTTCCAAAAGTTGTACGTTAGAGGCAACTATTGGGTAATTATTACGCTACTTTAATGGGAACGAAACCATTTATATTGTTTGGTATAAATAATGTTGATGTATGTGGTTAACATAAACTTTCTAAGAAGAACTTTTCATCTCTTGCTGACACAGGTTTCAAAGTAATTTCGTCCATGAAGCATACAATGCTCACTGGATAAATGTTCTTTAAAATGATGGTATATACTTGTGAGTGTCATTAGGCCTAGGGAGGCTTGGTTTGTATTCGCTATACAATCCTGGTGAAAAAAATGTATCAAATTACAGATGTAATATTCAAAAGGTATCTGAACACTTAAGAACGGTACTTATATATAAAAGTGTATAAGTAAAAGTATAAGTAAGCCCTACAGGCATAAAGGTGCATCGAGGACTCACATATCCAAGGTACAGGACTTTAAAATTATGAGAGGCCATATAGAGGCAGTTTATAAGGTTGTTTTAGAAGTGCGGGAAGAAAAATGCATGCATGTAATAGGTTGCGTACCAAAAGAAAATCTCGGGGAAACTTTAGAAAATATTTAAGGGGGGATCATAGTAAACGACAGCAAAAATGACCAATTCTTAGTATTGATTTCGAAAGGCTCTAAATCATTTAAAAATGATGGTACAATAAAAAAAATTGTATCAAATTATAAATTGTACTTTTATTATTATATTTACTCCTAAGAATCTTATTTTCAAAAATTATTATTTTTGAAAAAAGACATCTTTTGAAACATACAATTACGAATTTTCAAAAATACAAGTACTTTTTCGGTACACTTTTCTCCAAATCTATTAAATATTTCTGAATAATTTCTTTTGTGTGTTATAAAACCATTTTAGATCTAATCAAGTCACCTATTTTTTTTGCCTAAAATAATTTTTAAATTCTATTTTTAAAACATTATATTCAACATTCATAAAAATTCTGATTTTCAACGAAGAAAAATGTAAAATAATAAAATATTTATTTTAATTTGTAAGACTAAATTAGGTGACTTAAATAGATCTAAAATGGTTTTATAACACACAAAAAAAATTATTAAAAAATATTCGATAGGTTTGGAGAAAAGTGTACCTAAGTGTTGAAAATTATAGTTTTGAGTAAAACGCGAAAAACAAATACAGTCGATCCCGTTAACACGAACTCGAAATGACCACCGAAACATTTCTTGTTAACCGAATTTCATGTAAATCGTCGGGAATTTTTTTTTACATTGAGCCAGTGGTTGGTTTTCAAATATCAACACAAAAAAATCATATTTTGTAATGTAATACATAAATAATACAAGCATACAATTAGTAATTCAAAGTTGGCGTGGTACATTTGTTTATTTTTATAATTTTAATTTTTTATAAGAAATAATTAACCGATCTATACAAAATTGGTCTCATTCGATAGATTGGGTTTCCATCTATCAGAAAATATTGGTTTCAAAAATTCGATTTTTTGGTTTTTGTTTACTATGATCCCCCCTTAATTTAGCTAAACACAAAACGTACACAACACTAGATTACAACAATTACAATTAAAACAATTAAATACAAGTAAAATTAAATCAAAATGAAAATAATCAGCTGGACGGACAAAAGTTTGATGTTTACAGCCTGAAAGCCCTCTCTGGTGACGCACGCAGCCACCAATCCAAATGGTGGCGCCCTCTTCATGGTGCTAGGAGCGCGTTACATGCAGAATTTTCTGCCGATATGCCCGACATTATATTTTTGCTTTTGCCGTTATATTTTTGCTTTTATGGTGTTGTAATATTTCAACTCAGTTACAATAGATTGACTTATAAAAGAGAGAACCTTAGGGTACCTTGGTAGAGTACACTCTCAGAAACGAATACCCCAAAACGACGAAATTTTCCTTAATCTCGACGATGTCTTTACTGGCAAATGCTCCGAGTTTTTCTTTCCTCAAAGTGAGGAAATTTGATTCGTCATTCTTATGATGATTCGAATTTCGTCAAATCTAAAGAAATATTTCATCATTTTTGAGCATGTGAGTACAACAATGAGATTCAGTTTCCTCAAAATCAAGATACAGAATCGTCAAATCACGATCATTAAATTGAGGATTCGCGTTTACTCAAAAGTTGCGCGATAGTTTGACGAAATAATACTCAAAACTAACGAAATGAGGCTTGAGGATTAATGAATCGTCAAAAGTGAGCGTATTATTTCTGAGAGTGTAAGGTTGAAAAGTATGTATTTTAAACCATACTAAAAGCTTTTTGGATTTACGAGTTTCACTGAGGGCCATCCACATAAGAATTTATTGACCTAACCAATCACTGTACCTTTCCAAGTGAAAATTTTATTGATGAATGGAGGGTCCCGCAGTTTAAATAACCGATAGGGGAGAGAAGGGTAATTGCGCCCAATTAAGGAAAAGTGAATGCAACAACGACAAGTACGACATAATTTAAGACAACATAATTTAAGTACAACATAATTTAAGTACGACACTTTAATTATGTTTTTTTATTGATATTTATAACTGAACAAATATAAAACATAATATCATATCGTTAAACATGAAAACAATAACATTTGGGATGAAAAATTGAAAACAAGAAAATATTACATTGAGCGCCATTATCCGAACGTGTTGGGTAAAGCCTCTCACTGCGACGGGTTCATTATTCAATTCCTTTATACAACATAGTTTACAACCGATTAAAGTAATTTTACAATTTGCAATAGTTACAAATATAGTTTAATGCTTTAACTATTTCCACAGCAATCTTGGTTGCTCTAGAGTCTTGAAGAGCCTGGTATTGGTGATGTTTCAGAAAATGACACTCCAGCTGAAGAACTAGGACCTTTATTCCATTTAGGATTAGATAATTATAAATGGAAAAGATATCAGATTTATTAATTTTTTTAATAAATTGTGTATGAAAATATTTATTTACAGTTTTGATTAGTTATAATTCAACTCTTTCAACAGTTGTGGGTAATGCCGCCCATCTTAGCGTCATTACCCGACTGCGCCTTATTTGATTTCTTGCGCTCTAATTAGGAACACAATGTATTTAATGAAATTAACTTAGTTGCATTAGATAACACGAGTATTATGCTTCGTAACTATACAATGGTCATAGTGTTACTGATAATCAAAGTCGACCTACCTCAAAGTTAGCTGCATGAGTTTTTTAGATGAAAATACGCTATATTTTATTCACGGACGAAAGACGATGCATTTTTGCTTTTTCCGCCACCATTATCTCACTGAGCATTGCACGTGCTTTCGGCTATATGGCAGTAGAGTCCAATTAACTAAAGGATTGCTCAGTTTGTCGCAGCTTAGCTGAGCGCGATTATCCTCTGAGCGCTATTACCCGTCTCTCTCCTGAAGCAAAAATATATTGCATTTCCTATCTTACGGTAACATTATATTGCAATAAGTATTAATAGGCTCGTAACAGAAGAATGCTAGAGTACCCAAAATAATCATTAACAAAGATACAATAAACTGCAGCATATACCTAATATAAAAGCAGTTAAGTAAATTGTCTTCTTTTGATTGTAGTGAATTGATTTTTTGATGATGCCCATAATTTATCAATGCTAATTCATCAAAGTTGAAGTCTTTTGAATACATTCCATTACTATTGTAGCATGTTATTTCATGTTACATTAATTTTATTTTTATTGAACATGCGTGTTTGAAACAATAACAATTGTCTGACTTCGTAGAAAAGCATCTGATTTTTCATATACATTGCATTTAAATAATTATTTTTAAAAAAATAATTATTTAAATTAGAATGATTCTAAGAAAAATAATATAAATTAATTGTTTCTTAAAAACAGTTAAAACTGCAATTTACAAATCTAAAAGAGAATGTAAGTATCAGTACAGCGGTCAAGGATTTTTAGAATATGCAATTTGAAATCTCGAATTAAAAGATTGTTTATTGTGAGCAGTCACAAAAAATTCGTTAGTGTGATTCAAAAAAGGATAACCCGAACGCACTACTGCATTGTTGGGAGAAAATTGAATATCCCACATTAACGAAATTGACATAATTGAGTTAACAACAAAATACTATTATTAAGTTTAAGGTTTCAATAAACAAAATTAGCATCGTAATTAGAAGTTCCAGCCTTCCTTTCACGGTTTTGATCATAATCAGACATGGGTGTGCCAAAAGTTAAAAAAATAGCTTTGAGTTTTCAGACGCTCAATCTTACAAATTATTGAGCAATTCGAAAAATACGTTTTACGCATGAGGTCATCGTACTTGAAAGGTATATGAGATGAACCAATCAAATTTCCTGGTATTTAAAGGGACGGCGTGGATTGGTGCGTTGAGAGCAAACCTCGGAGGCCAGCAGGGTACACTCTTAAAACAAAAGAGTGAAATCCACTCCAGTAGGAGAAGTGCATTTTCGACACTGGAAAGGAGTGAATATTAACTCAGACTGAGTTAAATTCACTCGTTTGGAGTGAACCGTACCATACCATATCAAAACAAATGTAATCAATCAAATTGCTAAGAAAATGGACTTAATTTCTTTTATAATGTTTATTGAGATGCGCAGATCGGAAAGTTCTCTACTGTAATTACCTTCACCCTAATTATAGGCTGCGTGTTTCTTTTAGGAGTGCCACCAGAAAGCTTGTTAAATTTTAATTGGTATTTATTGTTATTTCGTCAGGTCAATTTTCAACTTTCCTAAGACCTATGTTTTCATAGTTAAATTACGATTGTTATGTAACAGGCTGATTAGAAAACCTTTTTGGTAAAAGATAGTCAAAAGGTCATTGATACCTTTCTCTAATCAAGATAAACTATTTTTAAGAGAGTTCTACCTTTTCCTTGTGCTTTTTTGTTAAAAAAGTATACATATAATTTAAAATTTTCTTTTATGATACATACTAAAGTTAAATTAATTAATATGTAATCTGCCAGACGTTTGTGCCAAAAACACCATTTATTAATAACTTCGTTACTAGAATTATTTATTTATTAACTTAAGTTTTTTATTCTTCGTGTAACAAAATTTAATTAATTAAGTGGAATCATTGGTGACAAAAGGAATTTTCCGGCGGTCAGTAATGTTTTTATAAAATCGAGGCATGATTCAAAAATTTATTAAAAATAGTATAATTTTAATATCACGACTAATGCAACAATAGGTGATAGGGATTTGGCTAAAGTGCAGGTGTGATATTTCTGGTGTTATTTCAATCAATCGAATATTGTATGTGTTTTGTGGCTCAAATTTCCTTTAAAAATGATTTCACACAATTAAATTTAGAAATAAACTTGCGAACATTGCACACTGTACGAAAATTGAAAATAAATAAAAATGATAACGTCACACTTAACCCCCCCCCTCCCCTCTCGATATCCAACGATATCATTTGGCTTACCCCTCCCCCCCCCCTAAAAATGATAACGTTTTAAGTGCACAGCCCCTTAACCATTTATTTACCTAAAAGTAGTTACATCAATCAATCTTGGTATTAAAATATTAAATTGAAATTTCAGTCAAAGTGAATTGATGTTTATACGAATTTGCTCCCAGAATCTACTACATTGTGAGGCGCGTTCGGTCTTATTTCTCTCTTATAAACCCCTGGGCGTTGGCCAATTTTTATTCCAAAAACTATCATTTCCACAAAAGAACATTTAAGGCGTTATAAAACACAATAACAATGCTTCTTTGAGGAAAAAAAATTGCAAGAATGAAAACCATAGGGTTCTATGAACAGGGGAAGGTGGAAACATTGCTCAACAACAGATGAAAGGGAGAGTGAAATATAAAAGCGTGTTTTGAGAAAAGCAGTTGTTATGTGGTTCTGTTCAAGTTTAACCAATGGGAGTCTCTGATGATATGTTTCTATTTTTTCTTCATACTGCGATATAATTGGTTGCACTCTCAAAATGACCTACGTAGATGAGAAGAAAGTTTTCTTTTTATTCAAACTTTCTTTAATAAAGATTTTGAACAACCCATCAGTACAGAAAGACGTTGACATGTAAAGAATATAATAAGTAAAATATTCTTAGAAAATTCATTTTCGATTCCCAAAACAAAAGTAATTCCAGACAACCAATGAAAACAAACGATTAGAGCTGTTGCCATCCACGACGTGAAACTAACCCCATTATTCCGATGGTTGGCAAGCAGATTTGATACGTGTAAACTATTTTTTCTTAAGTTTATCTAACTAAACAAAATACAAGATAAATGAAGTCTATATGTCCGAAAATTTTAAAAATAATACTTTAAATTACATGAAAAACAAATAAGAAAAACAAATTTATCGTTTCCATTCCAAAATGAAGATGTTGATGTTATTCACAAATAGTTCGTTAATGTGTTGAAATATGACTAAAAGATGAAGGGTGAAATTGCCAGTAACAGAATTTGCCTATGCATTATCATCTATGAAAATAACATGGACTATTTTGATTGACGAAACAAAGTAATTGACCAAATGACATCGTAAAATAGTCGACGAAGGATAAACCACTCGGAACCAAATATCTAGATCTACAAATTGCGAACCTCGCGATAGATTTGGTTCCACATGGTCTTTTTAGTAGAATATACGCACTCTCAGAAATAACACTTTCATTTTTTAAGATTCATGAATACTCAAGCCTCATTTCGTTAATTTTGAGGATTGCTTCGTCAAACTATCACGTGACTTTTGAGTAAACGCGAATCCTCACTTTTACGATCGTGATTTGACGATTCTGTATCTTGATTTTGAGGAAACTGAATCTCATTGCTGCACTCACATGCTCAAAAATGACGAAATATTTTTTTAATTAGACGACATTCAAATCCTCATAAGAATGCCGATTCAAATTTCCTCACTTTGAGGAAACGAAAACTCGGAGCATTTGCCAGTAAACGAATCGTCAAAATTACGGACAATTTCGTCGTTTTTGAGCATTCACTTTTTAGAGTGCGTGACGCACTTTTTGCATACGTTGCTGCTCGTTAGTAAGACGAAAAAAAAAAAGAGTTTAATTTAGATTCAATAACTTTAACTTCGGATTTATCTCACATTTTGCGGCATTTTTTTTTTACTTTAAAATTTTTACGTCTTTTGATGGTTTTCAACGAAGAATTGGGCTGTCCTTCGTATTTTCTTGTACAGTTTTGTTCTTCTTTCAATTATCTGTAAGAAAATATTGAAAATAAGAAAGAGTAATTTTTTAAAACAACAATTATTTTAAAATAACAATAAACCAAATGTGTTAATTGAATCCTAATTACTCTTTTCAAATATTAATTAACATATAGTCCTAAATGACTAAAAGTTGAAATATAAATTAATTTTTACAAACGATAAGTAATAATTATTGAATTTTCGAAGTAAAATAAATGGAAAGAGCCAAATTTAGCCTTTTTTTAAAAATGTTTAATCTAGACTCAGCGTCTTTTTACATGTTAAGCACAACTGTTGTGTGGAAGATGGTTAAGTGACAGATTCTGTTACAAACCTTATTGTTTTTTCTACCATTGCCCGTAGGATTACCGTGCTACCTGAGTAGGGTAGACTGACCAGTGAGTGAGCAGGCCCCAGTGAATGAACATTTGGTAAATATTATTAATTATAATTATAATTTTAAAAAATAAGGATTGAAAATCCTTCCACTAAATGGATTGGCAACACTGACTTCCTCCCATGTAGTAGGAAGCTATCTGACAATGGTTGGTTGTCCTGGTCATTATATCCTGGTGTTCATTCACTGGTGAACGTGACGTCTTAAACGCTCATTCACTGGTTAGTCTACCCTATATCCTTTAATTTATCCTTATTTCAAAGAACAGGAATATAGATACGTGATTGTTCTGTTCCTCCCCATCTCCAGGAGGAAGATCTGACAGTCTAATAAGCAGGTAAGAAGTCGACTGGGTCAAGGACGGTTGAAGTGAAAAGCTGCGTAATTCTCATGTAACCATCATTGACAAGGACGTCTCTCCACAAGGACGTTGGCAATCAGGTGTACTGATCCTGATGACCACGATGATTCACCTTTTGATTTGTTTTGGCGAATTATCCGTTTGTCCATTATCCGTCTATACGTTTTCCGCTTTTCAGTTTTACACTGTGAACGAGTGTTTTGTTTTTACAAAAGATGTAAGTTTGTGTGAAAGAAAAATATCGTAAAAACTCGGAGCATTTGCCAGTAAACAGATCGTCAAAATTAAGGAAAATTTTGTCGTTTTTGAGAATTCATTTTTGAGAGTGTACATATATTTTCAGGCTTGTGTGCTTGCTCAGAGAGCCGCTCATAAACCTTCGTCAAGTAAGACAGTCACAACACACACTCACATGCACACATATACGTGACAGATGCTGCCATCTATCACGCGCCACCTCCACAATTTAGGTGTGGAGGTGGCGCGGTCAATGTCCCTGAAGGGGAGGGAAATAGTCTCCAGGAACCTGTACCCGTGGGAAACTGCGCAATGACCACCCACAGGACTTTCGGACCCAGCAGATTTAACGAGCACCTACTCCGCACATACTCGGTGAGTTTTCAGCGACCAGGACTCGATCGTGGGACCTTCCGATCCGTAGATCGAGGCACTGACCACAGGGCGCCTCACAGCCCGAAAAAGTGTGTTGTTTTTACAAAAGATGTAAGTTGGTGTGCCAGAAAAATACCGTATAATTTGCAGAGAAGATCTGTTTAAATTTTATTGACAATTTGCAGTTTTAATGCAAATGCTGTTTTCTAACACACCTATTGTAAAGAAAAAACCATATTCTACATCCGCCCCGGGAAATCGAACACTCTACGAGTGAGGCGGGGATGCTGAGCATAGAACATCGAAGGAATTATAAACTGTCAAAACTAGGCTCGAACCACGGATCTTCAGATCCACGGATCTTTTATCTTAGTCTGTTCAACCCTACTGAGTATTGCCAACCACTTAAAATGCCTCTTCGGTTTCAGTCTAATACTTTTCACCTACCCCATTTAAAGACAGGAAAAAACTTTTTACTTTAAAAAATATGTTTTCGCAATATTTAACATTATTTTTTGGGAATTATATTTTTTACAGCTTAGTAATTAATTGCGGACTCAGTAGATATTGAATCAACTAATGACATCCTTTACACAGAGACATGACACCCTTGGTGGCGTTTGAAACCGTGTTCAAAAAGATCAATAGCTTGGCGAAGCCAAAGTGGATTGCTGTTTTCTGGCGCTAAACTAGCCAAAAATTGGCACGGACATTAAAATAAAGTGCTCGCCATCTCGCCAAAAACTACAAGTTGTCTTGACTCATTGGTACAAGTTGATATGGAGTGACTCCAGCGACGACCGATGACTAGACCAGTGGCTGATATTTGCTTTGGGGGAAAACCCGAAGCCCTTTGGCCACTTGTCGTTCTGGTAGGAAACTGCTACTAATGGAGATGCTAATGGTTCGTGACGTCATCCTTCTGAGAATAACTTCGCGAGAAGAGATGCAACTTCTTGTTTTTCTTACATTCCATGGGGTTGATTCATAAAGAATATACCGGATTTTGAATTATGTAATGTGTCATGTGTAGAACCAGTGGATAAATCAAATTTATTTAAAGGTAACATTGTATAAGTAAGAAGAGATTCCGGACAGGCATAGAAAGAAAAAGGAAACGAAAAAAGCTTTGACTTGCCTGTGTTTAATAATGCAAATTACTGCAAACTTATTCCAACAGAATAAACTAAAAAAACTTTTTGGACATGTACGACTAATTACAATTATATTTACTAATATTAGTTACAAGGTATCAAAATTAAGTAACCTTGATTAAAAAATATATATATATCTTAAAAGTCCGATAAAGAACAAAACGCCAATTTAGATCAGCCACAATATAGTACAGATATGGCTTCCAAAATTAGTCTTAGATGTTTACGCTTGCAAGAGTCACATACTTTGTGTTTTAGTCCCATTGCGAAGCATACCATAAAACGAAGATACCCTTCAAAACATGACTGAATTCTTCCGTGGGCAGGTGAACTTCAGTAACTGCAAAAAATGTGCTGGATAATCTCTCTATATAAAAGAAAGTCGTGTTAGTTCGACTATTTATAACTCAAGAACAGCTGAACTGATTCGGCTGAAAATTGGTGGGGAGGTAGCTTAGAACCAGTAATAGGCTATAGACTACTTTTTATTTCGAAATTCGAACCCACAAACGGGCGTAGGAGTGCAAAACGTGAGCCATAGGAATAGCATTGCAAGATTAGAATTTATACTTTTTTTTCAATTTAAAAGAAATTTCAGCGCGTTCAGTGTGAGCAAAAATAAAATAAAGAAAAAAAGAGCATGTAGGTTTAATAGCATGAAGCAATATTTTCAGCATAAATAAGGAATTTATATTTCATAAAACTTTTCCAACCATAAAAGAGGATGAACGTCTGTTTTGTTTTCTGATGTTAAGATGGCTTAGTGGCCGATTGAATTTTTTCATTGGCGGCCTTTGGCGAAGTTGAAAAATTAACTTAGTGTAGCTCTTCCCATCCAGCTGTATGGGTAAGGGTTAGTTTGAATTATCGTCGCACTAAAGGTACACATGAGGGTTATTGGAAACGGGAGTTGTAATTTAGAACCACAGTCAAGTTACGAGACGACACATAAGTCTGTACGTAATGCAACTTTTAAGGGCGACATCATAGGCAGCGTCGGGAATATGGAGGATATTCAAAGTACCCTTCCTCTGCACGGGGTGTTATTAGTCGGACATTTTTTGGCTGTAAGAGCAGTTTAAAGGTCGGCAGTTATTTTGGCGATGCCCGGACCTGAACCTGTCGGAACAAAGTTCGCCGGGTCAGCTAGTATTTGATAAAACACTTTTATGATTTCCCACGAGCTCCAGTAAAATACTGAAATTGGAAGTAATGTGGTTTTAAGAACGTGATTATCACATGTCTTATGGGTAGTTGGTTTTACTATTATTTTTTCAAGTGCACGTAGAGAAAATGTTGTGTTAAATTGACTTTTTCCTTTTCTCACTGTCGTGGCAAGATTGTGGGCAGATAAACTGCAGTACATCCTCCGAAAATGGGGCCTGTAAGGAGCCTAGTGGTCAGGATCTCGTACTCGAGATCGGAAGGTTGAGAGTTCGAGATCCGGTGCCACTGAAGACTTATCGAGTATATGCGGAGTACGTGCTCGTAAAATCTGTTGGGTCCGAAAGTCCTGTGGTCGGTCATTGCGCAGTTCACCATGGGTACAGGTTCCTGGAGAAAATTTCCCACCCCTTCAGGGACATGTCTAAATTGTGGAGGTGGCGACAGATGGCAACATCTGTCATATGTGTTTGTATGTGTTTTGTGTTGTCCTACTTGACGATGGTTTATAAGCGGGTCCTTGCGACCAAGCACACAAGCCTGAAAATATATGTCAACCAACCATGTCCTCCAAAAATGCGTCTGGGATACAATAGATCAAACGCATTTTGAAGATAAGCAGCTGAAGTAGAAAAGTATAACTTGATAGTATATACACTCTTAGAAATAACACTCATTTTTGACGATTCATGAATCCTCAAACCTCATTTCGTTAATTTTGAGGATTGTTTCGTCAATCTATCTAAAAGAAACTAAATAAAAGGACTTAATTATTTTGTGATCATCAAAACAAATGAATTCCTAGAAATCAATTTTGTTGTAGAAAAGGGGTTTCAATCGTTTCTTCCGCTTAGAATTGTCAAACCAGTTGAAGAAATGATCTAGAACTATCAATACAGGAAGTAATTATTTTTTGAGCTTTAATAACTGTTAAAGCATTTAAACAATTTCAATATAACAATTAATAATAACAATAAATAATAAATATATATAACAATAAACAATTTATAAATAAATTAGTTTATTTTTCAAAATCTCATTAGGAGAGAATAATTAAGAATAGTAATACGAGGTTTGAAAATGTTATTAAAAAAAGTAGTCTACAACAAGTTCATTTCAAAGGTCTTTGCCACACTTGTGTACCGTAACAAAAACATAAAACCATAACATTTACTCGAAATATTTATATTATTGGAGGATTTTTACGCCAATAAATAATTACCTCAGCTAACGCTTTCGGAGTTTTTACTTTTATTGAAGTAAGGTTGATTGATTGATTTTTTGCAGCAAAAAATAATGGAATTGCTTGAAAAGGCATCATTTTTAGAAATAGCCTTCAAATGCTAAATCTCTAAAAAGTAGTTTTCGAAAATACCGCTAAAAATTTTCTTTTTGGGTGCAAAAACTCCGTTAGTCTGTTGAATAGTTCCGTAAATACAGGACGTTTGTTTCGAGTATTGAGTGCAGAAATAGAGGAGAAGTTATTACGTTTTTTCTCCCTCCTGAAAAATTTGAAATTTGTGACTGACGTTGTTTCTTCACTCACCTATTCAATTAATTCATTGATTCGAAATTAAAACAAATACAATTTAAATAATAACTGGACTTTAAATAATAATAACTTTAATGCTAATCTCAAATAATAAGCATTATTTGGACTTAGACCAAATTTCATGATAACTTTCATGTTTAACTCAAGTTTAAGTGCACTTACAAATTTCCTCAGTAGCTAGCTTAACAAAACTGGCTTCTTCCTTACCTTTCAAGG
Source organism: Hylyphantes graminicola (assembly GCA_023701765.1). Classification (NCBI taxonomy): domain Eukaryota; kingdom Metazoa; phylum Arthropoda; class Arachnida; order Araneae; family Linyphiidae; genus Hylyphantes; species Hylyphantes graminicola. The sequence continues at coordinate 18,547,730 of CM043119.1, forward strand.
ACATGTCTATGTTTACGGAAAAACTATCTAGGAATTCAAGACTTAATTTTGCTTTAAAATATAAAGTATTTCAGGAAAGTGTTTTCTAAATATAAAACGCTGTAATCGTATTTTTTTCCCCTTTGCTGTCTTTGTGTCAACATTTCTTGAGCGAGTGTATTTTGAAACAGTTTTCAGAACTTTTAAATTTCTAAATTTACTACCGATTAGACAAAACGTTATTTTTCGAATGATTTTATATTCATATCGTAATAATTCTTTTTGTAATTTAAAAGTAAATAGTTCAGCTAGACGTTTAAATGAAATTGATCATATCCCTTTTCTTGTAAAGAAATTTTTCGAAAACATTTTTTATATTTAGCCCCTAAAGTATTCAACAATCTACTTACGGAAATTCAATGTATCCCTTCTTCTTTAAACAGGTTTAAAAATTCTTTATATAAATTTATTTTGTCAATAGACGATATTGATGTATTTTTTAATTTATAGAAGCGAAAGTTTTTTTTGTTTATATTTTTCCCACCGACCAGAATTCTTGGACATTTGTTTTGATCATATAGCATTGCCACATTTTTGTTTTTTCTTTTGTGTATATTTATGTATTTGAATTAATTTTTTTTTGTTGTTAACATATGATTTTTTGAGTTGTTATGATCTGACTTTGTTATAATTTGTTTGTATTTTTTCCTGTTACTTTGATGCTTCAGAAACTCTAATAGTGTGGACAAATGTACAAAGAAGACAATAGTTAGGCATCTGATATTATACAGTTCAAACCAAAACATCATTTTTAAAATCTGGTGGTAAAAACGGTAATTTAAAGGGATAGAGATTAAACGGAAGGGCATATATAAAGAATTACAAAAACTGTAAATGATAGTTTTGTTATGTATTCTTTGAAAGTCTCCAGATGGGCACTGGGGAGCCCAGTCTGTTAAGCACTCGCTTAGCATGCGGTAGGTCCCAGGTTCGGGTCTGGGCATCACCAAAATAGCTGCCGACCTATAAACGGCCTGTGCAGCCAAAAATGTCCGACGAATAATACCCCGTGTAAGGGACGGCATGTTAAATATCCTTCAAAGTCCTAACGCTGCGTACGATGTCGCCCTAAACGGTTAAGTTGGGTGCCTATTCAGGTGTTGGCACGTCACCTGACCGTGGTTCGAAAATACGACGCCCGTCGCCAATAGCCCTCGTGTAGCTCTAGTGCGACGATAATTCAAACCAAACCTAATGATCCAAAATTTGGTTTATAAAAAAAATTCCCGAGCCTTTCGGTTAAAATAAGAAATGTAGGGGAAAGAAGGGGAATGGCGCCACCTTAAGGGAAATTGAATTTTCATGCAGAATTGTGTTGCAATTAATGTAAATTGTAATGAGCATAGCATACTACAGTTCATAACCTATCTTGTAGTGATTTTTTAAAATTTAAATCTTTAATAGAAACTGAATAAAATTGTATTTTTCTAAAGCTCGCACAGTGGCGGGATTACCCCGGTATCTGGGGTAATGGCGCCACACCACTGGGGTTATGCCGCCTCATCAATAAACAAAGCAAATAATCTAGAAATAATGGAAAATTACATAATAAAGCAACACATATAGAACTAAAATAGGTTTAATTAACTTTGGAATGGTAAATTGTACAGGGTACAGCTCTTTTATTAACTTTCTGTGTGCAACTAACTATGCAGGTTTTTTTTAAAGCTTCGTTGGTCTATTTGACGAGTTTAGTTATTCTTTTTCGGATACGTGGCATCTCTAACGAAAACTAATAGGTTGTAGGGCCAATATATGAAATTTCTATTTTACGGATTATGCCGCCATCCTTTTGCATGTGGCGGCATAACCCCAGAGTGATGTGGCGGCATTACCCCAGTAAGACAAAATGGCATAAACGGATGTTTAAAGAAAGGTAGTTAGCCTAGCGTCCAAACTAACGACGTGATAAAATAGCCAAAGATTTACTCTTTTAAACGATATATAACTGATCTATCTAACTTAGAGATAGCAGTCACTTATCGCTTAATTTCAGAAAGCTCAAGATTAGATGAAAATCACTAAAAACTGTATTTTTTAAATAACTTTACACCAACTCACCGCACGGCCATTAGCGTCTATACTACAAATTACTTTGTTTCCTGCTACAGATCAGCGCCCACAGCCCCCCTCCCTTACACACCGCTGGCGAGATACAAGGGGTGGCGGCATTACCCGAGGTGGCGGGATTCCCCTGCTCTCCCCTATACGCATAAATAAATACACAAAAAATAAATACGTACTTAAAAAGTTGAAATTATTTCTCAAAATATGCAGTATTTTTTATTTTATTTTTATTTTTCCTGTTCAATTTTGGTCCTGTACCTTTCCGATAAGAGAGACTCTACTGTAGTTTCATACTCATAAATGAATGATAATCTAAGAGGACATTTACCTTTCAATGAAACGCTAATACTTTACGAATTGTTTCGTCAATAGAAAGTTTAACTTTCAGTGAAAAATATATGTTTTAACAATGAAGTTCATTAAAATTGCAATACCAAAAAACAAATTTTTGAATCATTTAAAGTTTGTTTGTTTCAGTCTTAGGTAAATTAAAAAATATATTTACTTTAAACTTTCATTTAAATAACGGTTGCGTATTTCGAGAATTTTTTAAAAACAAGGGAGTTATTATTAGCATTTTCTAATTAGAATATATAAAGTTTGACCTGTGAAGACTTTTAAGAATTTGAACAAAAACTACTTGAAGAGAACTATTTCCCGTTATTATATTTTTGTTCCATATTTGTTTGCATTTTATCTAGTTTCACTTTTAAATATTGATAAAAATTGTGGAAATACTTTAAATCTTAAAAAATGTGCGCTTTATTTCATTGTGTTTTATTTTAAAGTTATATTGATATATTTGAGAAATGTGCTTAATATTTGTTATTGAAATCAGAAAAAATCTAATCAGAAGTTAACTTTAAAAGAAAAAAGAAGAAAAAAATTATGCTTTCAATTCTTTTGACAAAAAAAATCAGTATAGCAGTACAATAATTGAAGAGCTGAGTGGAAGAACGTGCTATGTCAATGACAAATGACAGTGATTGCGCCCTCTAGAAGGGAAGGGAGTAGGCTTTATTGCCCAATACCCCGCTCGCCAGAAGAGACAGTCACAAGAGACACACAAAGAAGGACGCCACAAACACATAGACAAATAACAACATTTATTGACAAACACAAACATCCATGTCCTTAACCGGGATTCGAACCCGAGCCCAGCAGCTCCAAAGGCTAGTACACTAACCATTGCGCCAGTATACCGGCGGAAGAACGTGCTAAGTGACATTTTGGAAAACATTTTGATTTTTGTTGTCAATGAACATATTCCATCCTTTAAAGATAACAACTTCCTAATTTTTCCTAAACTTAACATTTAATTTACTTTTTACGAGTTGCAAGTTCCATTTTCAACAGATCTGAATGAAAGATCTGAAACTAAAAACTTTCAAGCTCATTTTCTCGTTTTCACTTTTTTGTCACTTTTAGCACGTTCTTCCTCTAAACTCTTCAATTTTACTTGTTACTGCTTATAATTTCGAAAGACATTTTTCATATACTAAATTTTAAAAGTTCTGTCCAAAGTTATTTTTATTAACTTGATTATGGATTGATCTACCAGTGAAACAAAAGTGTCAGGAACTAGCTTATTAATTGTTAAATATTTTGCACCAACAAAGTGACACGTCAGTTGATGGAAACACGATTATCAAGGATGAAAGGAATGAATTGAATAGTAAACTTACACTCTTAAAACAAACGAGTGAATGTAACTCAGTCTGAGTTAATTTTCACTCTTTTCAGTGTCGAAAATGCACTTATCCTATTGCGGTGGATTTAACTCGTTTGTTTAGTTAAAACTCCGACAGGATCACTCCAAACGAGTGATTTTAACTCACTCTGAATTAATTTTCACTCTGTCGAAAATGCACTTCTCCTATATGAGTGGATTTCACTCTTTTGTTTTAAGAGTGTATATTCGTCTTCAAAGTTCCAATTTTAATAAAAGTCAATGAAAATTCCCCAATGATGTTATCAGAATTAAAAATAAATTTTGTCATTTTTGATTATAGTTTTCCACAACTAATTGGTACCTCGTTTTTTTTATTCGAATGTTACAGTAAAATTGTAGGTTTTAGCTTTTTAATTTTATGTTAAAGTCAAACAGTCACTTAGTCATCTCTCTATCATGTCTAATTTGATAGAGTATACTAACTTATAAATATTTTAGTTTTTTTTTTATTTCGTCATGTTTATTGCAGTAGATTGATTAAATTAAAATATTACACGTCATTTTTACCATACATTCCTCCGGAAAATCTTGCTGCATGACGTTATAAATGTAAGGAAGTCGTTAAATTGAAAGTAGTTAAGTGAGTTCCGTAGTTAAACCATAAATTATCTTATACCTACATTATAAATAGTTACTTTCCTTAATCATATACAATTAAAATGAGCCTACTTGTTTAGAATTTTCCACAAGGAACACGTCAGAATTTAAATACATTTTCCCATCCATCACCAGTTTTCTTGAATTAATATTGACAAAAGAAAATACTTAGGACTTTCACTTCTATTTCAACGCTACATAACTATCACAGACTATCATGACTTTGATTACTGAATTACTTTGATTACTTGATTAATTTAATCAATTAAATCAATTACTGAATTACTTTGATTAACTGAAAGTATTACACGGCATTTTAAGTATATTATTTTTGACAGTCTTATACTGCATGACGTTAAATAGATAAGGAAATAGTTAAATTGCAAGTAATTTAATGAGATCCTTAGTTAAACTGTCAATTATCTGATATCGTCATTATAAATAGTTACTTTTTTTAAATGATATTATTTATTTAGAATTTTCCACAAGGATCACGTCAGAATTTAAATATCTGACGTGATATTTAAGGTATCCGATCACCTTTTTTTTAAAGCAAAAATCGACTACACATAAAACATTTGTTTTTTTTGCCTTTTAACATAAAATAAACGTTCAGCTTTCTAAATCTGTTTCATTTTAGTTTCTAGTTTTTAATAGAACCAAAGTTATAGCACTTTAAAGCTTTTTTTGCATTTTTTTCAAAAGCATTGCGCATTACGCAAAACATAAAAACTGAAGTTCTTTATTATCAATTGCTTCCAAATTTTTACAGTAGTTTTGCAACAGTATGAAGAAGGTTTGAACTACAATCGTGTAAAACTATTACAAATTGGATATTTTAAAACTATTTATATGATTTTTACACTCTTGTTTCTATGTGTTTTCGATATTATACTACAAACTTTTGCCTATAAAAAAATTTTGGGAACTGATATCTTAATGATTTTAGTTCATGACCTATATTAATGCTGGTTAAGCATATTTAAATTGAAACGATGGAAAAAAAATTAAAAATTTGAAACGATATCATTTTTTGCATAAGCGTCATTTTTGAAGCATATTTTACTATAATTTTCCACAAATACTGAAAAAAAATGTTTTTCTATGATTTTTTTTCTTAAAACTATTTTTATATTCCCATAACTAATAAAAAAATCCCTCAACTTCATGGTGGGAATAGATTTTTCAGAAAATAACCGTCGAAGGTGATCGGCCACCTTAAATTCATAGATAACTTTGTAACCCACCCATCACCAGTTTTCTTGAATCAATATTGACAAAATAAAATACCCAATTTAGGACTTTCACTTCTATTTCAATGGTCAATGATCTCATGGACCACCATGACTCGGTACCAGATTGGTTTACTGAAAGTATTACACAGCATTTTAACCATATATATTTTTTGAAAATCTTGCTTCATGACGTTAAATAGATAAGGAAGTAATTCAATTGCAAGTAGTTAAGTGAGTTCAATAGTTAAACTATAAAATTATATTATACCTACGTTGTAAATAGTTAATTTTCTTAATCATATCCATTATAAAAAAAGCTTATTTCCGCACAAGGATCACGTCAGAATTTAAATACATTTTCCCATCCATCACAAGATTTCTCGAATTAATATTGACAAAGGAAAATACCCAATTTAGGACTTTCACTTCTATTTCAATGCTACATGATCTCACAGGCCGCCGTGACCCCGTAGCCCTCTGCCACGCTACGGTAAAGCACTGAAATCGGCCGCCGACGGATTTCAGTGCGTGAGCTCATCATCTCCGTATTTCAACGATGTGATTTCACTGTCTGACGTCACTAAATACCACTTTATTGACGTATCATTTGCTGCCACAATAACCAGTATCGGAAAACTTGCCCAACGCATCATTTCCATGCAGACGGCCTCTGCTGAAGTTCGTTTTCGGGGTTTTTAATGACACTTTGTGGGGACATATTGTGTTCGATTTGGGGGGGTGTTTTTGTTGTTTCCCAAAAGTAGTTGGGATTTATTTGGTTTTATTGTACTTTTACCGTTAACCCTTTCGCTACGAAGGCTTTTTGTTGCCTCGTAATATTTGATAGGAATAACATTATCGAATCCTTAGTTGTTTGGGCGTTTTGGGGCGTATAAGTATCTACCCCTACCCCTTTTGATTGTTGAAAATTGTGTTTGCTTTTCATTTTTTTAAATCAAAGAACATTCAGTTTTAATTACCAGGGAGGTGAGGGGTGGAATGCAACATTTATATCTTTCTCATTTCAAATGAATATCCCCTTAACCCTTTCAGTCCCAAAAATTTACTAAACTACAGAAGCATCTGATATTCACAAAATAAGCTTATTGTAGGTCAAAAAGAAGAGTTCCATAAGAAAGAAAAAATTCCTTTTTATTTTTTATATGGTTTTTGAAACAATGCCAAAATTTTTTAACTGTAGAAAACAGCAAAATAAAAAAAATATATAACCTAAAAACATTTCGAGTTATATATTTAAAGGTATCTGACCATATTATTAAAAAAATTTAGTAATTATTTTAACCGAAATAGTTTAAATTGTTTTTTAAATATGTGGAACTGAAGTTAACTTGTCAAAAATCAGGTGAAACGCTTGTTAGCTATTTTCTAAATAAAAAAAATAGCAGCTCTGTCCTCTATAGAGGTTAATGTAAAATATTGCCTAATAGAACAAAGTATGAAGAATCGAATGATGTGTGTTTGGATGTCATAACGGGACATAAACATTTGAAAAAAAATATTGAAAGTGATGATTCCAAATGGCATCACTGGGACTGAAAGGGTTAATAAGAGGCAAACAAGGACAACAAGCTTGACCGTTCACTCCTAAGTATCCTGTGGTGAAGTTGGCCTCAGACAGAGCACTGAAATCATTTGCATAGGTCGATAGGTGTCACATTTAAATCTCGCCTAAACTATTACCGTATAATATTAAAGAACAATATTATTATTAGCTTAAAATTGTTCCTTTTGATTGGGGACCGAGATGGCCGAGTGGTATGGTCCATTAGGCCAGCAGTCCGAATGCGGGTTTGATTCCGCCATCGCCCTGGGTGAACTTAATTTCTCTTATTTCTCTGAGACAGTAAAAATTCTTTCTGTGTCGGTTTTACTTGAAGAAATCTTGTAAAGCGGGTCTCTGATTAAGCAAACAAGCAGGAATATATAAGTATCTACCCTACCTCTTTGGTTTGTTGAAAATAGTGTTTGCTTTTCATTTTTTTAAATCAAAGAACACATTCAGTTTTAATTACAGGAGTGGAATGCAAAATTTATGTATTTCTCATTTCAACTGAATATCCCTTTAATAAGAGGCAAACAAGGACAACAAGCTTGACCGTTCACTCCTAAGCATCCTGTGGTGAAGTTGGCCTCAGACAGAGCACTGAAATCATTTACATAGGTCGATAGGTGTCACATTTAAATTTCGGCGTCGGAATCGGTAGGAATTACAGCTCGAGGCGAGGAAAGTGAATATTTATTTCGACAGGTGTAGCCAAATTGGCGTGCATAATGTTATTACCAGTGATTAGGTTCTGTGTGTATTTAAATAATGGTCTGTGTCTGAAACATTTAATTCCACAATTATCGCGGGATTGTGAAGAGGGACGACAGAAAAATGGCTGTGGATGCAGAGGAATGTATAAGTACACTGCTCAAAACAATTAGGGGAATGCATGGTTTAAACCATTTCGCCCCCAATGATTCCATTTGGCATCATCAGCTTCCGATTTTTTTGCTCACCAAAATGAAATCGTGTACTTATTTATTGTTAGATGGATGAATCATGTCTTTTGAAGAATTAAATAATGTTTGTTTTAATTGAATGAAAAATTGAAAAACATGGTGAAATAAAATTCACTCCCAAAAACTTTTATAAATAAGCTGACCCTAAATTCTTCACGCTTTCATTGTTAGAAGTCTAAAATTTGATTTTACCTTTTTTTCGCAATTTAAATTTAAAAAAAAATATATTGTTATAATTTATTCAAAAGCTATGATTCCAATTTTTTGCCCCTTAAATTTTAGCTACAAAATTAAGATTCGTTTCCCTGTTTTTTTACCATTTCAATCTGGATGCATAAGTAATCTATTTCACAAATTTTTTATTTTTATAAGAAAAAAAAAAGAAGTTGTAACTGGACGGGTTAACAAAAGTATGCAAAGTGCTCCCCTAATTGTTTTGAGCAGTTTAGTTGTAATGATACGCTCTATCGTATTTTCGACACATTGTGCTGTGATAGTTATCTACACTCCTTGCCAACCTAAGTTGGGTAAATGGCAATATGATATGAAGAAGATCCTTCCGCGGATGTAAAGAGTTCCATAAATTATTTATGAATCCATCTATAAAACATTACTTTCGTTTAAGGTTTTATTGATTTATATATTATTTGAGAAAATTTGGCAATTTTATCAGAATGAAAAGTGTATTTTGGTTAAATTGCATTCAGATAACTTTCTATGTAAATACGACCTTACAAGAGTTTCCAACTAACACACCAATCGTGCTCTTCCATCTACCTTTTTACTCTTCGTTTTTACCCAAGATAGGTTGGCAAGGAGTGTATTTCATCTTTTTATTTGACAGAAAAATAAATTCTGAATGATTATATCCGAAAAATATTTTTGAGTTCAGCACACAAATTAAAGATGGATTCATTTGAAGAGATGCTTCGGGTTATAAAAGTATTTGAAAAATAGTTAACGCAAAGAAACGATTGATAAATATTTAGCATTTTTGCTTTACCTTGGTGTCTACACTACAGAAATGAGCGAGCTTCTTAACTCCCAGATTTAAAATTATATGGTAGGTTAATTAGTTTAAATTAATAAGCGTAAAATTATGAAACCTAAATAACAAAAAGTCATTTGAACGTTTCAAAAGTACTGGTGTCGTAGTTTATATGATATTTAGTATTTAAAAATTAATAACGCAATCATTAATAATAGTAGGAATAATAGTATTTATAATAGTATAATTATTAATAGTATGCAAATAATAAGTAAAAGCATATTTAACCATTTTTTTTGTTTAACTTCCAATCCTTATAAATATATATTATACATTATGTATTGGTTTAACTAAGGAGGTAGGGTAAATCTCCCTCTACTGTGTCACGTTGCTCCGTCCACACCAATAAGAGTGTAAAACTATAGTTAAATAAGTTTAACCAATTGAAAATACACTGCTCAAAAGAATTAGGTTAATGCATGGCTTAAACCTTTTAACCCCTCAATTATTTCATTTAGAATTATCACCTAGCAATTTGTTTCTAAGTTGAGCTTGAACTTATTTATCGTTAAATGGAAGAACCATATCTTTTGAAGAATTAAATTATATTTGTTTTAATTAAATTACAATATGAAAAACATGGTAAAATAAAATTAACTTCCAAAACATTTTATGAAATAAAATGACCCCAAATTCTTCACTTTTTGCATTCTCAGATGTTTAAAAACTGATGTTAACTTTTTTTTAACACATTTTTTTGAAAAAACTATTGTTATAATGCATTTTAAACTCATGATTCCAATTTGTTATCCAAAAATTTTAGTTAAAAAATTAAGATTTCTACCCCCGGTGCTTTACCATTTCGTTCAGAGTGCATAATGAAACTATTTTACAAATTTTAGATTTATAGAATAAAAAATAAAACGTTGGAACTGAAAGGTTTAAGAAAAGTACGCAAAATGCTCCCCTAATTGTTTTGAGCAGCATACTTAAAATATTATCGTCCTTCATATTAATAAAGTTTTACCACTTTTTCATTCAATGCCTTAATTTCTTCACATTTTATTTAATGTAAAAATAGCTACAATTTTAATTTCTCAAAGAAATGGATTCCCCTTATCGAAATCCAAATTAATTTATAATTAAGTTCATCCACATCAGCAAATCAAATACTATCGCTTAAACTTTTATAATCGACTTTATTTATTTCCAAAAATAGGAAGAAGAAACTTTCTCAATTTGTTTTGTTATCCTTTTTAAAATAGTTAATTTTTCGGTGCCCTTAACCCTGCAACTTTTTAATTTTATGATAATTTCATAACTAAGAAATCCATAATAAAATTTAAAACTAACTAATTAATTCTAACGAAGCACAACAATAATATTAAGTAAATGGTATATACATTATGCGAGATTAACTTTTAATTAAATTTTCGCTCAAACATGTGTGAATAGTTAAAATAAAAACAACTTTTCTTTCTTTTGGTGTCAAGGTCCTCCTAAGCAAGTCATGCTTCTTAGAAACAATATACAAGAGAAGTTTAAGTATAGTCTTTACTTTTAACCGGCCACGGACCTTTTCGAAATTAGTTTAGAGTGGTGCTATTAGTGTGTATAAAATAATATTATTTGGTACTTAATTTAAATTTAGCTAGTTAGTTTACTTTGAATTTCATTATATTAAAATAAATATTGTCGATTAATTTTACTTCGCATTAATTAAAAGTTGTTTTGCTATTTCTTGTGATTGTTGAAGCTGTTGTTTCATCAATAAACTAAATAACTTAATTGATAAAATGACAAATGACAGTGATTGCGCCCTCTAGAAGGGAAGGGCGTAGGCTACACTCTTAAAACAAACACTCCAAATTTAACTCAGTCTGAGTGGATTTCACTCCTCCAGACTGGAAAATGCACTTCTCCTTTTAGAGTGGATAATTTGTGTGTTAAACCTCCGACAGGATCACTCCAAACGAGTGATTTTAACTCAGTCTGAGTAAATATGCATGCCTTTACGGTGTCGAAAATGCACTTCTCCAACTGGAGTGGATTTCACTCTTTTGTTTTAAGAGTGTATATAGCCCATTACTCCGCAAGCTAGAAGAGACAGTTACAAGAGACACACAAAGAAGGACGCCACAAACACATAGACAAATAACGACATTTATTGACAAACACAAACATCCATGCCTTAGCCGGGATTCGAACCCGAGCCCATCATCTCCAAAGGCTGGTACACTAACCATTGCGTCAGTGGACCGGCAAATAACTTAATAACAATAATAATAAAGTAATTTTGATTAGCATCAATGTGTGAACATAATCAGTAAAATTACAAAAATAGAATGAATAGCCCAAACATTTTTATTCTTAGCCAGTTTCATTTGATAAAAAACCCACAATGGATGCATTGTTAAGTTGAATATTCACGAGAAGGTCTTTCTAAATGTAAACCCTTGAACTACTATTTGTCATTATATTATTCACTTAATCTAAGAAGAATAGCTAGCTTAATTAAGAGGTAAAGCCTAATAGGGGTCTGGAGCCACCCCCAACATAAGTATCAATTTCTCCCAAAATTATTATAATGTCAACAATTTAAATAAATGTAGCCAGACTTGATTTGTTTCAGTCATTAACTTTTCGACTATGAAATCATAATTAAATTTTCATAAATCATATTTTATTTACTCTTCTTTTCATTTGAAGAATCTATAAAAAATAAACCGCAGAGAATTAATATATCATTCATCATATCATCAATACCATTGTATAATTTTTATATATAGCTAGTTGAATATAATGAACAAAACTGAAGAGCTTAGTGGAAGAACGCGCTAAGTGACATTTTTGAAAAAAATGGAGATTTCTGTGTCAATGAACATATTACTAACTTCATTAACGATGGTATGTTTCCCTTTTTTCATCAAAATTAAATTTAGGGTAGGCGAATACCCATAATTCTTAAATTTTTACTATTACTTTAAACTTTTCCAAATTTGGCATAGTGATTTCAAATATAATGAGCAATGCATTTTAGACAATTTTTTTTTATTTAAATATAGTTGATTTATTTTAAACGGTGCTTTTCAAATAAAAAAAGGGGTTTGCTCCAACACTTCTAGTATAAAAAGTGTTACATTAATTTACCTGAAATTTTTACAGATGCTATTTCAATATATATCTGTGCCATGAACCTCTAACATCCGGTGTAAATCTATAAGTTTTTTTAAAAAAATGTCCAAGTGTAATTTAATCGAAAAAAAAATCCTTTTTTGTGTGGTTAATTTATAACATTTTTCTTAATAACTTCTTTTCTTGTAATTTGTATGTAACTCTTAGGAAAAGAGGGTCAATGCATGCATCAGTTCAAAACGATGAATTCAACACATAATTAATGTTTATATGATGAAAATTTAATGTGGTAGACTTGTTAGCGTAAACCTCCTTTTTTAGTAGAAAAACACCGTGTAAAATAAATAAATTATATTTAAATTTAAAAAAAAATGCCGAAATAGTATTATTCATTATATTTGAAATCAGTATGCCAAATTTGGAAAAGATTAAAGCAATAGTAAAAATTTTAGAATTTTGGGGGATTTTGTATATCCGCCTACCTTAATTCACTATTTACGATTTACAAGTTCCATTTCAATAGATCTGAGTGCAAACAAAAAACTTTAAAAGCTCATTTTCTCATTTCCACCTATTTGCCACTTAGCACGTTCTTCCACTAAGCTATTCAACTGTACTGTGAACTGTAATACTTCTGGTCACCCTAAATTAATTGAAATTTCAAATGTGGCCATGATATAAATCCATTGCTTCTTTTCAAAATGAATTTCTATTTTTTTTCGGAAACTCTTCAACTTTTACCCAACATATTCTTGAATGTCTAATTAAGGCAGAGTCAGCTCCGATTTCCGGATATTTGTGCTTTTTTTACGGAAATTCTTCGACGTCTCGATGGCTGTTAATGACATTTAGTGCAGGTCGTAAACCTTCGTATTACAAGGGTACCGGGTCATGAGGATAGAGACAGCTCCTACTCCTAAAAGACCATTTTGATTCGATTTCATAATTAAATTAGTATGTACGGTAGGTACATATATATTCCAGCTTGTGTGCTTGTTCAGAGAACCGCTTATAAGCTTTCGTCAAGTCGGACAGACACAGAAAGAATATTAACAGTCACAAAGAAAGGAATAACACATAGACAAATAACAACATTTATTGACCGTCTCAAACATCCATGCCTGACCGGGATTCGAACCCTACCCCAGCAGCTCCAAAGGCTAGCATCCTAACGATTACGCCACCGGGCGGCTAATAATTAAATTATTTTATGTTTAACTTCGTGGATGGTCTTACTTTCATAACTGCGTTAGCTATGGTTACATTACAAGTCGCGTCTCCGAAGTGTTTAGTTTAGTTTAAAGTTTTAGTTTAGTTTGAACTATCGTCGCACTAGAAATACGCTAGGGCTATTGGCGACGGGCGTCGTATTTTAGAACCACAGTCAAGTGACCAGCCGAAACCTGAGTAGGCACCAGGTCGGCCATCGGGCCCCACATTCCACCCTATATTGTCTCCGTGTTGGTCCATGGTGCTGTTGCCAGGTTCAGTCTCTACCTTACTATAGAACTCTTTGTCAGAAACTAAGTTCATTATTTGAAAAATAATTGACAAGTTTCAAGTGGACGTAATTCCGTCAAGTCTCCATTTAAAGGAATTCTTACCTAAACGCGTCAGATTATATTTTTAAAAAAATTATAAGCTGGTTTGTTGTTCGAAGGCTATTGAGCTAGAGCAGTATAATAAAAGTGTCTGTAGTTGTATATCTTTTCTCGCCAAATTCTTACCAAAAAACGGGCAAAATGAGCTAAAAGGTTTATATATGTTTATGATTGAAATTGCGATAACTTTTATGCTTGCATTAGAAAGAGTTTTTTTTTTCTATTTTTAAGGTAATATAAGTAACAGTATTTTAGGCTTTATAACGAGAGGGAAATAATAACATAAGTTTATTATTCTATAATGGATTAAATTGCTTATATACTTGGATCAATTACAACTGTTTTTTTATTCCTTAGTCCGTGCGTAGAACGGGTATTTATTTGCTAGTACTAAATATTCGAGAATGCATTTAACTTTTGCATTTGTTCGGCGATAATCTGTTGTCTTTTATAAAATATTTTTTAGGATTTACCAATTTATTGAATGCTTATTGAAAAAGAAATGAATATATAATTCAACAAATTACTTATAAGGAACAGGACCAACAACTGTTACGTATAAATTGAGAAGCCAGTATCGATTTCTTTGTGAAAAAAAATGGTTAATTATGTTGGAAATGTCGCATAGAACCACCCAAATTTTCAAGGGTACTGCAATAAATAACTTAAAGATAACAGACACTAAAAGGGTTGGAGAATTACAGAAATTACCAAGAGACATGACGTTTATGGTCAATAACATTTGAATACTATTTTGCGGTGATTTAGGCGTGATGCCTTCTTTTCATTGTAATTCATGTAGATATATATTTAAATGGAACCAGTTTTTGGTGATGGAAGTTGAATTATGCTATAAAGGTGTTTGAGGGTTCTGAATTCGTTTTGTATAGCGTTGGTCTAGGTGTTTATCACGATTTTTCGATTGTTGAAATGCAATGTGCAATTTCTTTTATTTAATTAGGATAGCGTCTTGAAATATTGTCATAAAAAGGGGCAACGTTTTCAGAATTGTCGTAAAATGATAAAACGGTTTTCATTTTGTTAACGAATAAAAAAATAAAAAAAAATTAGACCCTCAAAATAATGAACTAGAAATAAAGTTAGGTAATTTTAGTATTTGTTTTAAAAAATAGTAAATTAATTCATAGCCTCAACCGATTGTACACGATGCACTTTACTAATAAATTTTTGATGACTACATTTTTGACACTTTGAGCCTTTATTTTTGATACTTATACAGTCTACATTTTTGATGAATAACCTAAGCTATGATACTAAAATTTAGTTTGTATTTCTTTAAATATTATTATTTTTTTAATTATTGGACAAGGATAATAATTTACTGCCAATGAAGACCTTTAATAAGGAAATGTATTAATCCATTATTAAAAAGCCTCAGGGTAAGAGTTACTTTAATACAAATTTATTTTCAAATATAAACAAAATAATCTTTTTTTTCTCATTTCAATCTCTAGTTCAGTGAGTGAAAATAAAAATAAGGCTTGATCATCACCGGTCTTTTATTTTATCGTTTATAATTGTATGTAAGTATCTCAGGTTTAAAAAGTAAAGAGTTGTAATTTACCATTTAGTCTGGTAGCTTCTGTTATGTTATTTTGCCACTCTATTCAAGCAATTTGAATTATAATTGCAAAAAAAAAAATTATTTCCGGTCTAAAGATTAACTAAGATGCAAAAAAAAAAAATACATTTCGATAATTTGGTGAAATTTTTTGCAATTTTGAGATTATGGCACCAAATTTGATGAGAACTTAAAAACGGCCACAAAAGCTAGAGCTATCTCTTCCCGAGATCGACGAACCAACTAATAAAGCATAGAAAATCAATCTTCGTTACATCAGCACCGCCTTATTTCTTTCACAGTTTACTCCTAACTTACCCAACCATCCCTACAAGCGCGACTTTTCGAATTGGAAAAGAAAAAACCGCCCGCCCACCTCAGAACGCAAAACAAAACCGAAACCAAAACTTTTATTTTTAATCCCCAGCAGTTAAAGTTGCGATCACGCGCCGATTCGGATCAATGACGAAGAAGATATTCCGTGGGCACGAGGGATACATGTCCCATCCATCTTCGGACACTACGGGCATGCCTTTGATGACCCCGGCTGAACCTAAACCGAGGATGTCGCCACAAAAGTGGGATATTCTTGCTCGTAAGATCGAATGCACCATTTGTTCTTTCTGTATGGGTCCTAGAGAGAAAGCCATGGTGATCTGACAAAGGTGTAACAGATAATTTGAGTCGACTACTATTTGTATAACATTAGTGACTGACGGCCCCTTGGGAGGGACTAATAACACCTAGGCCTAGGTCTGCCTACAAAATTAAAATAGGGACATTTTTAGATTTTTTAAATTATGATCAATATTGATAGCTTAAGATTGCAATTATCTATTTATTTTTAAAAAAGGGATACTTTGCTTTGGGGGGAGGGAGGATAACATTTACCGAAAATTTAAAAACAGTTCACTAAACCTGTTGTTGCTGCTTATCTCCTTGGTTTAACAGAGCTAAACCAGGTCTATGATGTTTGTAACTCGTAAAAAGTCCAGAATCATGACTGTATTTTCATAGATATCGTGTCTGGAAAGTCCCAGACACTCCAGGATGTGGCCAAGTGCCGCCTGTTTGATGGAACACTTCGGGCAGATAGGAAAGGTCTTCTTCCCATTCGTGTAACTAAACCTAAATATCTAAATTTAAAATTATTTTCATGATAGGTAGGGTTTTTTTTTAAATCGAGGTAGTTTGAAGTTGTGAAATAGTTAGATGCATTTTCTTATCCTTTTGACTAAAAACAGAAGAAAATACAAGTTGAAAATGCACTTAAAGATTTCAGCGCTGTTATTGAAACTCAAGTCGAAACCACTCTCGCCATCTCACCCATTTTCAAATGTTATGTCCAAGCTACGACAATAAAAATGACAAGAAATTGCGCGCGCATGGAAATACCTATACAAATTGGTCAGGCATGCGCGCGCACTGACCTCGAATGGACCAAATTGCATATACATTTCCATGCGCGCCCAATTTCTTGTAATTTTTATTGTCGTAGTGTGGACATAGCATAAGAGTAAGTGCTTCAAATCGTACACAAATTTAGGTAATTATTTGTCTGACAAAATAAAAGGAAATAATATTAATTTTTTAAAAAATATTCTTTTTTTTTCCATTGTACTTCCTTTTTTTGGTCTTTTTTATTCACAATCAAAAAAAGGTACAAGTTAAAACTTTGTTATACCAGAATCGAGATACGTCACCTAGATCTTATCGGTGTTTGTCCTCAGATTCACAAGCCGAAAATGGTAATGGGAGCCGCCCACTGGTCGTAGAACTCTCCCTGCTTTTTCAATTTTAAGTTTGTGAAGTGTCGGTCCAGGGAGTTTTATTATTCATTAAAGATAAGTTTTATTACTGAAGCAAGTGAACAATCTGGTTCCTCTCTATTACCTTGAGGAAAATTCCTCAGGACTTTATTAGCTAAGGGGATTGTGGAGTTTGATTGCTGCTGAAATGTCGATATTCTTTCACACATGGACCAGAGAACAAAATTTGTACCTGGTTTATGTTGGCTCAAATTTTCTACTCTTTGTCTGTAGGGTAGGTTTATTTTTATGAATCTTGTCAAAATCTAAAGCTCTGTCAAATTAATTTTCACACGCTTTTAGATTTGGTGAAAACAGTTGTGGCTTTTTGATTGACTTGCCAATGCTGTGGGCTTCTCAAGGTTAGAGGTCACTGTCGAGCTAGATTTTCTCAAAGAATTTTCCATCCAGTACACCATACGGTCCATGTAATTAGTTTATCAGTTAAATTTCCAAAAGAGCAAATATTTTGCCGTATTAGGAATACTTCAACACATTATGGAAGGTTCACATATAAATTCTTCTTCACTGGTCCCCTTTCTTTCAACTGTGAGTATGAACTTACTCTTTCATAAATGCTGTTACGTTTCCCTACAAAAGGAATTTTGAATACCAATAACTACTTCTTCATACCTTCATCTTGTTTTAATTTCAAGGCAGTCAGTATCGATTCCGCTTGGTCGCCCTTGCAGCAGAATCAAGCAGTCAATTTGTCCCCTTTCTGTTTCGGTTTTCAATTTGCTCAGCATCACTGAGCGATACCTTTCGTAATGACTCTTCCATTGTGGTTAATCGGTTAATAACTAATGTTTGCAAAGTCAAACCGATTTTATGGCTGGTATGTCGTTGTATAAAGGAACAATATCCATGATGATCTAAATTTTCGAAACGATCCATTCACGTAAACAAATATTTTTCTAACTGGCTTTAAGTTCCGTTTTATAGACGAGCGCATTACTCACTTAACACGTGGTATGTGTTGATTTTACTATAATAAGTAATCGGCATCACACACTAAGACGATTTATGTTTCTGTTTTTTCCAAACTTGATTTATGAAGTGTTAACATGCTAGAAGCTTACTTTATAACTGATTACAGTTACGCTACATTACATATACAAAAAAAGCTGTTAAGGTTAGAATCACATTTAACACAGCCATAAGCTTTTCTGTTCATACAAAATGATTTCTGAACACACAATTTAACAGCTTAGCAGTTACATTTATTAATGAGGCATTGAAGTAAGTTTTGCATAAACCCTTTTTTTTTATAACAGTAACATTGAAAAATTCGTTATTAAAAGTGCATTAACCACAGAGTATGACATGTCCTATGAATTTCCAGATTCCGGACATTGCGGCAACCTTAGATGACCCATAGTGAACACTCTTAAAACAAACACTCCCAATTTACCTCAGTCTGAGTGGATTTCACTCCTCGAGACTGGAAAATGCACTTCTCCTTTTGGAGTGGATCCTTTGTGTGTTAAACCTCCGACAGGATCACTCCAAACGAGTGATTTTAACTCAGTCTGAGAAAATATGCATGCCTTTAGGGTGTCGAAAATGCACTTCTCCAACTGGAGTGGATTTCACTCTTTTGTTTTAAGAGTGAACCCGATGTTACCACAAATTTTTTTTTTCACTTTCTCACACATAAACATGGAATTTTCCTGCACTCTTAAAACAAACGAGCGATTTTAACTCAGTCTGAGTTAATTTTCACTTCTCCAGTGTCGAAAAAACCCTTCTCTTACAGTAGTGGATCCTTTGTATGTTAAATCTGCTACAAGATCACACAAAACGAGTGATTTTAACTCAGTCTGAGTTAATATTCACTCCTTTCCAGGGTTGAAAATGCACTTCTCCTACAGGAGTGGATTTTACTCCTTTGTTATAAGAGTGGAGTATCATCCAAATAGCTGAATTTAGAATGGGGCTATCTTCAGACAAGTATTTCCATTTCGTCGAAAGAAACTGTGGCAATTTTCAATCGTTTTTGTTGTAAATTTTTCAGAACAAATTAGTTTCGTTATTTTTTTAAAAAATTAAAAAACAAACAAAATTATGCAAGAAGAAATTATAATCCTGCATTTTAGTTTCCTTAGAAATGTAAATATGCCTTCGAATGAGACAACTCTGACTTTATGGACAATAAACAACTCATTAAGATGTGACAATAATCCTCATCAAAGTTGATAAATATTTCCGAAACACCCCTTCAGCATTCGTGTCACGTAAAATGCCGATAAAAGAACTTTCACCTTCATCAAGCAACTGACTGGACTTCTCTGGCGGGAGAAAAAAGGTGGAATATGGTTTTACAGAAAAAACAAACGCCTACCAGAAACTCCTTGTGCTACCACTGAACTTTACATTGAAATTTCATAAGATAAATACCATCCCAGCATAAGTTTTGTCTCCAAAGAGTTTTTTTTTACATCCTGATTTGTTGGTTGGTTGGCAGACATATATTTTCAGGCTTGTGTGCTTGGTCGCAAGGACCCGCTTATAAACCATCGTCAAGTAGGACAACACAAGACATGCACACATACACAAATGACAGATGCTGCCATCTGTCGCCACCTCCACAATTTAGACATGTCCCTGAAGGGGAGGGAAGTTTTCTCCAGGGACCTGTACCCATAGGAAACTGTGCAATGACCGCCCACAGGACTTTCGGACCCAACAGATTTAAGGAGCACGTACTCCGCATATACTCGGTGGGTTTTCAGCGACCAGGACTCGATCGCGGGACCTTCCGATCCGGAGATCGAGACTCTGACCCAGGGCGCCCCACCGCCCCTATCCCAGCATAAGTTTTGTCTCCAAAGAGTTTTTTTTTTTTACATCCTGTACACCATCGATGTTGTTGTTATACAGCTGGAACGGATATTTTCTTCGCAATTTAACACTGATTTATTTAACTGATTGAATAGCTAGTGATAATTTAAAAGTTTTTTTTTTTTTTTTTAAGTTTTCAATATTTATGGGATTGAGGTAATGGATCGGAGATCAACTAGTGCCCACAAAATCGTTGCTTTCTTCTTGGTTATTTATTTTTATGACCCAAAGCCTGAGTTTAATCTGGAAAGTAGGTTTAGTTGATATAGTTACGCACCAATACAATTAATATCTAATAAGTTATTCCGACTTTGACATTTTTTCTGTCACTATGATAAAGCGTGCTAGTGGTCAACGACTTTGGATGTAGATGGTCCGAAAGCTTAACTATAATCATTGGTCATGGCATCATGGCAACAAAGTTGATATTTTTTTTATAAAGCAGTTCACTGTGTGTTGTTAAATGTATGTAAGCTTATTTAAATTTGAATAATATTTTTGCGCATACTGTGTAAAATAAAAACACTTTGATAGACGCTAATATGTAAAAAGTTTATTATCTGAAGTTAACGTTTCATTAACGGTCTTCTTTATTTATTTTTCTTTTTTTTTGTTATAAAATTTCCTCTAATCCAGCAAGTTACAACTTTGTGACACCAGCATAAGATAATAACACTAGAAATGAAAGGACTAATTGTATGTAAAACTTACATTCCCCCAAGTAAAACTAAAATATATAAAGAGTCCGCTTTGGTGATTTTCGCCGTCAATGGCGACTTTTTCTGATTATGCTAAATTCAGTGGGATCAAATCGCCAATGAAGATGCGGAACACTGTATCAAAGTTTGGAGAAGTTTTGCAACCAGACACTTCAAATGAAATACAGGGCCGGATTTCTAAATAGGCTAAGTAGGCTGTAGCCTGGATGGGCAGATTTTTAAGGGCGGCAAATTTTACTACCAATTAATGTGGCATTCAGCATAAAAAATATTATAAAGATACAAAAAATTTTAAGAAAGAAAACAATTAGCATTAATGCGCAAACCATAAACGTATATATACTAAGCATGTACTAATATTTCGTAGCAAACATGGTTACTGAGAGGACAATTGCGCCCCCACATCCCGGATTTTAAAATATCAACCAATTTCGCTTTCGATTTTGTGTGTAAAGGTACGTAGATGATTCAAATATGTGCATCTATTTTAAACAGCACACACCACCCAATTTTGTAGCTAATCAGTTACCTTTCCAAAAAGGGGGATAAATTGTGACAGTGGCGGCAAATCGATCGTAGCCTACAGACAGCAAATTTTTAAATCCGGCCCTGATGAAATAAATAGGGGCATTGGTAAGAAAAGTCCGCCTGCGCACACAATATTTGAATAGCTAAAATTATAAAACGGTCAAGTCGTCAGGAAAATATCCATATACACTTGTTCTTTCCCTACAACTTTGAGAAGAAGAAGCTTAGAGGAAAACTTCCCCGAGGATTTGACTCTTTCTTTCCTTTTAGCGATTCATTTGAGATGTCGATGAATAACCCGGTACCTTGTTTCACAAAAGGTAGCGTGGGTTCCGACGATATATGAGGTTGTGCATTATCAAGTCAGTTGCTGTCCCATTATTTAGAAAGCACAATGACATAGATCTGGTATTTGGAGAAAGTGTTGAACTGGAGAAGATCTGGGCAGACGCTCGTGAGACACTCCCTCCTTATCAGACTGGCATTAGGAAATAATGATCAGTCAATGAGGGTTTCAACAGCAAAAAGATTGTAAAAGGCGTGCGTCCGTTTTAAAGACATGGTGTGGGGATGTTGAATGAATTGTGGCGACATTGGAGTTGCTATGGAATGGTGTTCTATGAAGAGGAACGAATTTTAGCAAGAATATATATATTTTCAAGTTCAAATATTCTTTTGAAAAAAAAAAAGGAAATTTTAAAGTATATTTTTTATTTGTAATGGTTTAGAGTTTGTGGCAAAGGTACAATTTTAAAACAAAAGAGTGAAATCCACTCCAGTTGGAGAAGTGCATTTTCGACACTGGAAAGGAGTGAATATTATCTCAGACTGATTTAAAATCACACGTTTGGAGTGTTCCTATCGGAGGTTTAACACACAAAGGATCCACTCCAAAAGGAGAAGTGCATTTTCCAGACTGGAGGAGTGAAAATCAATCAGACTGAGTTAAAATCGCTCGTTCGTTTTAAGAGTTTTAAAAAATATATCCTCACAGTGAAATAACAAAAAAAAATTATCTATTTCCACAGTGGTCAACAAAGAAGCCCTTAAACTCCTAGAACAGCTGGGGGTAAAGTCGGCCATCAAATTTTTATAAAAGTAATGTTAACATCAATATGAGTGGATAATAATATTGTGATGGTTTGCTGACCAGTGAGAAGGGGAATCAATGACCAATAAATGAGAATAAAAGTTTAATTTGAATAGTGTTACCGTTATTAAGGGAACTACCGTGCGACCCAGGGTTTATAAAGATAGTTTGTATACTTAACAATCAAACATTTGTGAAAATAATTCGAATATATCTGCAACATAAAAAATGAAATTTGTCTCTACCCTCTTTAATGGTTATGTTGGAAGGCTATACAGGTATTTACACTTAAACTCAAAAATTGAATTATGGGAAAATTGGATTTGCAAAGAGCAATGGAATTGATGAATCATGGAGCAATAAAATGCGGCTGAAATTTCTCCGGAAGATTTTTCTGAGAGCTAAACAGCTCTATCTATATTGGTTGGTTGGTAGACATATGTTTCCAGAATTGTATTGCTTGGTCAGAGACCCCCTTATAAAACTTCGTCAAGTAAGGCAGACACAAGACACATACGCAACAGATGCTGCCATCTATCGCGCGCCACCCCCACAATTTAGACATTTCCCTGAAGGGGAGGGAAAAAGTCTCCAGGGACCTGTACCTGTAAGAAACTGCGCAATGACGGCCACAGGACTTTCGGACCCAACATATTTAACGAGCACGTACTCCGCATATACTCGACAAACACAAACATCAATGCTTATCGGGATTTGAACCCGGGCCGAGAGGTCGGCGCCTATCCAAATCAAACTGTCTTTCAAAAACATTTTTTATCTAAAATTTAAAAAAAAAATCCAACTGTATTCTTTGGCCGATAATCTGCTAGTGTAAAATATAATCTCGTTTTGACCACTAGATCCTATTTTACAAGAGTCTTTAGTTAACGACTTGTACCTTTCCGAGAGCCGCCTCGGTGGCTGAATGGTTAGTGTACTAGCCTTTGGAGCTGCTGGGGTCGGGTTCGAATCCCGGTCAGGCACGGATGTTTGTGGCAGTCAATAAATGTTGTTATTTGTCTATGTGTTATTCATTTCTTTGTGACTGTAAAATTTCTTTCTGTGTCTGTCCCACTGGACGAAAGCTTATAAGCGGTTCTCTGAACAAGCACACAAGCTGGAATATATATGTATCATACCATACCATACCATACCAAACCATACCTTTCCGAGTCTATGGAAGATTTTTAAGTTGACTGATCTATGAAGTGGACGATGATGTAAATTTTTGCAAGCCCATCATCTCAAATTCACAAAAAAAGAAGAGACGCGATCTCATGACTTGGCTCTATGTTTGCCGATGTGCTTTGTCAAATCGAGAACCGCAGGCCTATTACGTAACAGGTGCACCTTGCGTAGGAGGACAAGTGAAGTGGCAAAAGGTGAATGGGGAAAACCTCGGACATTCATTTTTTAGCGATAGGAACATTTTATTATTTTATAACGACCCTGGTGAGGTTGTTTACATTGAATGTGGCCGTAGTAAAATTTGCCAAAATGCTGCGGCGGTTTACGAAAAATGTAACTTACATTTTACTAAAAGTGAATTTCTAATTTTATATATGAATATTAAAGATGATATATTTAAGAAATGTAGAAATTTGTTTAAAACACCTAGAGCTTAAGAGAATGACACTTTATTTTTTTAATTCTTAGCCATTATAAATATTATTTTTAAACGCATTTCACTAAAAGTAATAGCTTGACAGTTAAAATTATTTCAAACTTATTGGTGAAAGGTAACGTCTGATGATCACATCGAAGCAGAGGGAAGTTTGCGAACGTCAAAATCTAATGAATAATAAACATATATTAATTATGACATCTGTCAACATCTATTTGACAAAACTGTAACTGGCCTTATCGTGAAAAGTGAGTTGCTTAATTTCGTAGGCACATCGTTTCAATTTAACGAATTCTGCAAGTCAGTTGCAGGTAAAAAGTGTGCAACAAAGCAATAAATGTTTTTTCTACATTGGACTCGCATCATATTTCTTCATTTAAAACCCATTGTACTCTTAATGAACTAAGTTTCAGATCGGTCACTTCAGTTCCCACGCTATCTTTGCACAACGGATCAGATTTACTGTACGGTAACCCTTGGCGCGATTTTTTCTGATTTGGCGATAAATAATGTTTTGTGGCAACCTGTCTAATTCGACTGATGATTCGAACTTTTTGACTTGCAACGATGACGTTTTCCGACTACCCCACCTGACCATTATTTAATAGCGCAGTATAGAGAGCGTGACGTCAAAAGACGCCAGAATACGGACTTTTGGCGTGATTTTGGAAAGTTCACCTAGGAGGGTTACTGTACTGATCCATTTTGCAAAGTGAGATAGCACAGGTGGGAACTTAAGTGACGAGATACAGTTCTGCCACACTAACACTGCGATCTGTGGAAACAAATAGCTGCCGTCTAGCAGGCGTCACTTTCGTATTGAAAGTCTTGTGATTTCCTCCACAAATGCCGGAAGGGTTCATGGGCAAAGGGAATGATATCAGCAATTAGAGGGGGAGGTACATCATCTCTATAAAGAAAGTCATAGTTGCCGAAGACCGTCTGTATTAAATGAGTAGAATTTGTGGTTTTTTTATGAATGAAAAGTTACGCGATGTTATCAGGGGGCTTAGGGGAAAGCCCAGGTTGCTTCTAGTGATTTCGAAAATTGTGAGTAATTGATGATGTCGTTTAGAGTATTGTATTTAAATTTAATAAGATGATGTGTTATTACCATATTCTAAAAAGAAGATGCATATGAATCGGTGAGTGCAGAAACCACTTCAGTCAAAAAAAACCCGAAAACTCGTTTCCAATGAAAATAAGCGTAGAAAGGCTAGATTCCTGTTGGGTGCAAAAACTACGTTAGTCTGTTGAGTAGTTCCGTAAATAAATGACGTTTGTTTCGAGTGTTGAGTCAATATCACCTAGATTAGGAGGCCGAAGAACCAAGCAACACAACGTCACACTAGTAGACCAATTTCGATTTGTTAAACAATAACGTAGCATCTTAAGATGACGTCGCATCTTCATTCATCTTATCTTAAAGCACTGTATTCAAATACAAGATCTAGTCACGAATGATCATAGGTCAAAACCACAGAATCGGTCCACTAATATGACGTCAAGCATTTAGTTCGCCGGCCTTCTAATCTAGGTGGTATTGGTTGAGTGCAGAAATAATGGAGGAGTTATAACGCTTTTTCTCCCTCCTGAAAAATTTGAAATTTGTGACTGACGTTGTTTCTGCACTCATCGATTCATTTGCAGTCGGGCCAAAAACCATTATCAAATCTGATTTGCCGAATGAAGCTATCGATCAATTTGCAGGAAGCCTACACTCCGCGCCAACCTAACTTGGGTAAAAACAAAGAGTAAAGAGGCAGAGGGAGGGCGCGATTGGTCCATTAGTTAGAAACTCTTGTAAGGTAATATTTACATACAAAATGATCTGATACAATTTAACCAAAATTCACTTTTCATTCCGATGAAATTGCCAAATTTTCTCAAATAATATTCAAATCTGTTAGACCTTAAATGAGATTAATGTTTTAAACATGTTTTTCTGGATGGATTCACAAATAATTTATGGAACTCTTTACATCCGCGGAAGGATCTTCTCCATAGCATATTTCTATTTACCCAACTTAGGTTGGCAAGGTTACCCAACTTAGGTTGGCAAGGAGTGTACAGGAAAACAATAGATTTGTTTATAAATAAAAAAAATCACAGTTTTATTCAATGCTTAAATGTAAATTTTTGTGTAACGTTCAGTGAACTTAGACATGTTAAACAAATGAAATTAATGTTTTAAACATGTTTTTTTGCAATTTCATTTAAAAAATGCGTTGTTTTCGCATGCGGAATAATTTAAAAAACAGGACTTTATTGCACTAGTGTGAAAAGTAGGTCATGTGACATGTTTTTCACACTAGTGCTTTTTGCTTTTTCGATGATTTCATTAAACTGCTATTGCTCTTTCAAAAACGTATATTTATTTAGGCTTACATCTACAAGCATATTTCAAAGCGTGTTATGGCTATCAGCAGTGGCATTAAAGCTCAAATTCTATTTTGAATTGATATTTATCTTAATTTCACAGTTGTTGCAGTTTTGTATAGTAATAGCTGAAGGCACTGATGACTGTCCTACGACAAACTCGGATTTCTTGGCTTGAATGTCTGGTGCCGATTCGCCAAACAGCAAATTAGCAACGTTTATTTTTCTCGAAATGGACTCTTCAACGTATCCTTCTGCTACTGAATTGGACTTCCATCCGCCATGTCGTTTCAGAGTTGTTATATCTGCTCCTTTATTCGATAGGAGAGATGCAGACGATCTGCGAAAGGCATGTCCAGTATACAGTTCCGGGTTTTCCAAATTTAAAAATTTGGCGATATTACTTGGCACTTTACCAATGGTATTTATGCCTATCGGCTGTGTCGAACATTTCCCATTAGAATAAAAAACAAACAGACGACGATGTGGGGTTTCTGGCTTTCGCAGAGAGATATACTTTCTATATAGATTTAAAACATTAACACCGCCCATTTCTCCACTGACAACAAAAGATCTTGGATGGTCTGTTTTGTTGACTTCTATATTTACAATTAAAAGCGTACCTTTATCTTCGATGTCCTCAATTGTAAGTTTGTGTATTTCATCCCTTCGGCAAGCGCCATATAAACCGAAAAGCATAACAATCTTCATTGCAAGAT
Organism: Hylyphantes graminicola; assembly: GCA_023701765.1. Taxonomy (NCBI): domain Eukaryota; kingdom Metazoa; phylum Arthropoda; class Arachnida; order Araneae; family Linyphiidae; genus Hylyphantes; species Hylyphantes graminicola. Next base: position 18,574,943 of record CM043119.1, read on the forward strand.
ACTTATCATCTGGGGCTTCTTTGTAGAACCGTTGCATTTCTTCTTCCAAAAACACTTTTGCCTTTTTTGGACGGTATCCGACGGAATTTCGTTTTAGAAATGCTTGCAATCTTGCATAAGTTTTTATATTCATATTTTCCTTTGCCATCAATTGTGCTCGAACCATGGAGTATTCTGACCATAATGAGGACGATTTCACTTGCTTTGATCTTTCTGAAAAATACGCCAATAACACAGTTTCGTTTATTCCGTTGACGTTTTGCGAATTGCACCAATCTTCAAATCTTCTGTAAGCATTATCGTAAGTTTTCTTCGACTTCTCGGGAAGTAAACTAAGTGTTGCAGCTTCAGCTGCTTCTACTATTTCCGTTGGTAAATTAAGAACGTTAAAATCCATTTTACAAAATGTGCAAAATGTCTTCCAAATAAAGATAGTATGGCCGTTGTAATATTTTTAATGGAATTGCAAAAAGTTTTGTAGCTATCGCGTGCGAATTAAGGTTTTGTTACTCGTTTCATTTTATTTCACTCGACCTCCGGTCTCGTGAAATAAATATCAAACTCGTAACAAAACCTTACTTTTCGCACTTGTTAGCTAAATAACTATTCTGAATGGATTCACAAATTATTTGTGGAACTCTTCACATACGCGGAATGATCTTCTCTATAACATACTTCTATTTACCCAACTTTGGTTGGCGAGGAGTGTAAGCAAACCATCTTGGCGAATTGTTCGACGCCATTTTAAAGTGGATGTTGTATAAGATTACTGCATCGACTGGATGACTTTCTGACCCTAAAAAAACTATAATTATATTATATATTCCAACTATAATTATATTATAAACTATAATTATATATTAAGGTAGGCGATACCCAAAATTCTAAAATTTTTACTATTAGTTCAATTAATTCCAAATTTGGCATAGTGATTTCAAATGTAATGAACAATACCATTTAGGCATATTTTTTTATTTAAATATAATTTATTTACTTTAAACGGTGTTTTTCAACTAAAAAAAGAGGTTTGCGCTAACAAGTCTACCACATTGAATTTTCGTCCTGCAATCATCAATTATGTGTTAGATTCTTCGTTTTGAACTGATACATGCAATGACCCTCTAGAATTACATACAAACTACAAGAAAAGAAGTTATCAAGAAAAATGTTATGAATTAACGAAAAAATTTTTTTTTTCGGTTAACTTACACTTGGAGATTTAAAAAAAAATATTATATTTACACTAGATTTTAGAGGTTCATAGCACAGATATATATTTAAATAGCATGTGTAAAAAATTCCAGGTAAATTAATGTAAAACTTTTAATACTAGAAGTGTTAGCATAACCCCCTTTTTTAGTTGAAAAACACCGCTTAAAATAAATCAATTATATTTAAATAAAAAAAATTACCTAAAAAGCATTGTTCATTGTATTTGATATCACTATGCCAAATTTGGAAAAGATTAAACTAATTGCAAAAACTTTAGAATTTTGGGTATTCGCCTACCTTAATACAGTTTTCACTAGGATTCAAATCAATTCTATAATTAAATAAGTTGCAGGCTTTAAAAAAAATATTGTTTCTTTAGTATTAAAAGTCTTTTGATTTCCCCTACGAATGCTGGAAGACAAGATAACAAAAATTGCACAAGCTATCAGTTGGCTAAATACATTGTCAAAGTTAGTCATCATTATAAATTAAGTTAAAGTTTTCCTGTTTGTAAAAAAATAGGCAATTGTGGTTTTCGGATTTTGCTTGAAAAAGTTATTTGTAGTTCTACGGTGTTTGGGAAATTATGATTTAAAGATTTGTATCTTATGACGTCATTTAAACTTTATTTTACGCTTTTTACGTTCAATTACTTAATATAAGATATATGGAAATGAAAGTATTAGAAGGAGTGGAAAATCCAAAATGAAGATTTTGTGTTTTCTTTTCGTTTTGGAGGTTTATGAAAAAGTAGTTTTTGAAAATTAGTCCTTTTGTCAGACTGTCTGTACACCTGCAACACAACATGCATATAAATGTGATAAACTCTCCAAAATATTTTGGAAAATGTCTAATTGTTTGTTAGAATGAGAAACACACTGGCTCTTTTAAAACAATCTAGGTATTTATAGTATAAAGTTGTATTTAAACAAATATTACCTAGCTTCAAATATAAGTTGTGAGAAATTGTTTGTAGGATGCTATCATATATACATTGCAATGTTTAGTAAGATGTATGTTATTATTTAAGAAAACAATGTTATTACAAAATTTTGTTACGATATAATGTAAAATTCTACACTCTTCGTATTTAATATTGACATTGAAATAGCAAACTAGCTCTTAAGTTATTATTCAAACGCATATTGTGATTGAAAGAAAACACATTTAGTGGCAAAATTTTCTGTTTTATGTCATGAATTTTCAGTTTAAAAACGATAATAAACCTTTCCAGGAAATAGAAATAGTATCTTCGAGCCATGACAGAACAAAGTTGCTACCTTTTCATCAACCAGACTCGCCATTGAAAGTGACATAAAATTGAATACAATCCTCGCTATAAAAACAGTTTCCGACATTATGGGATTAGTATGTATTTGATGCTATATTGCAGTGATTATGTTTTCGCACAAACAAGCGTGGGTTAGCGGTTTTATAGCGTTGCATTCGTTCTTTTGTTACCTTTGAGATTAACATCAGATGACCGTTTCAAGCTAGTGTTATTGTTACTGGGATCTTGACCTTTCTTTCTTTTCTTTTTTTTTGCTCGTATTTTTACGCATCGCGGAAATTCCGGATTTTAGCATAAATAACAACAATAAAATATAAATTAACCATCTGAGCAAACTATTCTTGTTGACAGATTCTTGTCATACAGTCGTACAAACCCATCAAATGACTGTCAGGTTTTCCAGCACATAATTTGTAATACATTATAAATTTAATAATTTTAATATTTAAAGCTCGGGGAGCCATTTATTTCCATCTCTTTTTAGAACATAATTGTAAACTTTCAGTTACAAATTTTAATTTTATTTATTCAGTTTTCTATGCACATTACAGATAAAAAAATCTTTTTACATTGTACATTAAGCCAAACAATTAGGAAATAAAACAAACACGAAATAATTAAGTATCAAACAGACAAACACATTACTCAGATAAAGTTTGGAAACAGTTAGCTTTAAAATCATTAAAAGACATAGCAAAAATATGTAGGTCATGAGAATAGTTATTGTAAATTTTATAAAACTTATACACACACAAACAGAAATTTTGAATATAGTTGTAATGGGAAGAGCTATGAGAAAATATACGACGATAGCGTGTAAATCTATTTGGGATAAATAGATATACTGTTCTAGTTAGGTAGTTGGAATTAATTCTATTGGTAAGAACTTTATGGAAAAGTTTTAGACAAGAAACTTCACGACAAGATTTAAGGTTTAAGTAGAAATTAAAAATGTTACGCAGAGTAAATGAGATAGATCAAAAGAACTAGTATGAAAGATCTTAAAATATATAGAAAACGAAGGAAGCAATTTTGGACTCGTTCGATTAATTTTATTCTGTTGTCATAATAAGGGTCCCATATGAGCCTACAGTATTCTAAATTAAAAAGGACCTGTACTGAAATAAAGATTTATCAAAGTTAGTTGGAAAGTGAATTTATTAGTTTTTCGTTTGAGGAAACCAATAATTTTGTAAGATTTAGAAGTGATACTATTAACATCTTCAGAGAAATCAAAATTAAATTTTGACGTTGTATTTGTAATTTAAATGTTTTCACGAATCAAAATTATTATGTTTGAAAAAAGTGTTGCCATTAATATAAATTCATTTTTAAATTTTACAGTTTTTAGGGAATAAATGCTTAGGTTTGTTAACTTATGATTCAGTTTCGCACAAATTATAAATTAAAACTAGCTAAAAATAAAATAAAAAACTATTTCGAATCAACTCCTACCTTAATTTTGTTCGTGTATAAGGATGCATATACTTTTATCGGGTATCATAAATTAATTAACAAATAATGACATTTATATAAATAGATTTTTTTTGTAAGGTTAGCAACACCTTAGCAAATCATTTACATTTTCCAACAAATCTGAAGGAACACAGTAATTAGCTAACAAACTCAGAAAAAAAAAGAAAGAAATACTCTTTTACTGATTTTTTTATTTTTAACATGAACTAAAAATTTGTTTATTTGAATCCAGTAAAGTTTCAGTTGTAGTAAGATAATAAATTCCATAATATATACATTTTCCAAATTTTTTTAAAATTTTCTAAAAATAAAAAATATTCAAACAGTATTTCTGACTTTGCTAACTTTTTTTTTCACAGTGCTTTAATCTCAATAAGTTTTATTGAATACTGAAACTTATGAGCTAAGCACAATTACTTGCAGCAGAAGCAGAAGAAAATAATTATTTTTTACTTTAAATGTAGACGAGTAAGACTTTGTTTTTTTTACCAGAAATTAGAAAAACTTAATTTCAAGTTTAAAGACACCGAATACCCATGGAAGTCATATTAAAAAAAAAAAACGTTTAACCCAAATTCCAGTCTTAAAGCAAAAATACTTAAACTATTTGATAATTATGCTATTTCATTGAAATGTTCAAAAGGTTATTGTTTCGTTAGGATAACCTTCAATAACCTTTTAAACTTAAGATGAACACGTTTCAGGGCCTTAACTTTTAAACTTTTGCGATCAAATGATAAAATGTTTATTTTTAATAAACAAATACATCGTATAACGATGTTTTACAGGAGTTAAAGTTTAAAACAAAATAATGTTTAACATGTCAAAGTTCACTGAACGTTACACAAAAATTTACCTTTAAGCATTGAATATAACTGTGATTTTTTTTATTTATAAACAAATCCATTGTTTTCTTGTACACTCCTTGCCAACCTATGTTGGGTAAATGGAAATATGCTATGGAGAAGATAATTCCGCGACTGTAAAGAGTTCCATAAATTATTTGTGAATCCATCACGTAAGGTCTAACACATTTGAATAATATTTGAGAAAAATGTGGCAATTTTGTCGGAATTAAATGTCTATTTTGGTTAAATTGTATTAAGATAATTTTGTAAGTAAATATTACCTTACAAGAGTTTCCAACTAACGGACCAATTGTGCCTTTCCCTCTTCCTTTTTACTCTTTGTTTTTTAACCAAGTTAGCACGGAGTGTAGGGGTGCAATTTGTTTTGGCAAAGTTAGTCTACGAGAATTACACACAGTGTTTGGATGAAAAAAAAAAAAGAAATAAAATAAATCAAGTATGACTGGAGTTTCCTATTATTGTTTTGGTGTCTTCCTTAGAAATTTTGAACTTGAAGAGAGATAATTGTTGAGAATTTTAAAGTAAGATAGAGTAGAAGAGCATTTCATGCGTGACCACGTTATTAAAAACACTAGAGAATTTTTTTTTTGTATATTCACGGGGTCAAATTTTCTATTAAAATAAATAAAAATCAGAAACCGAAATAATGAGTTAACGAATTCTTTAACAATCTTCGTAACGTTACTCAACAGTTTGAGTGAAGCTTTGAGCACAAATCCCTATTATAGAAAAATAAGTACAACGGTTACATAAACAATAGAAATTTTAAAAAAATCGGGGGAAAAATATAATACCAGAATATTATATATGATATTTAAACAAGTTTAGGTTTGCCTCAAACACAATTGCACTTCTTATTGATGAAAAAAAATTCGATTCTATTGTGAAAAACTTTAATCATAGTCTTGGATTTTATTTAATTTGGAATAACAATTTTCATTGCTTTAACGCTTGAGGTACAGAAATTTTGTGGGGGAGGGCAGGGGAATCCCACCACCTCGGACAATGCCGCCACCCTTTGCATCTTGCCAGTGGTGTGTGTGGGATGGGTTCTGTGAGCGCTGACCTGTTGCAGGAAGCAAAGTTATTTGTAGTGGAGACTTTAATGGCTGTGCGGTGAGTTGGTGTAAAGTAATTAAAAAAAATACGGTTTTTAATTATTTTCATCCAATCTTGGGCCTTTTGAAATTAAGAGATATGTGACTGTTATCTCTAAGTTAGATAAATCAGTTACATATCATTGAAAAGAGTAATTATTTGGCTATATTATCACGTTGTTAGTTTGGACACCAGGCTATCTACATTCCCCTAAACAAGCCGTCTATTCCATTTTGTCTTACTGGGGTAATGCCGCCAACCACAAAAGGATGATGGCATAACCTGTAAAATAGAAATTTCATATATTGGCGCTACAACCTATTAGTTTTCGTTCCAGATGCTACGTATTCGGAAAAGAAGAACTGAAATGGCCAAATCGACCAACGAAGCTTTTAAAAAAACTGCCCAGTTAGTTGCAAATGGAAATTTAATAAAAGTGTAGCTGTACCCATCTGTACAATTTGACATTCCAAGGTTAATTAAACCTATTTTAGTATTATATGTATTGCTTTATTATATCATTTTCCATTATTTATAGATTATTTGCTTTGTTTACTGATGTGGCGGCTTAACCCCAGTGGTGTGGCGGCATTACCCCAGGTAGCGGGAGCGGGGTAATTCCGCCACTGTGCAAGAAAACAATTTAATTCAGTTTCTATTAAAGATTTAATTTTTAAAAATCACCACACGATAGATTATGAACTGTAGTATGCTATGCTCATTACAATTTACATAATTGCAACACAATTCTGCATGAAAATTCAATTTCCCTTAAGGTGGCGCCATTCGCCTTTTCTCCCCTAATAGTTATTAAGATACATTTTGAAGCAGGAAATATAAATGTGAAGTAGCATTTATATTTATAACTTTCGTAAGAAAGATGCAAACTTTTACAATGAGTCAGTTGTGACTATTATTTTGTTTACAAAGAAAATTATGTAAAATGTTCGAAGATAACATAAACAACACTACATATCGATAGATTTTCAAAACGTTTTATTGATACTCCAGTTCATTATTATATTGCTCTTTTAGTAATCCTCTAACTCGTCAGTTGAATAGGTTTCTAAATTACGAAGCATAATTGGCTACATTTAAACTCCTGCTGAAAGGCACCCGGTAATTATGACCTCCCTTTTAACACAATACTTTTTGTCGGGTGTTCTTTTATATGTTTTAAACGCAACTTATTTTCGGTAACATTTAAAGTCTCCCCTCAATTTTTTTTAGAAATACTTCCTTTTAAAATTTATTACTTATAGCCATTTAATTCATGGTTTATTAATTTTTTTATTCGTTATAAGTTAGACACATTTCATTCTAGAGGTATACACTCTAAAAAATGAATGCTCAAAAACGACGAAATTTTACTTAGTTTTGACGATTCCATTACTGGCAAATGCCCCGCGAGTTATCGTTTCCTCAAAGTGAGGAAATTTGAATCGTTATTTTTATGAGGATTTGAATGTCGTCCAATCTAAAGAAATATTTCGTCATCTTTGAGCATGTGAGTACAACAATGAGATTTTGTTTCCTCAAAATCAAGATACAGAATCGTCAAATCACAATCGTAAATGTGAGGATTCGCGTTTACTCAAAAGTCACGTGATAGTTTGACGAAACAATCCTCAAAATTAACGAAATGAGGCTTGAGGATTCATGAATCGTCAAAAATGAAAGTGTTATTTCTGAGAGTGTATAGAGCTAAGATTCGTAACCTCTCTATCAAACAACAAATACGTTTTTTTTTTTTTAAATTGCACTTCTCCAGCAAACAAATAGGGTCACATGGGGGAATTATGGATCACTCTCTTTCCGGGGTAAATAATGATCACTAAGTTTTAAGGATTAAAAATGGTTTTTAGAAAACAAATAAATAATGCCAAGTCATCCTTATCCATTCTATTTTCTTATATCAAGTTCAAAAACAATGTAACTCTGCAGCAAAAAATAGAAAAAAAATACTTTTTACACTACTATAAAAACATCTTCAAAAAAGATTGTCTTTGAAAAACATGATTTTTTTTAAGATCAATACTGGAGAAACATATTTGAACTAACTATTTTGTTGGCGCTATTTTTCAATAGGAAAAGGTCTAAGCTTTTCAATCCGATAAAAAAAATTTCATAATAATTTTTTTTAATGATTTTAAAGGTATATCGATTTATACCCCAGTTTACTGGGGTAATTCTGGATCACTGGGGTAATTCTGGATCAGTGATATTTTTTAATTTTTCATGTGTTTTTAGCTAAGTGGCATATGTCATTTTGAAGCATAAAATCAGATTAGGCTGCATTCCAAATTTCATTAAAAAATTCAAACTAGAAGTTTATTTAAAATTTAAATAACAAAAAATTTAATCTACATTGAAATAGCATGAAAATTCTATTTTTATTCAATATTTTCACTGTTGCCATTGCTTAAAACTTATGAGAAACTTTATTTAAAATGATAACTTTTGAAAGAATATTTATTTGTGCGATATAATTCAGTTTGGATTGCTGTAAGAGAGTCATTGAATTTTTTTTTTTGTCAAAATAGAGTTCTTTTGATGGTTCATTATACATGTATGAAGAAAGATGCATAGAGAATTCTAACTTGGCATTTAAAAAAATATGCCAAGTTTCGCTTTCATTACTTTTATGTGCTAAAATAATCTTTATGAGCTAAAAAAGCTATAATTTAGAATATTAATTTACTTTTAATATGCATTACTATAAAAAAAGGGGGTGATCCATAATTACCCCATGTGTGATCCATAATTGCCCAAACCCGGGGTAATTCCTGATCACTCAATAATTAAAATAAAACTAATAATAATTAAGTTTTAGGTAAAGTGATTATTTAAATAAATTCTAAATTATTTAAGCTTACTCCATGCAAAATTAAATCTTTCTATCTTTCATACTTTAGAAAAAAATAGGATGTTGTGATTTTTTGATCCATAATTCCCCCATATGACCCTACTGTTTCTCAAATATATTCTAAGTCAGTTATCGCACATAAGCAATTACACCCGACACCCACGTCTAGCTACTGCCACACGCTTCTTCCCACGAATAATAATCATAAAAAAAAAGGAAAACCCATCACATATAGAAAACAGCGGTGATATCAGTAACTGATTATTATTTTTCTTTCTGGATATCATCCTTAGGAATTGCTTTTCCTCAAGACAGACATATTTCTATGCTTCTGAGTCTGGTGGAGACCTTGGTATTCATCTTCCTTAGGTCTACTGAGCAGTCTGCGGGTAGCCTTGAAGCAGTATGCAAAAGAGTTTATAAATACACTCCGTGCGATCCTAACTTGAGTTAAAAACAAAGAGTAGAAAGGCAGTGGGAAAAGCGCGGTTGGTCCGTTAGTTGGAAACTTTTGTTAGGTAGTATTTACATACAAAAAGATCTGAATACAATTTAGCCAAAATACACTTTTCATTCTGATAAAACTGTCAAATTTTCTCAAATAATATTTAAAGATGTTACACCTTAAACGAAATTAATACCGCCCCGGTGGCGCAATCGTTAGGACGCCTAGCCTTTGGAGCTGCTGGGGTCGGGTTCGAATACCGGTCGGGCATGGATGTTTGTGACCGTCAATAAATGTTGTTATCTGTCGATGTGTTATTCCTTTCTTTGTGACTTTTTTCTTTCTATGTCTGTCCCACTTGACGAAAGCTTATAAGCGGTTCTCTGAACAAGCACACAAGCTGGAATATGTATGTATCATACCATACGAAATTAATGCTTTAAACATGTTTTCTGAATGGATTCACAAATAATTTATGGAACTCATTACATGCGCGGAAGGTTCTTCTCCATAGCATATTTCTATTTACCCAACTTAGGTTGGCAAGCAGTGTAGTGTGTTATAAAGTCAGGATATTTAATGGTATGGTATGGTATGGTATGATACATATATATTCCAGCTTGTGTGCTTGTTCATAGAACCGCTTATAAGCTTTCGTCAAGTGGGACAGACACAGAAAGAAATTTTACAGTCACAAAGAAATGAATAACAAATAGACAAATAACAACATTTATTGACTTTCGCAAACATCCATGCCTGACCGGGATTCGAACCCGACCTCAGCAGCTCCAAAGGCTAGTACACTAACCATTCAGCCACCGAGGCGGTGGGATATTTAATATGAACTGGCTTAAAATGAACTGGAATCCTCTCTTTTCTGGCCTGTTAAGATTTGAACTTATGTTGATATTATTATCATTGATGACAAAAATCGATCAATGGGCATGTTTAATAACTTGATTGAAAACAGAAATGAAAGAAAATGAATGAAATTTGTGTGAAAACAAATATATAATTTGTCGAACCTCAATTGGTGAATCAATGTTACGTGGCAATGTTACGTGGAAACAAAGCACCAATCAAAACACCGGTCGAAGGAAGGGTACGAATACCGTAATCTAAAACAAGCCAATTAAAAAAAATAGCCACAATTCTACCCCTCCCCCCATTTTTCTTGATTATCGTTAGCTTGAAGATGCGATGTCGTACCTTTGGCAAAAAAAGGCATTCACCTTAGACGCATGATTTTTTTGAACACACACAATAAAAAAAATACGTTATTTCGTATGGTATAATAACATTTAAATTTACTAATAGTAGTATAACTAATACTAAGTTTTCTAAAAGTATATCTTACTAGAGTATTATGTATCCAATTAGCTAACAATACCACACTTCTAGAGACATTTGTTACGAAATAATGAAATAAAATATTTAAGAAAAAACTCAGGCTTTCATTAAGAACTATTAAAAATATGATAAGTTTCTATACGTTTGACAACTTATTTTTAAACGTGCCAACTTTTTTTATTCAATATATTTGTATTCCTAAAATATGCGTTGTACCTTGAGCTTTCTTACGCTCAAGGTACAACGCATTGTACCATTTTTAACAAAAATTCATTTTTAAAATTAACTGCATGAAATAAGCCTCAATTTTCATTGCAACTGTATACAAAGTTAGTTAATTTTAAACATTAATTTACAATGTTTTACAAAAAACTGTGCAAAGTTTATTTTTAGGTGGCTAAAACTTCATTTTTGCTCCCATTGCGGTAAATTTGCATTAATATATAAAACATTAAGCAATTATTAACCGTTGTCAGGCATATTTAAATGATAGTAATAAATTTCAGGCAAAGTTTCGCCTAAATACCTATAACTGTTCTTTGTTTTAGCTATAACGTGTCCAAGGTACTAAACTTTTCAATATCATTTCCGAAAAAGTTGTTTTAACCTATTGAAACAATATTAATTGCTCTGTCTCAGAAAGGTTATTAAGTTTTGCAAAATAAATTATTCCTTTCTTTAAAAATATACAAACTAAATGAATTTATACAAAAGATTTCTATTTTATTTTTCGTTGGTTTATTTGCTTTTCATAATATTTAAAAGAATACTTTAGTTTTTCTGCCATTATTGCACCTATCCTTTTGTATCTAGTCAGTTTCGTGCTCCAAAATTACTCTCTCTTTGAAAAACAAACCCAGTTTAAAAATAAATTCAAAATAAAATTCACAAAGAGAAAATTTTAACTCTTTCATAATAGTTTTTTTAAACATTTTGTTTAATAAATATTTTAGTACATTGAACTCGTTTTGTTTAAATAAATTTTATGTTTGTAATGAGGATAATTTAAAACAAATATTTTTTTATTTAGTTAGCTAACTTAGTGTATAAAATATTTTGGGTGTCACAAACGGGGAAATATACGAAATTTAAAATTAATTTTTGATTACAATAACTATGCCTCAGATAATTCGAATGTTTTAATTGCTTAGATGGCTAAAATGCTTAATCAGCTATTATAAACTTTACAATTAAGTTTTAATTTTTTCAGTTATTGGAGAAGTCAATATTTGGGTAAAAATGCAAACTAATAACTCGTAATAACGCGGAATTGTATTTTGGAATTTAAAACCAACAAAAATATATTTGGTTTAAAAAATACTATAATGGATGAATCGGAGTACTTGTTTGTTTAGAGAAAGAGCTTGTAATTTTTGCTCAAGGGTCATACCTATTGGGTTTGTTTTGTATGATTTGATAAAAATTCGAGATATAACATACTCAATATTTATTGTCAATTTTTTTTAATTATTTATTAGTTACTTACTAATTCAGGGTGACCGTTAAAAGAATGTCCAAAATTTATTGGTATATTACAAGAGTTTATTTATTACTAAATATAACAAGTTATGTATAAAATTGAAGTAAAATTAACCTAGTTTTTCCTATAAGTGCTCAATGTGTGCGCCTTTCCGGGTTGCCTTACATAATTAATCGTAACCAATAATGCCGAAGTAGCACAAGAGATTTTACCTTCTAAAAGTAAATAAATTGATGTAATAAGATTTCTTATCATTTTTCACTTATTGAGACTTCAACTTTTTTTTATTTTAAACAAAATCTACTCAGCAAAAATTCTTGGCACTTTATTTTCTCTTTTCATACCTCAAAATAAACAGTTCGTAAAAAATTCGAACATTAAATTTAAAAAACTTTGTCATGTCTGTCACATTTATCATGTCAGTCACGCTAATAAATATTTATATTATTTTACTATTTATAAATTTCTTAATTTTTTTTCTTTCTGGTTGGCACATCAGAATCTAATATTGGTTTAAAAAAAATTCCGACTTGAAATGCATACCAGTTGAGAGCAAATGGTAATAATATAAGGTCACTCAAAATCTGTGCCTCAATTTTGTCATGTCAGTCACGGCATGTTTTAACCCAATTAATTTTAAGTATTTTCTCTTGAATGAAAATTTCAGCGTTTCTTATAATCAAGACCTTTATTTGCATCACCCCATGGTATTTTTTTTAACAGTCAGTTAACATTTAGTACTTTTTAAGAGACAAGAAAGTTGTCTTATGTCATGTCTGTCACGAATGGAATTAACCATCTTCAAGTAAGTAAAAACTCACCAAAAGACGCATTAAGACGTCTCATCGGACAAGATAATGTCATATAACTTTCTCCTGACCTATGTTTAAACCACTTAGAGACAGGAAAGAAACGTTTAAACTATGTTGAGTGTTTTTCCGGGCTATCATTTTAAACGTTTGTATACAAACAGTTGGTCACGCAAATATGTGGACACGCTTAAAACGCGTTTAAACAACTTTGGCCGCATGAGTAGGTTTTAAAGAAGAGTAGGACCATACCTCGAAGTGAACGATAACTGTTTATAGAAAACAAGGTTCATCCTCGATGTAAGTGGTACCCCGAAACTAAAATAACTCACACAAAAAATTATTCACAAAAAAACTTTTTATTAAAAAAAGGCATGCGTCCAACGAGTAAAAGATCACCTTTCGTAAATAGCTCTTTTATCGGGATTTAATTAAAGAGGATTTCTTTACTGACGGTCCAAGCGCTTTTCTAAGACTCATTTCCGGGTGGTCTTTTTGTTATTAATATACTGAAAGGCATTTTTTCCGGAGATTCTTTGATTTTAGAAGAATTTTACTTTGCTGTAGGTCGGTTTAGAGTTGTTTTTAAACTAATTAAACTTTGTTTTGAAGGTTTCGAATAAGGATATTGAATATTTGAACGATAATAATAGCATTTCTTATGGTATAGATAGATTAAAGTCACGTTTGTGTGTTTAAAGAATTTCCAAATTCGTTAGGCGGGAGCTATCTTTCAGTTATTACCTACCTTTTGGTTTCACGTCCGCCGACGGAAATGAGTTTCAATTTCGTTTTTCTATTAAATTACGTTGTTTTGATTGTTTCGTAGAATCAATCAACTATTTAACTTAAAAATTGTATGATGCTGATTAGGCGATTGTAATTGCAAGATTAATGATTTAGCGCAAAATAATTACAAAATACTTCATTTTAAGGATTTTATTTGAGAGAATTATAATTTAGAATAATGTAAGTTATTTTAAGCATCGAGTAGTTCTACACTCTCAGGGCCTGCTCTAGGAAATCTCAGACTATAGGCACAACCTATTTTGGGGGCCCCTTTACGGAAAATTTTATGTATGATTTCCAATAATGATGGTGCTATATGACCCATGTATAAAATTTTTAGGCTACAATTTTATAGGCTTCCCCAATTACTCACTTAAAATTGAGCAAAAAATCAAGTAGAGTATCCAAATTGTTTTAGTTTACTGATATTTTGGGGATTTACAGCATTTAGCATAATAGAAACTGAAATTTAGGGGCCCCTAAAATTAGGGGGCCCTAGGCCCGGGCCTAACAGGCCTTACGGAAGAGCAGGCCCTGTACACTCTCAGAAATAAGACTTTCATTTTTGACGATTCATGAATCCTCATGCCTCATTTCGTTAATTCTGAGGATTGTTTCGTCAAACTATCACGTGACTTTTGAGTAAACGCGAATCCTTACTTATACGATCGTGATTTTACGATTCTGTATCTTGATTTTGAGGAAACTGAATCTTATTGTTGTACTCACATGCTCAAAAATGACGAAATATTTCTTTAGATTAGACTACATTCAAATCCTCATAAATACGACGATTCAAATTTCCTCACTTTGAGAAAACGTAAACTCTTAGCATTTGCCAGTAACGGAATCGTCAAAATTAAGGAAAATTTCGTCGTTTTTGAGCATTCATTTTTAGAGTGTAGGTATATCAATGTTTCTGTCACTGATCATTAGAGTTGTCACCACAATTGGTAAATAAATATTTGAGGGATGATCTATCAAAACCACAAACCAAACAGCGCTGTAATTAGTTAGTAATCATTGATGTTTTCGCTAAAAATCATGACCTCAGACTTATCAACCATAATAATACATTTCACTTTGCCTTGAAAAGAGACCTGACTTACTAGTTTGACCTTTTCAGGTAAAATTGCTAAAATATGCACAAATTTAGCGATCTATCTTTTGATGTCATTTTTGAGGCGATCAATACAACAGTTAGACTACAATTGACTTATTTTCGATAATGTACACTCTTAAAATGAAAGAGCGATTTTAACTCAGTCTGAGTTAATTTTCACTCCTCCAGTCTAGGAAATGCACTTTCCCAAAAGGAGTGGATCCTTTGTGTGTTAAACCACCGACAGGATCACTCCAAACGAGTGATTCTAACTCAGTCTGAGTTAATATTCACTCCTTTCCAGTGTCGAAAATGCACTTCTCCTACTGGAGTGGATTTCACTCTTTTGGCTTAAGAGTCTTGACTAATCGAGGCTCGAGAGAGAATTTATTTTCATTCACGATTTCTGTTGCCACTCAAAACCTGAAATATGACATTTACTGGTTTATTTTATTTTCGACGAAAAAATCAAACAGAATGTCAAAACCTTAGATGCTTCTTTTGAAAATCGCGGAGCAATCGTTAGGATGCTAGCCTTTGGAGCTGCTGGGTGGCATGGATGTATGTGACCCTCAATAAATGTTGTCATTTGTCTATGTGTTGGTGTTGTCCTTTCTTTATGTGTATCTTGTGCTTATAAAAACTCTTTCTGTGTCTGTCCCACTTGACGAAAGCTCATAAGCGGTTCTCTGAACAAGCACACAAGCTGGAATATATATGTACCTACCATACCATACCATCGCCCACCACCCTTCCATTTACAATTCCTTAAGACACGAAGGTTAAATCGAATTCCCGGAAAATTGATTAAAATCGACTTACTAACCACCATAATTGAAACTTAACAAAACAGCGTAAACAGACTCCTGACAGCACAATACTAAACAATTATCATCTCCGAAAGGAAAACACCACTCAGTAACTATATCTACAGATTGAACCGGGAAATACCTGGCTCAGTAACCGTTAAGATCTGCGTGAATTTTTTTTAAAAAAAAGAACAATGACAGAAGCCAGCAGGAAATTTTCCATAAATGATGTCATTTCATATTGGTGTTTTGAAGGTTTCGGGATCTTTGTCGATGTTTCATGCAAGGTTTCAAGTGTATTTGTCACTTTTTCGTCAAGTTAGCAGTCGTAGAACATCGGTGACGATTATGTAAGTAACAAAAATGTTCTTGTTACCTGTCATGTATTCTGTATGTCCTTTAGGATTAAGACAGCACCGATCATTCTTTTTTTATGGTCTCCATTTAAAGAATTCGTTGTTTTTGTGGGATTTTTCAGAAGAATATTGTTGTTACTTGACAAAGTGGTTATGTAAACGAAATATTTCGTTCAAAGAATGCTATGCTTTGCATATATTTTTTTTGTGTAACAAATAAGGTTTCCTTTTAAAAAGTTGGAGTATCTGCAAAATTTTAGTCACGATTAAACATTATTACTTTAATTATCTAATAGTTATATTTACCTAAAGTTATATGCTACGAAGTAAGCGTTATGAAAAATATATAAAAAAATCTAATAATACATTTTCTTTACGCCTTACACATCTATTCGATATATTCTTAGTGTATTTAACAGAGTAAGCATAAAGCTTACCTTAATTATTTTCCTATATCTCTTCATGGTTAACTGGTGAATTTCTATAAATACTTAATTAAATTTGAACTCGCCAAATATGTTATTAGGTTCTTTGAAACTGATAATAATACAGTGAAAACTCCACGACCGACCACCTCCATTAAACGAAACATCTTTTTCTAACTCGAATTTTTTTTAGATTTAAAAAAATAAATTAGAAAGAGGTAATCGGGAAAAATAAAAACAAAGTTATACATTTCATCTTATTTTTTTACGTTTAATTAGTTCACACTAGTTTGTTAAAATAAGTGAGTACAGTATTTTTTTTGCATACTACGATTTGTTCAAGAGTAAGTTAGTATAATTTTGCGTACATTATTGGTGAATTAATAAATAAACTTAATGATAATTAGATTTTCGTAATTTTGTAATGGTTAATAATACGTTGGGAAATGGCATTTCAACTTTCTAGCTAATTCACTTTTTATACTCTAGGAGCGACCAACCTCCATTTACGACCGATTTATAAGGAAACGGGCGGATGGTCGCTCTTAAAGGTTTCACTGTATCAATTATTTATAACAATGATTAATGTTACATTTTACTTCATGTATGTTGCATTGAAGATTGTTTTCATGGTATCATTAAACATGCAAAGTGATGTAAAATGAAAAAATAGTAGCTTAATTAAATTAAATATGATATGGTAAGCTTAAAAGTCATGAATTTGGAAAAGTTTACAAAAACATAATACAACGGACCCACCAATTATATTTAAAATAATACAAATACATATTTTAGTATTCGGACATAATTTCATCAGTGGTTTTAATCGTAAATGTAGCGGAATTTATTTGCAATTAAATGAACAGGGGCTGGGGGGCCAGATCGGTTAGGCACTCGCCTAGCATGCGAAAGGTCCCAGGTTCGGGTCCGGGCTTCGCCAAAATAACTGCCGACCTATAAACAGCTCGTGCAGCCAAAAATGCCCGACGAATAATACCCCTTGTAAGGGAGTGCACATTAAATATCATTCAAAGTCCTAACGCTGCGTACGATGTCGTCCTAACGGGAAAGTTGGGTGCCTATTCCGGTATCGGCTCGTCACTTGACTGTGGTTCTAAAATACTGTGGCCCTTCGCCAATAGTCCTAGTGTAGCTCTATACCAAAACCGACCTTAAGTTTGCAGTATACAAATGTTCTACGAGAAAGAGGGTAAATAGTTCTAATTTTTGAGTGAGAGAATCGAATACAAAAAGGTATTTCACATTCAATAAACAAATTTATTTGTTATTTCAAGACATACATTTATTATTTTTATTAGTTTAGCTTCAGTTAGAGTGTTATTTTAATTTTTTTCTTCGATTTTGACGTAACAGGGCGCACGAATATCAGGGACTAATTATCAACCAATCGGAGCAGGCGGAGCTTCGGCGCCAGCCGCGTTGTTTACTCAAATTCCTCCGCGTAGTACATTTCTCTGCTGCAAACTTAAGGTCGGTTTTGGTATAGTGCGACGATAATTCAAACCAAACCTAACCTAAAAGTTAAAAAAAAATCACGATTTGTATGCTTTGTAGGAATGTCGGCCCTCAAGTATATCCGTTTTGTTTATGATGTTTGTGTTGCTAATTTGAACAAACTTGTATACAAACTTGGTTAGGCCGGAAATGCGCTATTTTATACTGGCAGGTCACACAACTATCGTGTTTTGTTTTCGGCTATAGTATCAAAGTTTCAAAACATAGTCCTCATCTATTGATCCATGAAAATGATTTGTTTTTAAATCTAAATAGACTTAAAACAAATCATTTCATGGATCAATCCACCAGAATGTTATTAGATTAGTGAAATAAAAAAAAGCTTCTTTGGTGTATTTTTACGCATTATTTAATAGCCAAATAAACCAAGTTTTATAATTTCGTATCTATTTGGTTGCATACTTTAAGCTATTTCGTAATCTAATTATCCGTTTGCTTGAAACGTAACTTCTTAATTTTTTTAAAGTTCAGCTATAAAAAATTTTCGGTAAAATAGTTTTGTTGAGAGAGTGCAAGAATACTTTTTTTTAAGTACTGTAAGGTTTTTGAAAGATCTGCATGACCGTTGAAAAACTGTCATTGATACACAAGTAATAAAAATAATAATAATAATAACAATAATAATAATAATGATAATAATAATAATAATAAATGATGATGATGATTATTATTATTTTTTTTTTTGTCGTGTCCATGAGAGTCGAACTTTATATGTGTCCGTGAATTTTGATAATTTCTTCTACGACTTGCTTGATGTTGTCTTCATACGGATCTATCAAAGTCGGCAGTACTCCAATCTTTCTCAGGCTGGCGCTCATAGCCGGACACTCATAGATGTGAGTAGGCGTAAGCTGTGTATCAGGACAATGTTCACAGCTTCTATAGATCTTCTTTCCATCTCTATCTATCTTCATACCCCTGTGGTGTCCTGTTCTTAGCCTAGTTATGGTTTTAAGAGTAGATCTGTTCGCAGTTATTTCAGAGAGAAGATGTTTGGTCTGAATGGATTTTTCTCTAAGCTTATATCTGGCCACTGCATTCGCATCCTTAAGAGAAACATCATTACAGCTACTGTTGAGGTCTCTGCCCTCCTTGGCCAGTCTGTCCGCAGATGATGATGATTAATTTTTTTTTTTTTTGTCGTGTCCATGAGAGTCGAACTTTATATGTGTCCGTGAATTTTGATAATTTCTTCTACGACTTGCTTGATGTTGTCTTCATACGGATCTATCAAAGTCGGCAGTACTCCAATCTTTCTCAGGCTGGCGCTCATAGCCGGACACTCATAGATGTGAGTAGGCGTAAGCTGTGTATCAGGACAATGTTCACAGCTTCTATAGATCTTCTTTCCATCTCTATCTATCTTCATACCCCTGTGGTGTCCTGTTCTTAGCCTAGTTATGGTTTTAAGAGTAGATCTGTTCGCAGTTATTTCAGAGAGAAGATGTTTGGTCTGAATGGATTTTTCTCTAAGCTTATATCTGGCCACTGCATTCGCATCCTTAAGAGAAACATCATTACAGCTAGTGTTGAGGTCTCTGCCCTCCTTGGCCAGTCTGTCCGCAGTTTCATTATCTTCTATGTCGACGTGCGCAGGAATCCACTGGAGGTTGCAGGTCTTGTTTATAGTCTGAAGATCTTTAAGACCTGAGATGATTTCTTGGGTGATAGAAGAATGTCCATTTAGAATTGCCTGGAGGGCGGCCTTTGAGTCGCAAAAGATTACTAGGCCTTTTGCCTGCTTGGAAGTGGGAAGGGCCTTATAGATATTTAGTGCCTCCTGAATTGCCCTCAGCTCGCAGGTGAAGCTAGAGGCAATGTTTCCCGCACCAAATTTGCCCTGGTGAAACACACCATCTGAAGTAGTTAAAAACACCCCAGCACCCCCGTTGGTGATGGTTTTGTCAGAGGAGCCATCTGTGTATGCATGTACAAAGTCCTCTTTTGGAAATTGTTCAATTGCTTTGAGTCCCTTATTCCTAATGATGTCCTTTTGTTCATTTTTGTTGCATGGCTCCAAAAGGTCAATGTGAACGCTGGTGTTTATTGGCAGCTTTTTGAAAGAGATGGGTTCTTGAAAAATATGATGATTAATTATAATTATAATTATTATTAATGATAAGAATTATAATTATTATTAATGATAAGAATTATAATTATTATTAATGATAAGAATTATAATTATTATTAATGATAAGAATTATAATTATTATTAATGATAAGAATTATAATTATTATTAATGATAAGAATTATAATTATTATTAATGATAAGAATTATAATTATAATTAATTATAATAATTATAATTAATTATAATAAATATAATAAAAATGATGATGTGGATAATGAGGATGATAATGCTGATAATGATATGATAATAATAATAATGATATGATAATAATGAAATTATGATACTAATGATAATGATGATATTAATGATAATGTTAATATTGATAATAATGATAATGATAAGATAATAATGATAATGATAAGATAATAATGATGATGATAAGATAATAATGATGATGATGATAATAATAATAATAGTAAGGATTTTTTTCCAAACCCGTTCATCAAATTTCCTTTTCTGACCTTACTTTAAACTATTCTATCTTTTGCGCTACTAAGGAGTGTGTGTAAGCAGTAAGGAAAAAACTTGCTTCCTCCATTCACGCTTTTCTTTTTTTTTTGTCTGTAAACATGGTGCTGGTGACATTGACTTCAATTTGTGTTGTATTTTTCCTAGTTTTCTGAAAGTAGTTTGTTGCTTGAGACGTGAAAGGAGTTACTTCGTTCATTTATCAATTAAAACTAATCGCCTTCGGAAATTGCTTGCAGCTAAGGAAATTCAATTTGAATATCTTATTTCTTTTTTCAGGTCTCATAAATTATGTCTAATCAAATTTATTTATTATGTCTGTTGAAATTTTTTTATTATGTCCTGTTCGCATAGTTTTTGGAAAATTATACTAAATATAAAATACAAATTATATTTCAGGGATCCCTATCAACTGACTGTAATTGTTTATTTGAATGGATATTTGCTTTTTGAATCCATATTTTTCTTTATGCAACACACATTGTTGAAATATGAATATTGGAGAAATTTTATTGTTTTTTTAATTTACAATTTTTTTCTTATAATTATGTATTTTTTAATAATCATTAAACTACTTGAACACTAGCCTGTAAGAGCCAATATCTCCAGTGTAATTTTAAAAAATAAATAACTTTGTGTGTAATAATTTTCTTAAAAGTTCCTGTTGCCAAATATACCATTAAAACTCGACAAAACGCACACATTTTGAAACTTTACTATTGTTAAGATCTTTTTAAATATCTGGTCACATTTGATGAAAAAATAGTAGTTTAATTAAGTTCCTGAACTTAACTTAACCCTCCTGCTAACTTAAAAACGATTAGATTTATTTTATACAATGGATAAACGTTACCTTCTGTGGCATTTTCTTTTAATAAGGAGTCTTTCTTTGAAACGTGTTTTTACCATAAAAAACCCACTGTCTACCATTTATTAAACATCGATTACCAAGTGATATAAATATTTACGTTAAATAATAAATACATCGTTAATACAAATAAATAAAACTCTCAATCAACCATGCGCTTAAAAAAAGCTAAAAAGTGTAAAAAGAATAGAGAGAGAGAATACCTTTCCCTTCCCTCGTCTGTCTAGCCCCTGCCACAGATGAATTTCTCAAATAGTAAATGCTCTTTTATAATAACAGATGTTATTTGCTTCAGTCATATTATGAAATCTTTATTTTCCCACTTATAAGGCAAATGCCTTAAGCAAGTTCATCGCTTCGTGTTTAAATAAGGCGTGTTTAAATGAGCCATCAAATCCATGGATTGTGAAGAGAGCAAACTCAACAATATTTCCCTTTTGGGGATTTTCTCCCAGACAGAACCGGAATTGCCGCAAACCCTCCAATGAAGGAGGGGGGCCCGATGTTTCATACTAGGGATTCGGCCACAGACAATTAATTGGGTTAGAAATCCTGCTCGAATTCCCCCCCCCCCCCTAATAGGGATTTTGGCATTTCATGGACTCGATGGCTCATGTAAACGCTCATATAGTAAAAAATAAAAGAATCCCCTATTCAGTTTGTGGACTATAAAATAAATATTTCCAAGATTCAAAGAATTAAAATAGTGATTTATACAAACAAAAAATATTTATATTTTTATACAAATACTTTGAAGACATCTATGGTTGTGTATAAGGTTATGTTAGGTTTTGAATTATGGTCGCACTAGAGCTACACGAGGGCTATTGGCGACGGGCGTCGTATTTAAGAACCACAGTCAAATGACGAGTCGATGCCTGAATAGGCACTCGACGCAACCGTTAAGGGTGACATCGTACGCAGCGTTAGGACTTTGAATTATATTTAACGCGCACTCCCTTACACGTGACTTATTCGTCTGACACATTTTTGGCTGCACGGGCCGTT
The DNA here is from genome assembly GCA_023701765.1 of Hylyphantes graminicola. NCBI lineage: Eukaryota > Metazoa > Arthropoda > Arachnida > Araneae > Linyphiidae > Hylyphantes > Hylyphantes graminicola. The sequence continues at coordinate 18,597,331 of CM043119.1, forward strand.
TATAGGTCGGCAGCTATTTTGGCGATGCCCGGACTTGAACCTGGGATCTTTAGAATGCTAGGCGAGTGCCTAACCGACTGGGCTCTCCACCCCCTTGTTATTTATAAGAAAAGATTTGAATTTCCGTAAATCTCACAGAAAGCAACCGACCAGAACTTGCGAATCCATTAATAATGCGTCACTTGACTGTGGTTCTAAAATACGACGTCAGTCGCCAATAGCCCCCGCGTAGCTCTAGTGTGATGATAATTCAAAAACATCACCTAAAATTAAGATCTGAAGCTGGCTCGAGCCCATTGAGTAAGGTGTAAGAAAAGTAGTTGAAAAAAAATATTATTGACAATTTCCTTAAGGTTTGGAAATCTGTACTTTGAGAAATCACCCATATAAAAGTAAACACTTTTAATGTAACTTCTTTTTCTTACCCAACAAAAAATTCTTATTTAAAAGGAAATGTTTTTCTTATTTAAAGGAATTATGTCATTGGTCTCCAAAACCTTCGAACTGTAAAAAAATCATTTTTAGAAAAAATAAATAATTTTCGAGGCTAAATTGCTTTGGCTGTATTGAATATGTTTACAAACGTTTTTTCCCCATACCATAAATGTAGCAAGTTTATAAGCTCATATTGCCCAATTGTTTGGCAAAATTATGTGGAAATCGAAAAAAAATATTCCAACCAACGTAAAAATGGTGTTAAGTCGCAGTGCTTGGCGATCTTGCCCCCCACCAAGAAAGTCATAAATCATAAAAAGTGGTGTAAATGTATCAAAGATACACTCTTAAAACAAAAGAGTGAAATACCACTCACATAGGAGAAGTACATTTTCGACAATGGAAAGGAGTGAAAATTAACTCAGACTGAGTCAAAATCACTCGTTTGGAGTGATCCTGTCGGAGTTGTAACTAAACAAAGGAGTGAAATCCACTTCAATAGGAGAAGTGCATTTTCGAAACTGAAAATATTGAAATTTCACTCAGACTGAGTTACATTCACTCGTTTGTTTTAAGAGTGTAATTTTGGATTCGATTCGGTCAAATTAATATCACACTATATCCTAGATATACAAGACGAGACGGGTATTGAACACCTTTTAAGACACAAGAACAAAAACCGACTTAGGTATGAATTAAAATCCCACACACCACACCGAAAAACCAACAATATCTTTACTCAACATCCCCCCTTCCGAGCAGCCCATCCAATAAGGTGTCTCCTCACCTGAAGGCGGGTTCGGCCTCCTATTTAAACCTGAATCCGAGCCCGACAAGGGCTCTTCACTCTCTTCCTCATCCTAACCCCAAGACGGACGGACAAAACTGCTCGCCCCATCTTCCTCTGTGTCATCTCCATCACAGCATCTTCTGAAGATATCATAAGTGATTTGACTGTGGACTTAGTGACTGATTTTAGTGTAATAGTGGAGATTTTTTTTTAGTGAAGGACTGACTTTTTTGTGTGAAGGCGGGGTGTTGAATTTTGATATTGGAATCGTCGAGGGACTTTTGTAAGGTAGGTGGAGTGTCCTTTTTTAAATTTCGAGTGGTGGAGGTATGTGTATTGTGCATAGCGTGGTTAGATTTGTTTCTGTGGATAAATTTTCTACCATAAAATTTACATTAAATTTTCATAAATCATAGGTTATTTATGATGTTTTTGAACGAAAAAAAACTATAAAAAATTGATTGGTGGTTATTTGATATTATTTTTTTATACCTAACAAACTAAACTCTACTGCGAAATGCAGAATGATTGGTTACTCTATTAGTGTAGGTATTCAAGTTTTATTTTTTATCTGTTCTGTTTTGATATTGATTTCTTTGACAAAAATTTAAAGCTTTATATTATTTATTTAAAGTTTAAAAAATATGTTAGATATTGCGATGAATTTCTAGAGATAAATGGGGAATTTTTTAGTTTTGAGGTGTGGTGCTATTTTAAACTATTTCTTATTGATATATGTGTATAAATTAGCATACTAATTTGTTTCATTATAAGTTAATTTATGATGCGAAAAGTAATATATTTAAATCAAAACAATTATCAAAGTATTTAAAATCACTTAATGTACTTGTCATTACAATTTGCATTTTGTATCAAAATAATTAACAATTAATTAAATCAAAAAAGCAAATTGAAAAATTTGCATTATTAGTTTTTAAACCGTTCTTACTGTTAACAATTCAAGCATTACAAGAAGAACATTTTGCTGAGAAATTAATTATTACGGACTTTGTTACATTTGTCAAGACATTCAACTGCTAACTTTAAGAATTTATAAACAATATATTAATAATTTATAACAATATTAACAATATTGTTACTTGAATATTTAAACATTATTAATAAAATTATTCCACAAATGTTACAGTTATAAATAAAATAAAATTAAATATACATTAAATAATAACTGATTAAAAAATATGTGCGTTATCTTTTTCAATATTTTATATTTATAAAGATATTTCAGTGCGTATTAATTCGATTTCAAGCAATTTAGTTCATACTGATGTTGAAAACCAAATAGTTAAAGTAACTTGTAAGGCTTATTTCACCGAAATGATTGTAAATTACTAGATTCAAATTTTTGCTGCTTAATGATTAAAATTTTTAGGTCACTATTAAATTTTTTAAGTCACATTGGCATATTAATGCGGATACAAAAATAGTCACTTATTTTTAAGAAAAATTAAATGACGAAAAATGTATTTTTAAAAATAACAAATGTTTTGGGAATAGCCACATTATTGTAACTTTACAACAAAATTTTGTACATAATAAATTTCTAAGAGAACAAGAGGGTAATATCTTTATGAGTCATAATTTTTGACTATTTTTTTCTGTGTTATTGAACCGACTATCGCAGCACCGCGCCGGTGTTACAGCACTGTATAACTTTTTAGGGATTCCTGATGTAGGATAAAAAGCTTCTCTCATTTAATATTCTCCTCTTTTAACTTTAAAACCACGTTTATAGCGTAAAAAGGGAAGTAATTGTTTTTATAAAGGCTATGTCCGCCCGTCTATCGGTCCGTTACCCTACCTCTCATGCATATATGATACTATGAAAATTGTGATCGGTTTCAAAATGCCCAAAAACCATTAAGTAATACATTTTATGTGCAGTTTAGTTATAATAAAAGATGATAGAAATTTTACGACAGTATAATAAAAGGTGATAGAAATTTTACGACAGAATATTTTTAATACAACAATTTAATATAGTAGTTTACGATAATTTACAAATAAAATTTTTAATATAATAATTTAATGATGACTAACCTTAAAAAGCAAATGTGTAATGTGTATGTAATGAAATAATTGCGAAATCTTCTTGATAATTCTAATAGCTAAGTCGTCAACTTTATCCAATAACTTAAAGCACCTAGTTACATAAAATTTTCATTGTATTTTTCGTCCTAAATATTTTACTTACATAAGTATGGAATTAATTGATATAATTCAATGAGATCACTGAAACAGCAGGTTTAAAAAAACTTCCACTGTAATAACTAATATTTAACTCAATTATTTTAATCGATAAAAAATATATAATATACGAATTCTGGTATTATAACCATCAACAAATGATTATGCATTACTTTAACCTCCATCGTCTTCCCTACAAATAAAAAAAACTAATCCGAATAAATAACATATTTTAATAAAACTTTTTTAGTGAAGGGGAAATGAAAAAAAAATCAGGTAATGTACATAATTATTATAATACCTTATTCGTCATAAATGATAGCCACATCAATTTAAGCCATCACGCTTTTGCTTAAAAACAGACTTATTCGTCATAAAGATTGCCCCATCAATTTAAGCCATCACGTTTTTGCCTAAAAACAGATAAATGATATTTCTTTTTCTAATTTAAAACTCAATCTCTTTACTCAAATATAAATGATAAAACTATGAAATGAAACTTAAGAGAAAATTATAAATTTACAAAATTAAACCCCTTAATAGGTCTCTTTAGACTGCTTAATACCAGACCTGTTAAAAAGCTTAATACCGCATCGCTCACCGTGAAATTTCCGAAGAGAGAAAAACCCACTGTATCTGTCAAAGAAGAGGGCGCATCAAATTTTAAAATATTAATTTATGAGTGTAAATTATTTACTATTTGACAAATGACAAATGACAATTGATTGCGCCCTCTAGAAGGGAAGGGTGTAGGCTATATAGCCCAATACCCCGCTCGCCAGAAGAGACAGTCACAAGAGACACACAAAGAAGGACGCCACAAACACATAGACAAATAACAACATTTATTGACAAACACAGACATCCATGCCTTTACCAGATTCGAACCCGAGCCCAGCAGCTCCAAAGGCTAGTACACTAATCATTGCGCCAGTGGACCGGCTTATTTACTATTTACCAAGCTTTAAAATTATCAATTAAAGAGTGTACGAGTGTACTTAGTTATCAGCAAATCGGTTTATGATTCCATTTTTTCAATAACCTCAATCTTTAATATCACCATTTACTAATCTAATTAACCAATACCCCATCACCAACCGCGACTTTTTCAAAAGAAAGAAAAAAAAGCAAATTCGATCCGTCAAAGAGTCGATGAATTAAAAAAAAAATCAATTACGAGTGTTTATCACATAGTTTTCAGCAAATCGGCATAAAAATCCCATTTTTAAACATCCTCAACCTATAACAACACCAATAACCATCTTAATACCCCATCACCATAACCGCGACTTCACCAAAAGAAAGAGAAAAAAACATTCTATCTGTCAAACGACGCATGAACTTAACTAAAAAATCACAATTTACGAGTGTCAATCACTTAGTTATCAACAAGTCAGCATAATTACTCCATATTTTCAATATCCTCAACCTATAATATCACCATTAACCAACTTAATACCCCATCACCAACCGCGACTTCAAGAAAAAAAATCAACTAACTAATCTGTCAAAGAAAAAGACGCATGAACTTTTAAAAAAATCACAATTTACGAGTGTCAATCACTTAGTTATCAACAAGTCGGTATAAGGACTCCATTTCTTCAATATCCTCAACCTATAATATCACCATTAACCAACTTAATACCCCATCACCAACCACGACTTCAAGAAAAAAAATCAACTAATCTGTCAGAGAAAGAAGACGCATGAACTTTTTCGTCCACTCCCTCGTTCAGTGGAGGAAAGAGAGAGAGAAAGAGTCAACTTCCTTTCTGCCGGTTAATATGGAAAGTTTGAACTTGACCGCGAAAGGTGGCAGTGAAAATGCCGAAACCAGAGCACGAAGATCTTTTTCTCTTTCTCAGCTGACTGGATGTTGAGGATGTAGCATTCGAGTGTTAGGGTACCTGTTCTAAATGTGAAAGTCTGGGTGATACCTAACACACAGTATCTGTATTGTAATGTATAAATATATTTGGCGTTGCGATATTGGAATAACATATTAAGAAGAGAACGTACGACTGTTGACTGTTCAAATGAAAAAACAATACTAACTTCGTGATTTTTTTTGCATTTTTTTTGTTAATGATTTAAATTCGCTTCCTCCATCTTTGTTTAGATTTTTAACTTTAGTTTACTTGTATATAGATTTTTTGAAAAATCCTACTCCGACCAATTTTTTTCAAGTATATATGTGTATATTTTTTAATGTTTTTTTTTCTATTGAAAAATCGAATCTAGCATGGAAAATTTGCAAAAATATCGACTAACTGTTACTAAGAACAGTGCGTAATGATAATAGCTATACATAATAGTAGAGTTCAAATATATTTTTATATTAAAGAGAATTTAAATCTTTTTTTCGATAAGTAAGTTTTCATAATTGATGACTAAAAATTTAAAAGATATTTTCTTTAGTTCACAAATAGTATCAATATGTTCTTTTAGGAAAAACTATCTTAACCGGGCAGTAAAGTTTTTTTTTCTTAAAGATTATGGCAGTCACATGTTTTTGCAAAATTTGCATAATCGCTTGGAATGGTGATAAAGAATCACACTTATAATTCTCACGTAGTATGATTCACGAAGTATGATTGCAAGGGAGAAAAGACGTTTGTTTTGAGGATTGTTTTTTAAATATATAATTATTCTAAATTAGATTCAACATTCATAATGATGTCGTAAAATTGAGGCTCTCAAACTTTAAATTAAAATCCTCGATCCTCCTTTTGATGCAACTGATGCAATTATCTGATTTTTTTTTTATAAAAAAAAGCTTTAAAATAATTATTATAAAATAGGATGCATTATAGATCATGTTTAGTATAAATACCAGCATTGATGAATTGAGTGTTGACATAAATGCAGAAGATTTTATTTAAAGTTATGATATCTATAATAGGAGGTCTTAAAGGAGAACTTAGATCAAACGAATGGGAAATATGACAGGTGTACGGATTAATGTAATTTTGTTTGGTGAATCAGTGGAATTATGGACTAATGGAGCAAAGAATGAAGTAAAAACTATAGTAATAGATAGACATCTGACCAACCCATTATGTCTCTTATTGAAACATACAGGTGTTTTTTTCCGTAAACTAAATAAATCTTTCAGCGTAATTTCAGTATTATTCGATCGGTTCATAATTTCCTTCCTTTTTTTCGTCGTCTTTCCTTAAAGATATTCAATTTTTTTCATCGAGTTCTCCGTCAAATTTCAAATGAATCAATGGAATTATGGACTAAAGGAGCAAAGATTAAAGTAAAAACACATAATAATAGATAGACATCTGACCAACCCATTATGCCTCTTATTGAAACATACAGATTTTTTCCCGTGAACTAAATAAATCTTTCAGTGTAATTTCAGTATTATTAGATCGGTTCATAGTTTCCTTCCTTTTTTTTCGTCGTCTTTCTTAAAAGATATTCCATTTTTCATCGAGTGCTCGTCAAATTTCAAATGCTTATCATCAGCAGTTCCCAAATTGCACCGTTTTTTTTTATCTCCTTGGAAACTCACTGTGTAAAGCTGTTTCTTTAGGAATTTATTTTTAAAACTTTAGAAACAAATCTTTACACTTTTTTTATACATACTTGACAATTTTGTAAATAAAGTAAAACGAATGGCCAACAATAACACGAGTTTTGATTTTTTTTTTAACAATTTAGAAATAAAGTGTATTTCTACGAAGATAGCTTATAAAAGCATGAAACTATTTTATCAGCATATAATATCATTCAACATTCTTTCGATTTCTTTCCGATATTGAATAGATATCGGGAGTTTATAATCCGAGATAAGGTTCGACTACAGAATTATACCCTTGACACGCCTATAAGGTTAAATGGGAAATTTGGAGAAAACACCATGAATAAATTTTAATTTTTGGACTTAAATGGCAGTTACATTTTTGTCAACTGAATACATTGAAATGAAGGTAATTATTTTAAAGGGCGGAATTCATTTTTCATTGTATTGTGTTTCGCTTAATGGTGTTGGTGGTTTCTTCGTAATGAATTTGTGGATGGGTTATTTTAACTGTTTACGCTGGCTACTTTGGTAACATATGATTAAGCTTTCTTTCATTGTGTTTGCTGATTTTACCGTTTCTTTTATTTGAAAGAAAGTTAACCCTCTAATGCATGAATTTTTATTTTCATCCCAAAAATATATATGTATCTTTAATACTCACACATTATGGGAAACATACTAAAAAAATTAACTGCAATCGAATTTAAATAATTTCAATTTTAAAATATTTTCCATATGACAAAAACCAACTGCAAAATTCCAATTTTGATAATAATGACTAGAAAACTACTAAAAATATTTCAAAATAACCCTTTTTAACTATGATTAATTTTTCAAAACAATTTATTTTTCAAAACAATTAATTTGTATTTAGTACTAATATTATTATTCTTTGAATAATGCCAAAATCGTAATTTCACAAAAGTTAATAATCTCACTCTTTAATTTTGAATACACTTTTACTACTGTCGTCTATGAGGATTATTAGTAACTAAAACTTTAAACTGAAATGTAATAGATGAAAAAAACACAGATTTGTCTAGGAGGAGCTCTAATTTAATAGAATAAAGTGGATTATGTTACTTGTTACCAAACGGTAACAGTATGCATTAGAGGGTTAAGGGCAAAGAGTGAATTTTAAATGTCATTTTTTGAGAACTTACTCAAAGCACAATAGTCGATAGTTAGACCACAAGTTGCAAATCAGGAATTCAGTTAGTTCATATTGCTATCTTACAAGAAATTGTAGATAACTAAGTTATAAACTTTCCAACGAGAGAAATATATTTGTGTTAATCATTTTTTTTTTTAATTTTTCACACGTCCAAAATTAAATACCTTTTTACAAAGTTGAACAAGTAATTGTGTGGAAATGAAAAGATTCAATAGTTTTCGTAACTTTTTAAACAGTTTTTTGGAATTTGGGAAGATATTCTTCTTATCAAAATTATCATATTTGTTTAACTTGTTCTCAGAATGATTTACAAATATTATTATGTTTTTTATGAAGATGCATATCTATTTTTCATTTTAAATCCTTCTTCAGTCCAACTACCTAACACATTAACTTATTTTCTCAAAAACCACTTACCGCAGATTTAATTCTCTTACCGTCCCGAAGTATGTAATTTTTAATCACCTCAATCGTGCACAAAAAGAACAGCAATAAACTCTTAAGGGGGAATGGGCGTGCAGGACCGGGGGTCTCCAAACTCAAGTGCCTCAATGTTAATCCAATGGGGAAAAATTATTTTCTTTGAAACATTTCTCCGGCTGTATTGAATATTTTTACAAGAGGATTTTTTTATGTGATAAATGCAGCTGACTTACAGGTCTCTATTTTCCCACTTTTTGAAATTGCTTCGAATATTTTGTGTAAAATAATTTATTGAATATTAAACAAAAATATTCGTACTAATTTCAAAAAGTGGGAAGATAGAGACCTGTAAGTCAGCTACATTTATCACATAAAAAAATCCTCTTGTAAAAATATTCAATACAGCCGGAGAAATGTGGCAAAGAAAATAATTTTTTCCCATTGGATTAACATTGAGGCACTTGAGTTTGGAGACCCCCGGTCCAGCACGCCCATTCCCCCTTAAGAGACGGGTACAGAGATCGCGTGCGAGTCAAACACACCTCTTCCAATGTCCTTTATTCACAAGACGCAGTTAAAAAATCAGAACAAAGAACGAGAAATCGAATGAAATTTTCTTAATCAAAACATCACGACGGAAGACTTCAATCCTTTTCAAAACCCAGCAATTGAAAAAGTCCCGATGCTTTTCATTGAAAGTCCTCCGTGCATATAGAGATCGCATCTGATCAACCTTTAATCCGCCGTGGAAGCTTTTTTTTCTTTAAAAAGAATTATTTTTTGAGCCAAAGGATTGTAAATCGAGATAGGAGTAAAGAAGGACAAAGTGCGTTTTAATAAATGGGATAGGACAAAAGGCAGTGGGGATATTAAGACGCAGTTTTAAAATGGAGATTCTTTAAGATTAAAGTTCGTTTGCACAGTTGTACACTTTTTTTCAAAATAAGGTTTAACGAAACTAGTCGGAACAAAATATGACAGCTACTTTATATAATAGAATTAATAATTTTGAAATCATCAATGACGGTGTAATAAAGTTATACAGGTTCATGGTATTCAAATTAATAAATAATTTCTTGCATTTATTTTCGCTGTAAATACAGGTATTTTCGATCGAACCAGTTTTAGTGTGTTAATCTTACGTCAATTTTGAAAATGTATTTCCTTTATCGACTTCAAAATTCTTTATTTAAAGTATTATCTTCGTTAGTATTGGCTTTTATATAGTATATTGTTTACGAAACTAGTTTATGAATTGAGGGCCCTGTTGCTTAGTGGTAGTGCTTCGTATTGCCATGCTACAGGTCCGGGATCGAATCCCGGATTGGGAGAGGTTGACTCATGCTTTCAGCCCTTGAGTGGGTCGATGAAATGGGTACCGAGAATGCTTGGGAACTAAACACTGGAGGATCCGCGTGAGGCTGACCTCACCGGGGCATATGCCTAGCACCCCAGAGCCCTAGGTCACATATGCTGAAATGGACATGGCAGGCGATGGCGCAGTAATGGGCTGTTGCACCGGGGAGTTAAGTACACTCTTAAAACAAAAGAGTGAAATCCACTCCAATTGGAGAAGTGGATTTTCTACACTGGAAAGGAGTGGATATAAACTCAGACTGAGTTAAAATCACTCGTTTGGAGTGATCTTGTCGGAGGTTTAACACACAAAGGATCCACTCCTTTCGGGGAAGTGCATTTTCTAGACTAAAGGAGTGAAAATTAATCAGACTGAGTTAAAATCGCTCGTTCTTTTTAAGAGTGTAGTTTATGAATGACGACAACAAAACCCACCATTGTAATTCATTATTTCACATGTCCTTTAAAAAATAATTTTAATGAACCCTCATTAACTCTATTTTCTTAACCCATGGCTATCTCCACTCTAAAAAAGAAAACACATATTAAGTCAAACGAAAATGTCTTGCTGATGTACCCTACCCACCCCCAACCCAACAAGGCACACCGCTCGTACCCAATGCAAGTCTGACCTCAGCCGAGTCAAGGTTTTCTCACGGGCACTACTCCCTGACCAGACTTTGGACAGAAGAAGGGCCTACCCCTATCCTGTTGCGAAGAAATTGTTGGAGGTTAGAGCTAAACATAACTGAGAAATAATAACTAGCGAAACATTTTGACGAGAACAGAAGAAGAAGACTTTATTGATCACACAATCAGGGTTTTTATATACAAGGTTATCACTTAAATTTACATAAAACGCAGTACATACACTGCGGTTACAGTTAAGCTGTCTTGACCGAAATAAATTAAACAAGGAAAATTACTTGGCTCCAACATACGGCCCCATCGGTCAAGAAATAATTACTCATTTACTAAATTTACAAACATCAATTAACACAGATTGAAATTTCGTTTTCATTAAAGGCTTAGTAAGAAAATCTGCAAAGTTCTTTGAAGTATTAACATATTTCAAATCAAAAACTTTATCTTTTAACAATTGTCTTACAAATTGGTATTTCACATCAATATGCTTCGTTTTATTACTTTCTTGTCCATTTTTGGTAAAGTAAATCGATGCTTGATTATCACAATATTGAATTGGAAGCATATCTGTAAAATAAATTTGATCAGAAACACGTTTAAACCAAATCAGTTCTTTGACACTCTCGGTCAAAGCAATAAATTCACTTTCCATTGAACTCAGTGCTATGCACTTTTGCTTGCTCGACTTCCAAGTTATAGGAACACCGCAAAAATAAACAATATATCCACTAATCGAATGTCTATCATTTGTCTTACATGCCCAATTGGCATCCGAATATGCACAAAACAAAGAATTATCAATGCAAGAAAAATTAATTTTATAATCCTTAGTGGAAAAAACGTAATTTAGAATATCTACAACAACTAGCCAATGTTCAAAATTATAACCATTGCAAAATTGTGCCATGGTATTAACCGAAAAAGCAATATCTGGTCTAGAACGATTAGCTAGAAATGATAGACAACCTATTAGCGTACGATAAGGAAAAGTTTTCATAATATCATTTTCTTCAATTACACTTACTCTAGCAGGCAAACTATAACCAACCTTAAAAGGTAAGCTTGGATTACTTTTTGGCAAGTCTTTAAATTTAACTTTTAGTTTATCTATATAAGTTCCTTGATGCAAGTAAGTATTCCCATTAATTTCTTCAAAATTTACACCCAAAAGATATTTAACTTTTCCTAACTCTACAATATCCAATTTACTTTTAATTAAATTAATAGCATTATTTAAAACATTTTGATCCTTACCAAAACAAGCCACATCATCTACATAGACAGTTAAGATAACGTTCTTGTTTAACATATAGGTACAATGACACCAGTCCAGTTTCTCAAATCCTAGGTCTTTCAGAATTTCGTCCAAAGTATTGTGCCACTGTCGACCACTTTGGTGTAAGCCGTATATGGCTTTCTTAAGTAGGCAAACCTTATGTTCTTCACCTCTTGCTACATGTCCCTCAGGTTGGCTCATGAAAACCTCTTGGTCTAGGTTCCCATACAAGTAAGCAGCTCTCACGTCTAACTGGGCATGCAACCAACCTAGCATAGACACTAATAATACAAAGAGAAATTTGATTAGAGAAAAATTTACAATAGGTGAATACACATCGAAATAGTCTTTATTCTTGGTTTGTGTAAATCCTCTCGCAACCAATCTACTCTTGAATCTTTTGACATTGTTTTTGTCGTCTTTCTTGATTGAAAAAATCCACCTACTACCAATGATTTTTGCATTTGGTGGTGGGTCAACCAATTCCCATACTTTTCGTTCACGCATAACGTCCAACTCCGCTTTCATGGATGCGTCCCAACTCTTTTTATCAGGAGACGTTTGTGTTTCATGAAAGTTTTGCGGGATTTCAGTTAAGTACGTTTCGTTAAAGATTTCATGCAAAGATTCGTCAAATTCACTTAAACACGAATTTTCATCACTTTTAGGTTTTTCCTTTACTACACTTTCTTTAAAATTAAAGTTTTTAGGGTCAAAGGGTATTTTATTTTTATTACAATATACTTTCACATCGTTAAGTGATTTAAGTTTAATCTCACTATTTGGGGGATAATAATTAACGTAAATCTTTTTACTTCGATTTCTAGGACTTTCAACTCTACGCCACTGATCAATATTGAGAGGCGTTGGTTTATCAGGTTCCGGTTCACTGTCATCAGAAATCTGATAGTTATCCACTTCAAAAGTTACATTTTGCACTTTTGAATTACCAAATAATGATTTTACCCCATTTTTACTTTCATCTACACGAACGTGTATTGTTTCAATTACAGTTCGTTCATTAGGGAGATATACTCTATATCCTTTACGCTTAACTGCATAACCAATCAAAATCCCCAATTTTGCTTTAGGTTGGAGTTTATTTCTGTTAACTTTAGGTACATGGACATACGCCAACGATCCAAACACTTTTAGGTGTTTAATGGATGGTTTAAATCCTTTCCAAATTTCTATTGGAGTTTTACCTTCAGTTAGTTTATGTGTGCATCGGTTTCTAACATAAACAAAAGTTTTTAACGCTTCAGCCCAAAAACTAGGTTTTAATCCGCTGTCTTGCAATAACGATCTTATCCCGTTTAAAGCAGCGTAATTAAAGTTTTCGGCTAATCCGTTCATTTCCGGTGAATAAACGGATGTGCGTTCGGCTTTAATACCCAAATCATCCAAGAATTGCTCGAATTCTTTATGCACGAATTCCATGCCATTATCGCTTACTACAGTTTTTATCTTTTTGTTAAGTTCACGCTCAGAACGTGCCAAATATAGTTTGAAACAATTAAAGACTTCACTTTTCTTTTTGATTATAAAAACATCCACTTTACGCGAATAATCGTCAACAATTGTTAAGAAATATTTATGACCGCCTATAGAGTTAACGGGAGAGGGTCCCCAAACATCACAATGTACCCTTTCAAGGCATTCTGTAGTTTTACGCTCATAAACATGGTTTCTTTTAAATGAGGTTCGATTTGATTTTGACACTATACAAGTTTCACAATTTTTGTTTGCTTTAGTTAACTTTAAATTTTCTAAACCTTTTACGCTTTCCTCAGCGCTCATTTGCTTCAATAGAGGATAGTTAACATGACAAAACCTACGATGTAGTAACTCGCTATCTAACTTAGCATGCATCGCAGAATTTACATTAGGCTTTTGAACTTTAGGAAATGCATATATTACATACAATTTATTTTTAACTTTAACAGTTAAGAAATATTTACCATTTGGTTTATAAATAACCATTTTTGAATGTCCCCACTCTACTGTAAATCCAGCAAGATCCATATTTGCTCCTCCAATTAGATTACGTCTCATATTTGGGGCGTACAACACATTAACAAGATTCATATTTACGTTACCCGAGACGTCTTTTACGATCAGCGGAATGTCGCCCATTCCAGTCACTAGAGAGGTAGAATGCTTATCTCCGATTAGAGCTTTCGTCGGCGGCAGCTGCTTGAAGTTCTGGAACAGATTTCGATCGTTGCAGAAATGCGTAGTTGCAGCAGAGTCCACCAGAAACTCAACCAATCTACCGTCAGTGTTAAATGCTCCTGGACTTTCACTATCTTCTGTTTCGCTGTAGAATGTCTGTCTTTCTTCTTTCTTCTTCAAGCACCGGTCTTCTGTATGGTTCTTCATTTTGCAGTACGAGCACGGCCCCATTCTTTGACGTCGGTCATTTTCGTAATAACCTTTTTCTTCTCTTGAAGTCGTGGAGGGTTCCAGTACGCGACCACTGGCATTTTGGTTGTTTGATTTTGGGATATTCTTCCTGTAAGATCTTGACTTCTTACTGGAGTTTGAAAGATAGGCGTCTGCAATGATGGTATCGGATAGTTCATCATTTTGTTTCAGCTTTATTCTCCCAGATTCTGTCACCAGTTCTCGTTGTACTTCGTCAAACTTGAACTTGTCATCTTCTAATCGATACAGAGTCTGTACTACACTGTCGTATTCGGTGGGTAGCCTTCGAATCATCTGGAAACACACCAAGAGATCGGGTATTTTGAATCCAGCTTCGTCTATCTGCACCTTCTTCTCGTATACTCTTTTGCAGAAAATCCCAATGGTTTCCTCCTCTGGGTCAAATCGTAGCTCGTTGAACTCGTCCAGTAGTGTTGCTAGTCTGGCTTTACTTTTCGGTTCGAAATTTGATTCTAACTCTTCCCAGGCTTCTTTTCCATCCGTGGTTTGGGATATCAACGTCTGAAACTTTGATTCGATGCCTTGGTAAATCGTAGTATACGCTCTTGTTTTCCGAAGATTGTAGTCCCGCTTCTCACGAGCAGTAGCGTCTACGGCAAGCTCCTCTTCTTTACCAGTCACAAATTCCCAACATCCTCTATCCATCAGAAGGACTTTCATGTCTTGTTTCCATCGGACGTAATTAGTGCCGTCTAGTCGAGGGAAAGATACCGTTGATGCGAAGTCAGCCATAGTCCAAGACAATTTATCTCTTACAAAGTATTACTTGATATCAGTTACGTTTAGTTTAATCTTTAAATTTTAGAATTTTACTTAAATTCGTAATTGGCTCCTCAAACACGCAAATCGGCCCATAACCTGTTGGAGGTTAGAGCTAAACATAACTGAGAAATAATAACTAGCGAAACATTTTGACGAGAACAGAAGAAGAAGACTTTATTGATCACACAATCAGGGTTTTTATATACAAGGTTATCACTTAAATTTACATAAAACGCAGTACATACACTGCGGTTACAGTTAAGCTGTCTTGACCGAAATAAATTAAACAAGGAAAATTACTTGGCTCCAACAAAAAATAAGGTTGATATTCTCAGAGGGGGACTCTTCGCCGGCCACTATTACAGCTATGCAAACAAATCACAAACAATGGAACGGCAGTTGGGAATGTGCGGATTCTTTTTAAAGGAGTTGTTAGTTGGTGGAAATGTTTTTTTTTTGTCGCAGATATATATATAACGAAGGATTCGTGTATAAATTGATAATAGCTTGTTGTACTTGATTAAGTTCAGTTAAAAGTGCATAATGATTTAAAAAGAAATTTTAAAAAATTATTTATACACTTTAAGATTGTAGAATACTTTATCGTAATGTTTAAAAAATTATATTAAGAATCATAATGTTATAAAAAATTATTATTGTCATAAAAATTAATGAATTAATTTTAACATTATAAAATATTATAATGCTATAAAAACTGTTATAGTATAAGTAAGAAAATTGAAAACACGCTTTGATTATAACATGTCAAGGATTTAGTTGCAGAACTCATTATAAAAATTATAACCGAGATATATAGGGTTCTACCCTTTCAATGGAGATTTTGTCCTATTGAATTTACAATTGTCAAAATACCTCACTTGATACCTCTTTTGTTTCATTTTAGTATTGTAAAAATGCGTCTTTTTGCCTTTGAAAAATGTGTGTATTGTATAGGTTACTAAAACATTACATTGTTGGCAAAAATATCCCAGAAATCTTTTTATTAGGGTGAATGTATACACTTTCAGAAAATAACACTTTCATTTTTCCCGATTCATTAATCCTCAACCCTCATTCCGTTAATTTTGAGGATTACTTCGTCAAACTATCACGTGACTTTTGAGTAAACGCGGATCCTCACTTTAATGATTTTGATTTGACGATTCTGTATCTTGATTTTGATGAAACAGAATCTCATTGCTGTACTCAAATGCTCAAAAATGGCGAAATATTTTTTTAGATTCGAAGACATTCAAATCCTCATAAAAATGACGAATCAAATTTCCTCACTTTGAGGAAAGAAAAACTCGGAGCATTTGCCAGTAAACGGCATAGTCAAAATTAAGGAAAATGTCGTCGTTTTTGGGTATTCGTTTCTGAGAGGGTAGTATCATCCAAATAGCTGAATTTAGAATGGGGCTATCTTCCATAGAGCTAAGAAAGACAGGAGGGAACACTCCCTATTCCCACCCATAGTCTCGCTTGAAGTAACTGTACGGGAGTGGCGGCCATGTTGGATCAACCAAAAAGAATGGCGAGAGTGTGGGGTAGCAATGTGTGGGAAAGCAATTTTTCGCATTTCGCACTTTTCTTTCAAATTGACAATAAACTCACTGGTACTTCTTGTATAATATGGACTTTAACCTTTTAATCCCTAAAAAAAGTATTTGACATAGTGTTAAATTATTATAATTTTAATCAAAAGATAAATAAAAGTTTTGGTATTTGATAGTAATAGTTAATTTTTTTAATTTAATTTTTATTTAATTCTTAATTACTAATAGTTTTGGTACACAAGAGTAATTGTAAAAACACAATTATTTTTTGTTTTATTTTGTAAGCACAAGCTTTTTCTTTTTAATTTTAAAATTAGCTTTCTTATGAAAATAGTTTAATTCTTTTTTGAATAAAAAATTTCACATTTCAACTTTTTTAAATTTTTTTCTAGAAACTTTAGTCATTACAATTGTATTATTTTAATGAAAAAGCTAATTAAAAGTTTTTTTTAGTATAAATAAAGAGAAACAATTTTATAATATAAAATTAAAACCTCAACATTTAAAATTGATAAATAAAGTATATTCTTTGCTCAGACACAAATAAACAATTTTATTTTTCTATTGTTAAATAAATTTTTATTATTATATAATACAAATAAATTGATTTTGTGTAAATAACAATTTGTACATTTAAATTGTATTATTTTAATGAAAAAGATAATTTAGTTCTTTTATAAATATAAATAATTATAAAACCATTTTATAACAAAAATATAAAACCACAACAAATTTAAAATTGAGAAAGAGTATTCTTTTTTCAGACAAATGTAAACAATTATCTTATTTTTCGGTTATTAAATATTTAATCTTTTTTATTGTATAAGAGAAATAAATTTATGATTTGTAGGATGACAATTTATATTTGAATTCAATTGACATAAGTACCCTGTAAAAGTAAATTTAACAAACAAAAAATTCAATATTATTAACTTTACTGACCTTTAATGTGTTTATAGAACTGATGAACAGATTTCTTTACTTATGCGGCAAGGGTTTTACAGTGTTATTCTCACTTTCAAATACTAGTAGATTATAATGCACATTAAATGAATAAAGTGATTTTCAGTTGGTTCTGTGCCAAGCTGATGTATATTCTTAACCGAAAAATAGTTTCTAGACTGAAATATTGTTTCTAGACTGACTGTTTCTCACGCACATCTGGTGCTTTTTTCAAAATTATACATTTGGTATTATTTTTCAGTTAATTTTTTGCCACACACTGCCAGAAAACAACTTCACATACTTTGCAAATATTGAGTACAACATTTGAAGGATAAACCAAATTTCCTCCTGATTTGATTAGCGATTTATAAACTCCACATTTACAGTTGTCACAGTTGATAACACATGTACAGTCCTCATCTAGAAATTTCTCTTTGTTTAGACGCGCAAGTACTTCTGTTAAATTTTTCACTTTTTTTTCTTGTTCCGTCGAACTTTTCGCTGCAAAACTTTATTTTCTTATTTTTTTCTTTAATTATGCCACCAAGCTCGTCCACTTTACACTTATATGTTGCTTTAGTAGGGGATTCTGACGAAGCACTTGCTACTATCAATTATTTCTTCGGGAAAGTATTAGGAACAAAGTTTGTTACATCCTGAAGGTTCCCAGTTTTCAGGCGGAACAGCAACTACTCACCACTTTCAATGTGTCTCATCTTTGGAAAGCTACAAAAAATATGAATGATTAAAATACAAAAAATAGGTATAATACATAAATATAAATTGTGTAAATTTTAAAATTAGTCACTATTATAAATTATATTTACTGTTATTTTGAAGCATCGTTAAAACTATAAAAATACTTGCATCAGTTTTAAACAAACAACAATGAAATGTCATCCGACTATCATTCACAATTAGAAAGTCAATTATTGCATGCACAATGGCTGCAGGGGTTTAGTGTTTAGCATGTCTGACTATGATGCTGCCGACCCAGGTTCTATTCTCCTTGGCAGGTATAAATGGGTCGACTCAGTGTTTATTCCCTTGGGTGTCAATAAATGAGTACCAAGCTTGCTTGGGAATGCAAAGGGGTATACAGCATTTGGACAGCCACTGGACATGGACACCAACAAATCTAGAACTTGGCACGCTTGGCTACAAAGCGAGACACATTGGCTCGGGCAAAATTTACACCATAGAGGCATAAGATAAATAATCAATGTTCATTTAAATACCGCAATGAGCATAATGATAAAAAAAATGCTATTCATGTAACATTAGTGTTGATATATCAACATGCAAAATTGTCTAAATAATAATTCTAAATAGTCCATATAACCACAAAACAAATACATGTACATTAAGATTAAGTGAAAAACACACAAAATAGAACAAAATAGCATTTGTGAGATTTGATTTTACAAACGCTTTTGATCTAAAATGTAAACATAGCAAGCCAATTTAAACATTCTCATTCACAGTATACATAAGGTAGTATTAATATATATACAAAACATTTTTGAATTGCTAGAATACTGAAGATGTTTTGATTATGTAAAACATAAGAAATAAACTGCACACAAAATAAGAATAGTTAGTTATGAATGAAAAGGAAAGAAAGAAAAGAAAATGTCAATTCAAGAAAATGTCATGCAACGTCAACAAAGATTGAAAACGCTAAATTTATGATTGTTATCTAGAAAAGTTACACAAAAAAGGTTTAAAAATCAGAATTTAAAACTCAGTCAGTAATAATGCCAATAAATAATCAAAGAAGTCAGGGGAAAATGTCTATTCTTAACAATCACAACACAAAATAATTTCGTTTTAGGAATATAAAAGCAGACTTACCTATACTCCGAGAAACTTCTTTGAAAACATGTTGAAGAAAGAATAACTAAAAATATCTCTATATTTGTGTCTGAATCAAAATTATTTCTAAATAATATGTTACATTTCAGCAGCAAATCAAAGAAGTGATCAGACAGTATCGCGATATGGAATGTTTTGCTTCTGGTTGATCCAATATGGCGTACCGGTTACAGTGATAGCTTCAGAAACTTGGGCCAATGATCTCTCCTTCTTATTTCTTACCTCTATGCTATCTTCAGACAAGTATTTCCATACACCCTTTTCCTTTTACAAAGACGTTGAAAGAAAAGGCTTAGAGAGAGGTTGTTGAGACATTTCTGAGAGTGTAACTCTAAACAGGTAGGATTTCAAACCTGACGATTCCGTCTTTAATATCTTCGCAACTCGAGAATAATAAGGAGAAATGTCATGAAAAGAGAGAAGGGGAAATAAAAAGAGAGAATCGCCGATCCCAAGGGGTCACGGCTGCTAACGCCCACGAGAATCACGGGCAAGCAAGCGATCTTAACGTGACCACATTCACCTGCGCCATCCGAAGCTGACCCCGACATTTAGCTCTTACTTTTTCTACCTGCTTCGGAGATTGTTTTTCTTATGCGGAAATTTCAGGCCGGTGTCAAGAATTTGAAGAGCGGCACCTTGTCTTATGGTTGCTATCGCGGTTAATTAAGATTTCTGGACTTTTGATAACCTTCAAACCCGCAAAGAACTGTTACTTTTATTAGTTTTTCAGAACTTTCAATACATACATGTGTTTGGTTTATTAATGAGTAACAGAAGAACAATGAATAGTAATTGTATCTTTAAATGTTCAACACTTGACATCTACATCTTTTTAATCAGCTTGATAGTTTTTCGCTAAATTTTTGATGATAACGATATTTATTTCTTACTTTTCTACCTGCTTCGGAGATTGTTTTTCTTATGCGGAAATTTCAGGCCGGTGTCAAGAATTTTAAGAGCGGCACCTTGTCTTTTGGTTGCTATCAGGACTATCGCGGTTAATTAAGATTTCTGGACGTTTGATAACCTTCAAACCCGCAAAGAACTGTTACTTTTATTAGTTTTTCAGAACTTTCAATACATACGTGTGTTTTGGTTTATTAATGAGTAACAGAAGAACAATGAATAGTAATTGTATCTTTAAATGTTCAACACTTGACATCTACATCTTTTTAATCAGCTTGATAGTTTTTCGCTAAATTTTTGATGATAACGATATTTATTTCTTACTTTTCTACCTGCTTCGGAGATTGTTTTTCTTATGCGGAAATTTCAGGCCGGTGTCAAGAATTTTAAGAGCGGCACCTTGTCTTTTGGTTGCTATCAGGACTATCGCGGTTAATTAAGATTTCTGGACGTTTGATAACCTTCAAACCCGCAAAGAACTGTTACTTTTATTAGTTTTTCAGAACTTTCAATACATACATGTGTTTGGTTTATTAATGAGTAACAGAAGAACAATGAATAGTAATTGTATCTTTAAATGTTCAACACTTGACATCTACATCTTTTTAATCAGCTTGATAGTTTTTCGCTAAATTTTTGATGATAACGATATTTATTTCTAACTTTTCTACCTGCTTCGGAGATTGTTTTTCTTATGCGGAAATTTCAGGCCGGTGTCAAGAATTTGAAGAGCGGCACCTTGTCTTTTGGTTGCTATCAGGACTATCGCGGTTAATTAAGATTTCTGGACGTTTGATAACCTTCAAACCCGCAAAGAACTGTTACTTTTATTAGTTTTTCAGAACTTTCAATACATACATGTGTTTGGTTTATTAATGAGTAACAGAAGAACAATGAATAGTAATTGTATCTTTAAATGTTCAACACTTGACATCTACATCTTTTTAATCAGCTTGATAGTTTTTCGCTAAATTTTTGATGATAACGATATTTATTTCTTACTTTTCTACCTGCTTCGGAGATTGTTTTTCTTATGCGGAAATTTCAGGCCGGTGTCAAGAATTTGAAGAGCGGCACCTTGTCTTTTGGTTGCTATCAGGACTATCGCGGTTAATTAAGATTTCTGGACGTTTGATAACCTTCAAACCCGCAAAGAACTGTTACTTTTATTAGTTTTTCAGAACTTTCAATACATACATGTGTTTGGTTTATTAATGAGTAACAGAAGAACAATGAATAGTAATTGTATCTTTAAATGTTCAACACTTGACATCTACATCTTTTTAATCAGCTTGATAGTTTTTCGCTAAATTTTTGATGATAACGATATTTATTTCTTACTTTTCTACCTGCTTCGGAGATTGTTTTTCTTATGCGGAAATTTCAGGCCGGTGTCAAGAATTTTAAGAGCGGCACCTTGTCTTTTGGTTGCTATCAGGACTATCGCGGTTAATTAAGATTTCTGGACGTTTGATAACCTTCAAGCCCGCCAAGAACTGTTACTTTTTTTAGTTTTCAAAATTTAAAATATACATGTCAAGTGTTGAACATTAAAAGATACAATTGCTATTCATTATTCCTCTGTTACTTATTAATAAACCAAACACATCTACATCTTTTAATCAGCTTGATAGTTTTTCGCTAAATTTTTGCTGACCCCGACATTTAGCTCTTACTTTTTCTACCTGCTTCGGAGATTGTTTTTCTTATGCGGAAATTTCAGACAGGTGTCAAGAATTTGAAGAGCGGCACCTTGTCTTTTGGTTGCTATCAGGACTATCGCGGTTAATTAAGATTTCTGAACGTTTGATAACCTTCAAGCCCGCAAAGAACTGTTACTTTTATTGGTTTTTCAAAACTTTGAAAGATACAATTACTAATTATTATTCTTATGTTACTTATTAATAAACCAAACACATGCATGTATTTAATGTTCAACACTTGACGTGTACATCTTTTAATCAGCGTGATAGTTTTTCGCTAGATTTTTGATGACAACGGTATTCATTTCTTACTTTTTCTACCTGCTTCGGAGATTGTTTTTCTTATGCGGAAATTTCAGGCCGGTGTCAAGAATTTGAAGAGCGGCACCTTGTCTTTTGGCTGCTATCAGGACTATCGCGGTTAATTAAGATTTCTGGACTTTTGATAACCTTCAAGCCCGCAAAGAACTGTTACTTTTATTAGTTTTTCAGAACTTTGAAAGATACAATTACTAATTATTATTCTTATGTTACTTATTAATAAACCAAACACATGTATGTATTTAATGTTCAACACTTGACATTTACATCTTTTTAATCAGCTTGATAGTTTTTCACTAAATTTTTGATGACAACGGTATTCCTTTCTTACTTTTCTACCTGCTTCGGAGATTTTTTTTCTTGTGCGGAAATTTCAGGCCGGTGTCAAGAATTTGAAGAGCGGCACCTTGTCTTTTGGTTGCTATCAGGACTATCGCGGTTAATTAAGATTTCTGGACTTTTGATAACCTTCAAGCCCGCAAAGAACTGTTACTTTAGTTAGTTTTTCAAAGCTTTGAAAGATACAATTACTAATTATTATTCTTATGTTACTTATTAATAAACCAAACACATGTATGTATTTAATGTTCAACACTTGACATCTACATCTTTTTAATCAGCTTGATAGTTTTTCGCTAAATTTTTGATGACAACGGTATTCATTTCTTACTTTTTCTACCTGCTTCGGAGATGGTTTTTCTTATGCGAAAATTTCAGGCCGGTGTCAAGAATTTGAAGAGCGGCACCTTGTCTTTTGGTGGCTATCAGGACTATCGCGGTTAATTAAGATTTCTGGACTTTTGATAACCTTCAAGCCCGCAAAGAACTGTTACTTTTATTAGTTTTTCAGAACTTTCAATACATACATGTGTTTGGTTTATTAATGAGTAACAGAAGAACAATGAATAGTAATTGTATCTTTCAATGTTCAACACTTGACATCTACATCTTTTTAATCAGCTTGATAGTTTTTCGCTAAATTTCTGCTGAACCCGACATTTAGCTCTTACTTTTTCTACCTGCTTCGGAGATTGTTTTTCTTGTGCGGAAATTTCAGGCCAGTGTCAAGAATTTGAAGGGCGGCACCTTGTCTTGGTTGCTAGTAAGATTTGCGCGGTTAATTAATATCCATCGATGGGTACTACTATTATCTCCTTTAGAGGCTTCAACTGTATCAAAACTGTACTTTATGAAGTTGCGGGGTTTTAAGGTTTTCTTCAAATGAATTAAATTTAGTTTATAACTACTCGTTAGAGGAGTGCTCCCGCTGTGTAATGTGTTGTGCTTATGGGTTCCCAAGAAGTTTTTGTAAACAAAAAGTTTGATAAAAAATATTTAAATATTCTACCATAGATATTTAGTATTATTATTCAAACATATTGTGACAAGCGATAGACACTCGAAAGAGTTTAGTTAGGTACTTTCTCTTAAAACGTCATTTGTGAAAGCTAATTAATGATATATTTTTCAAAACTTTGCCAGAATCATCTTAGGAATCAGCTCGATCGTTTTTACTACACGTTTAGCAGGGAATTCTCGATATGGCGATTAAAATAAAATAAATCCAAATTAAAGTCGGAAGGTCGTTTAACCAAAGGATAAATGAGATGTTAAAACATATCAGTTGTAATTAGCTGGACTTCTGTTTTGACATTTGTTGAAAAGAAAATTGCGTGTACAAACAAACGCGCATGACACGGTTTAATTTTTCTAATTGATCATGATTCATGTATATTCATCGTAATTCATATAACCAATCTATTTAAACTACCATGACAGTTTAATTTGTATGCATATATTTAACAATAAAGTCTACAATACTTCATGGTTAAATTATATTGATCGTTAATCAAAATGTATTTTCAACAATTACTAGTATTATTACTCATTCTCATTCTATAAATATTTCATAACTCGTGTTAAGTTTTATTTTTCATACTGAATACATTAATTAGTAATTAACAGAATTTTTAGTTCAAAATCTTCAGTTTAAAAAGTAAAATGTGGAAATTTAACAAAGTTAAAAAAATAGGGTAATGCTAGTGCTGGTGTTTAACCTTTAAGTACAGTTGTTAATATTTTTTATATAATGTGAATTTAGTTTAAAACAATATATGTGTGTAAATTCGACATCGTTGTTTTATTAAAATTATTGCGACTACACTCCTTGCCAACATAACTTGGGCAAAAACAAAGAGTAAAAAGGCAGAGGGAAAAGCGTGGTTGGTCCGTTAGTTGGAAACTCTTGGAAGGTAATATTTACATAGAAAATGATATGAATGCAATTTAACCAAAATACACTTTTCATTTTGATAAAATTGCCAAATTTTTTCAAATAATATTTATATCCGTTAGATCTTAAACGAAATTAATGTTTTAAACCCGTTTTATGGATGGATTCACAAATAATTTATGGAACTCTTTACATGCGCGGAAGGATCTTCTCCATAGCATATTTCTATTTACCCAACTTAGGTTGGCAAAAAGAATAAAAATTTCCTCTTGGTAAATTTCAAACTAAATTGTCTGTGGTTAGGTGGAATTTTATGAAAAGCGTGGAATTACATGTACTTTGGGTGATGTAATGTGGAATGTATACACTCTCAAAAGTGAATGCTCAAAAACGACGCCATTTTCCTTAATTTTGACGATTTCGTTTACTGGCAAATGCTCCGAGTTTTCCTTTCCTCAAAATGAGGAAATTTGAATCGTCATTTTTATGAGGATTTGAATGTCGTCTAATCTAAAGAAATATTTCGTCATATTTGAGCATGTGAGTACAACAATGAGATTCAGTTTCCTCAAAAGCAAGATACAGAATCGTCAAATCAAGATCGAAAAAGTGAGGATTCGCGTTCACTCAAAAGTCACGCGATAGTTTGACGAAACAATCCTCAAAATTAACGAAATGAGGCCTGAGGATTCATGAATCGTCAAAAATGAAAGTGTTATTTCTGAGAGTGTGGAATTTACTTTTTAGATCATTAAGACATCTTCATCTTACTACACTCTTAAAACAAAAGAGTGAATTCCACTCCAGTTGGAGAAGTGCATTTTTGACACTGGAAAGGATTGAATATTAACTCAGACTGAGTTAAAATCACTCGTTTGGAGTGATCCTGTCGGAGGCTTAACACACAAAGAATCCACTCCTTCCGGGTAAGTGCTTTTTTCAGACTGGAGGAGTGAAATTAACTCAGACTGAGTTAAAATCGCTCGTTCGTTTTAAGAGTGTATAGCTATTATTAATCTAAAAAAGAAACTCGATTCACGGCATCCCATAACAAAATTCCACCCTTTTCGTAGAAAAGAAATTCCACCGGCCCGGAAGGCAAGCACAAGCCCAGACCTCACAGACAAGGGGAGATAATCCCGAGAATTAACGGTTCATTGTCTCCCACTTTTGCTCCCTTGCCCCTGATGTCACGAGATGTCTGGCATGGGACATCCTCTGCCACAAAATCCCGAAAACATCATCCGAGGTTTGGAACTCACGGGGCATCTGTTCCAAACAAGGCCGACATTGTCCCCGCTTAATCTCTTCGGTTTGAACTTGAACCGAGAGAAGGGTCGAGATCAGAGAAACCGTTGCGGAACGAGACAGTTTCGTTTTTTTTTATCCTCTTTGTTTTTGTTTGGAGACATTGGGGATGCAAATTGGGGTGTATCTTTGATGGAAACTAGTTGGCATGTGTTGCAGTTATTTAAACGTGCAAAAAAATTAAAAACATTCTTACACAGTTCAAAATGATAGCACTGCACTATCCTGGAACGTTCTAGCTGCCACCACAGTTTGGAACGTGAATTTACCAGTTTTGTGGTTAAACCGTAATTTGGTTACACAACAAAGTTTTATAACAACTCCCAAATAGCGGTGGCAGTCTAAAAGTTCCAGTATTCCCCTGCAATTTTTTTTAAACCTTGTTTCATGGCCGACAAAAAAAAAATGCATGTGGGCAGTGGGCATTAGATATTTTAGTTTGAACCTCGAGCAGATTTATCTTGCACTAGCCCTATTTACTACATTAGTTGAGGATAGTTAATATCGTCCTAGTTATATACGAAGTGAATACTTCTGCATGCCGAATTTTTAAATATTTTTTCT
Source organism: Hylyphantes graminicola (assembly GCA_023701765.1). NCBI lineage: Eukaryota > Metazoa > Arthropoda > Arachnida > Araneae > Linyphiidae > Hylyphantes > Hylyphantes graminicola. Next base: position 18,623,794 of record CM043119.1, read on the forward strand.
TTAATTTTATTATTTCAAATTAACCCCGCTCCTTAAATGGCCTTACCAGAAAAAAAATGAGATCAAGCATTTTATTTTAGAAGACACCAAGTAAGAAAGTAACGAATTCAATATAAAGAAGTAGTATTTCAGCATGGCGTAAAGAACATAATGTTCTAGTGAGAAAAAAAAAACCGAATAAAAAAGGAACTCGTTGTTCTTGGTTTTCCTTGTGATCTAAGTCTTATATCAACTTTTACCAAATTACACCTTGGTCGAGTTCCACAGCGATGAGCGATTTCTTCTCAGAAGGAATGCCAGCTGACCCTTATTGTGGGGAAAGGCTCATGTTTTGGTATGGGGACATACAAATGAGAGCTTCTATTTCAGAAAAGCGCCGGCATGCCTTGCTTATCAATTGCACGTGACAGGTTTCTGAAATAGTTTCGTCGAAAATGAACTAGTGAGAGAGAAAAACAATGGATATGCATAAATTTCAAGTCATTTCTTCAATAACAATCTGTCCTCCTTAGCTTATTTTGAAGATATAGTTCGTATTTGCAAATACGTATAGTTTTACGAATATATAGGAATTCACTTGAACTTTCTTCGCGTACTTGCGTTATATCTTTCTATTTTACATTCATTAGAGAAACTTCAGTACAAAGAAGGTCTTGTATTACCCGCAAGAATTCCAGAGCCTGTTTTACAGAGAATGTTTTATATAAACGTTACTTGATTTATGCTATAACTTCAAGACACATTTTTCAATCTATTCTTAAAATTTAGCATTTATGTAATAGGAAAAAAATACTAACGTTATTTTTACTTTGACCAAAAATTGAAAGTAATTTTTTTATATTTTCCTTGTCATATTATGCAGTTCTTTTAATTTAATCGACATAACTAACATAACTAAGTGACACCACTATTATTTAAACTTATTATCTACTTAATTTTTTTTTATTCCAATTGTTCAAGACAATAGTACTGCCTCTAAAAACTGCTTAAGCATGACTGCTTTATATTGCAAGCATATCATTGCCTTGGTGTAGCATAAACGTTTAAATTCTTGGTGAAATTCAATAATAAAGCACCAGGCATTGCTCTCCCATGTGGATATCATGAAGTTACGAGATCAAAAAAAGCCGCCAAAACAGAATTTTAATATTATATTTAAAAAGGGAAACTTAATAATGTTTTAGTGAATCGCTTTTTTAAAAAAAATACACGAAAATATAAATAACTTCTGAGAAATTTAATAAACATAACTTATATTTTATTGATAACAATGGCGTCCGTGGGCAACCGTACGTTTCAATACACAGCAATAGGCTATCGAGAGCAATAACCGATGTTTCGTGTTTGTAAAGTTTCTCTTAAACAAAAAGTACTGCACTTAGATTTGAACTCAAAACCATCTTATGTTAAGAATTATAACAATTTATTTTAAGCAAATATGGTTAAGCCTACTGTATCAAAAGCAAAATACTCACTTTTCAATAAGGCGTCGTAGAAAGTTTATTGTTTAAAGTTTTTAATAGGAGAAGTTGATATAAATCCACTTTCATGAGACGAGTTTGTGTTTTCATAAAGGTATTATATTATAAGTGTTTTTCATTCGCATGAGTTTGAATTGATATTATGCCACACATGAACAACTACTATGGGAAAGGTATTTTGACTAGATTTTAAACAATATCAATTCCAAGAACAGTGAGATTATGATGAAAATTGTCGATAAATATCTAATAATTTCTCTTAATTCATATTCATGTTATCAAGCAGTTGATCATCAACTTTAATCGGAATTGTAAGATAGCCAATTTATGTAAAAATATTCAGATATAATCTTATTAAAATAGTAAAACTTTCCAGTTCCCACAATCAACAACAATTTGCAAAAAGGAAAAATAAACCTCATTTTCAAGTTCTACTATTTGTTTCACATTAAAAAAAGATGAAACCTTAGAGATAAGCACACTGGGGGGGGGGGGGGGGGGGCTTACCTCTTTTATTACCTTGTGATTGGTACCCTTTCTTCTTGTGATCAAGTGACTTCTAAGCACCAATCAAGGAGGAGATAAAAGATTAGTCCTGTGGACTCAGTGCCTCCGTGTGTGACCACCTTCAAAGGTTAGTTGAACTCAATTTGTGGGAAACATTAGTTTATTCTGATATTTTACATTCATAAAAAAATTATCATTCATATAACTTTTGTTTCTTCTCAATCATTAAGAAGTATGAAGACACAATAACAAGAATTTTATATTTACATACATTAATAGATGGTAAATCTTAAGCACGTTTGTAGATTTGTAAACCCTTTTCCTGTTTCCCATTCGTGTATTTTCATGCATTTTCGTGTTTTCCATGCTGAAGTCGTGAGATTTTTTTTATAAACAGTTTTAGTTTCTGTGGATCAGGAACTTGCATATTTTTGCCCCAAAACCTTTTAGACATATAAGACTGGACATTTAGACTTTTAATTCATTTAGACAAAAAAGAAAGTCCCATTTAGACTTACTATTAGGGCACATATGGCATGGGAAAATGGATAAGTTAATATAAGAATACTTAAACATTTAAAGTGTCAGTTTGATTTCCACTTTTATGCTAATCACCTTTACTTCAAAGGATGATTTGTTTCAAATTGTAAATTGCATTGATAGCACAATTTTTTTTTAGTAATTGTTGAAAAAACATTACGATTTAATTTGCCGTTATAGTTTTTATATTAGAGCCGAGAAAAAGATGGATAGATGACGTGGAAAGAGATCTAAAACACATGAAAATTAAGAACTGGAAAGCTAAGACCAAAGACAGGTGGCTTTGGAGTCGTGTTGTAAGGGAGGCCCTTTTCCAGCATGGACTGTAGTGCCGGGGAGTTAGTTAGTTTTGATATTTCTATGAATAATGCAAGTGTAGGCATAGAGAGTAAAGCAAGTATTTTAAGAAGTCAACCTTTTAATTTATTCATAAAGCTTAATGAAGTAATAATGGAATCAATCATGTGACAATGCTTCCTCGCATAAAACAAAACCACACATCTTCTAAGCCTATTCTTTTCATTTGATGGATGATGTCGTTCGACGCGATTCGATTATGCACTCATCTCACCTTTATTGAAATTAGAGGAGAAGAAGAAAACTCGACCACTTTTTTTTATGAGGTAGAAAGTGGCATTCCCTTCATTCCTGTGACCTCTTCGAAATTGCAGTCAAGTCCGACGCCCAGAGCGACTAAATAAGGTCAAGTGCAATGATTCACCGTTACTTGGATGTTTTAATGACTGAACTCTTTCTTTTCGTTTATGTTCGAAAGCGTGTTTCGGAGATCAGGTCGCGACCGATCGGGCGACATGGCAGTCTAGGAAGACGCAAATCCCGAGGAAGTTGTACAAGGGGAAGGGGGATGTTTGCTGATGTCAAAGGAAGGAAATGGCGCTTCCTTAATAAGTGACCGTTTAGGAATGCTTCAGAAGGGGCAGTTTAGAAAGTTATAGACAGTGGTGAACTGTTAATTATTCTTGGTCAAATATCAATTAAAATTGTTGCCTGCTTCTAAAATAGTTGATTTTCATTGCATTTTACAAAGTCTCTTGTACAAGAGGGGTAAAGTTGAAATTCGTAACGATGGTACGCGTATGCAAGAACCTACACTCTCAAAAATGAATGCTCAAAAACGACGAAATTTTCCTTAATTTTGACGATTCCGTTCCTGGCAAATGCTCCGAGTTTTCGTTTCCTCAAAGTGAGGAACTTTGAATCTTCATTTTTATGAGGATTTAAATGTCGTCTAATCTAAAGTAATATTTCGTCATTTTTGAGTATGTGAGTATAACAATGAGATTCAGTTTCCTCAAAATCATCGTAAAATTGAGGATTCGCGTTTACTCAAAAGTCACGTGATAGTTTGACGAAACAATCCTCAAAATTAACGAAATGAGGCATGAGGATTCATGAATCGTCAAAAATGAAATTGTTATTTCTGAGATAGGAATGCTTCAGAAGGGGCAGTTTAGAAAGTTATAGACAGTGGTGAATCGTTAATTATTCTTGGTCAAATATCAATTAAAATTGTTGCCTTCTTCTAAAATGGTTGATATTCATTACACTTTACAAAAATCTCTTGTACAAATGGTAAAGCTGAAATTGAATCTGAGAGTGCAGAAACCACTCCAGTCAAAAAAAAAATCCGAAAACTCGTTTTCAATGAAAATAAGCGTAGAAAGACAAGATGCGTGTTGGGTGCAAAAACCACGTTAGTCTGTTGAGAAGTTCCATAAATACAGGGCGTTTGTTTCGAGTGTTTAGTGCAGAAATAGAGGAGGTGTCATTACGTTTTTTTCTCCCTCCTGAAAAATTTGAAATTTGTGACTCTGACGTTGTTTCTACACTCACCGATTCAATTCATAACGATAGCACAAGTATGTAGGAACCTTGAAAGACGCAAATCCGACTATTTGTAATAAAGGGAGGGGGGGGGGGTATTTGCTTATGTCAAATCAAAGGAAGGTAATGCAAGCTGAGAGACGCTACTTTAATAAATGACCACTTAAAAATTATACGATCGGGTCAGTTAGGAAGTTACAGACAGTGGCGAAGCGTGAACTATTATTAACTATAACCTTAAAAAGCTGTAGCTCTATGAACTATTCTTGGTCATGCATTTAAATAACCTTTTCTTCTTAAATAGTTGATATTTATCAATTTTCCAAATTCTTCGTTTGTTAACGATATTATGTGCTACAGGAAACGTTAGAATTCGTAACGATGGCAAAAGTATAGGAACTTGGGTAGAGGCGAATCCAAGGAAGTTTAAAGGACTTCATATATTTTTTTATTTCTATGCAAGGTAATATAAGCTTCAAGACGCTTTCTTAATAAATTACCTTTTTACAATATTTCGATCTGGATAGTTTAAAATGGTCCATGATATCACAAACAGTGGCGAATTGTGAACTGTTCTTGGACATTGCTAGAATGACGTTGAATGAACGAAGGCACTCTCTAGGAAGATGCAAATTTGAGGAAGTTGTTAAAAAAGGGGAGGGGATTTTCCTCATGTCATAGGAAGGCCATGTGCGCAGCGAGACGCTTAGTTAATAGATAAATGACCGTTTAAGAATATTTCAATCGGGGCAGTGTTTTTAAGTTACAGACAGTGGTAAATCCTTAACTATTCTTCGTTATCGTTAAGCTCTCTTATGTTAAAAAGACTTAATATTCATTATATCTTACATAATTTTCTTATATTATGGCACTAACTATCAGGAAATTGCGAAAGGGGTGCGTCAAAGGAAGACGGCTCTGTTAGACGCTTCTTTAATAAATGACATTTTAGGCATGTTTTAACTGAAAAAGTATCTTACAGATACTAGAATTATCTTAAACCACATTTAACTAAGTAAAAATCATTTAATTAAATAAAGGTTTTACGCATATACTTTTGTAGTTACTTCTTCAAATGTCTTGTTTCGATTAGTCCAGTTATTGACATAGCATAGTTCACTTACATTGACACAGATCATGTCCTTCAGCTACCATTTTACGTACATCACCTCAAAAACTGTAAACGATTCATGAATCTTCAAGCCTCATTTCGTTAATTTTGAGGATTGTTTCGTCAAACTATCACGTAACTTTTAAGTAAACGCGAATCCTCACTTTTACGATTTTGATTTGACGATTCTCTACCTTGATTTTGAGGAAACTGAATCTCATTGTTGACTCACATGCTCAAAAATTACGAAATATTTCTTTAGATTAGACAACATTCAAATCCTCATAAAAATGACAATTCAAATTTCCTCACTTTGAGGAAACGAAAACTCCGAGAATTTGCCAGTAACGGAATCGTCAAAATTAAGGAAAATTTCGTCGTTTTTAAGCATTAATATTTTAGAGTGTAGAATTTCGAAAAATAAATCTCATTACCCTTATTAAATGAATATAGATAAAACTATTTGAGATATCTCTGTTTCGAAACAATAAGGATGAAACCCTTAGGAAGCAAATAATTTGTTAGTTCATCATTTCTCGTGGTTGAGCCATATCTCCTGTAACTTTTTTGAGACCACCGTAAAAAGTGCACCACCCCGTCAAAAAATTGCGATCTTTCCGCTGATAACGGCCGTTCCTCTACCTTTTGCATAATCCTTTACTCGATGCCTTCCTCCGCTGTTACGCGCACACCTCTTTGGTGGTCACTCAAGCACCTCCAAAAAACTACGCCCACACAACTTGCCGAAATTGTTAATCTCTGGTGTAGAACAATCGAATAAGCTGAAAAAAATAATGTTTTACCCTTTCACTTTGTTTCAATTTCGTGTTAATTGGCTCATTTCACTTTCTTTGGCTCAACGTTTTTGTTTTCAGAAGCTTTGTTAACTCTAAAATGCTCTAATAAATGACATGGTTAGGTGGTTAATGGTAGTTAAATGAATTTGTTTCTTGAGGCACAAGAAAAGATATGCATGTGATAATTTTTTTAAAAATAAGTATAATTGAAAACTCCTCGGAAGAAAGTGAGACACGAAGTTTACAAAAGTTTAAAAAAAATTCGAATCGTATTACAAATGCATTTTAAACACTGAAATGCACACAGTCGGAAAGAAAGTTTTGGTTTACTGGGCTTGTGATGAGACAAAGATATTCCACATTATAGGCTACGTCTTATCTTCGTGCAGTTTTCTCTTTTGAGATAAAATTCCAATGGGATGCACTAATACACTCTCAAAAAACACACTTTCATTTTTGACGATTCATGAATCCTCAAGGCTCATTTCGTTAATTTTGAGGATTGTTTTGTCAAACTGTCACGTGACTTTTGATCACGAATCCTCATTTTTACGATCGTGATTTGACGATTCTGTATCTTGATTTTGAGGAAATTGAATCTCATTGTTGTACTCACATGCTCAAAAATGACGAAATATTTCTTTAGATAAGACGACATTCAAATCCTCATAAAAATGACGATTCCAATTTCCTCATTTTGAGGAAACGAAAACTCGGAGCATTTGCCAGTAAACGGAATCGTCAAAATTAAGGAAAATTACGTCGGAGCTTTCATTTTTGAGAGTGTACTCACCATTAAATCCCTGTGTATGTACCTGTCCAATGGCAATTACGTTGTTTATCATTGAAAAGTTAGAATTTGATGCTTCTGTAAAAACAAAATCTGAAACAAGTCATAGAAATACCTACATGGAACCTACAATTTGCCGCAAACATTAACCCTCTAATGCTTACTAATGCCATATGGCAACAAGTAACATAATCAGCTTTATTTTGTTAAAGTAGAGCTCCCTCTTGATAAATCTGTGTATTTTTCATCTATAACATTCCATTTTAAAGTTTTATTTACTAATAACACTCATAGAGATGACAATAGTAAAAGTGTATTCAAAATGAAATACTGAAGTTATTAACTGTTGTGAAATTACGTTTTTGGCAGTATTCAAAGTATAATACAGTAGCCGCCGCTTAAATGAATCACATCCGTCCCAGTACGTTTTGAACCAATAAAGCGGCTGAACCATTTAACCGAAAGTCTTGAAATTATAAAGAAAAAGTTGTCATCATGAGACATATGATTTTTTTTAATACTTGTTACTGAGTAATACTAGTACTACATATTATTAAGAAAAACACGTTATATTATGTTTAAAAAAATCCAGAGTTATACAAATTAACAGGTAATATACGAATACCTACAAATATTTAATAATTTGAACGATATGATGTATAATTTTAAAACAAAATTTAAAAGCACAAACAACAATGCTTACTTTAGTACTAAAATTTAGTTAAATTTTGGTTACTTGAATGAATACTTCGTTGTTTTCGCCTGCGTTGTCGTATAACTGATAAGTTCGTTTACCTTCCTTTCATTGTCATAAGAGGAATTACTCACTGACATTTCCGATTTATGTTGGGCTCTGTTTCGCAACTTTCTATAATTTCATTTTTTCTCTTCAAAATCCTACATAAAGTTGCTTTAGAAAGTCCTAATTTAATTGCAGCTTCTCTTTGGCTGCATTTTTCCAGATTATAAATATTTTTTAGGAGTTCATATTTTTTGGCTAAGGTAAAATCTTTCCGTTTAAACATCGCGATAACACTCCGAAAAACACGTACTTAATTTTGTCGATCAAAAATCAAAATGAGTCTACTGTCTACACCTTCATGCACACGTGTCGATTACAAATTCCTTCCCCTCTCCCCCCCCCACACTACAGTTCTCTCTCTCCCTTCTTGCCTTAATACAATTTCTGCGATTTACCTTTTTTTAAAGATGGATTCGTCGGCGCCTCTTTGGTTCGCATTTGTAGTTAGAGGTCATTTGGGGTAAAAAAAAATACCACGAATCGTAAAAAAAAATGAACTTTTATAGAATTTTTTGAGTCCTTAAAACGGCGGTAAAAAGGTGATTTGATTCCGATAAGCGGCGGATTTTCAATGTAAAAAGTGATTCCGTTCTGTTCTACGAAATTTATTCCAATTAAGCGGCTGATTCAATTAACCAGTGATTCCAAAAAGCGGCGGCCACTGTAATATTAATACACGAAATACAAATAGATTGTTTTGAAAAAAATAATTAAAGAGGGTTATTTTAAAATATATTCAGTAGTTTTCTAATTATTCTTATCAAAATTGGAATTTAGTATTTGGTTTTTGCCATTAGGCAAAATTTTTTTTAATTGAAATTATTTAAATTCCAATGTAGTTCATTTTTTTTCCAGTTTTTTTCCCTTAATGTATGAGTATTTAAAATACATATATATTTCTTCGGGATGAAAAAAAAGTCATGCATTACAGGGTTAAGCAAAGCAAAAATCTTTTTAATGAATCTGTTGCATCTATCCATGATTTTAAGGTAGGCGAATACCCAAAATTCCCCAAAATTCTAAAATTTTTACTATTGCTTTAATCTTTTCCAAATTTGGCATACTGATTTCAAATATAATGAATAATACTATTTAGACATTTTTTAAAATTTAAATATCATTTGTTTATTTTAAACGGTGTTTTTCTACTAAAAAAGGAGGTTTACGCTAACAAGTCTACCACATTGAATTTTCATCCTATAAACATTGATTATGTGTTAAATTCTTCGTTTTGAACTGATGCATGCAATGACCCTCTAGAGTTGCAAACAAATTGCAAGAAAAGAAGTTATTTCAGGTAAATTAATGTAAAACTCCTTATGCTAGAAGTGTTGGCGCAAACCCCCTTTTTTAGGTGAAAAACACCGTTTAAAATAAATCAATTATATTTAAATAAAAAAAAATTGCCTTGAAAGCATTGCTCATTATATTTGAAATCACTATGCCAAATTTGGAAAAGATTAAAGTAATAGAATTTTTTTTAGAATTTTGGGTATTCGCCTACCTTAAACTACAAAAAGATTCATTGGACAAAAAAATCTGATAGATAGTATTAGTAACAACTTTTATATCTATCGCTACGAAATCTTCACTGGAAGAGGTTTCAAAAATCCGGGGTTCTTGACCGGTTCAGCATTTTGCACCTTTCTTTGATGAAACAACTTTTGGTTAAAATCCAATAAATATTAATGGCTAATTTTCTGATTACAATGGCAAGGAGTGGGGGGAAATTGTTGTCGAAGGGAATGAAGGAATGCTCGTTAAAATTATACGACGGTGAACAATAACGTAATAGGGACGAAGTGTTGAAAGAAAAAATTATATCGAAAGAATTTTAGTTGTTGAGCATAAAATACCTGACATCCATAAATTAATCAATTGATAAAATTTTGGAAAAGTTTTAGTTAACGGGTACATTTTTTTAAAAATAAAATTGTATTAATCATGATAAATAGGGAAACAACAATTTATTCATTTTGTCATGCAGTTTATTCATCGAACCTATCTGATTTTCATCTATCGAACTGTATTATTCGAATATTTTCAACACTATCCCGATTTAAGTGATAAATTTTGATTAATTTAACTACATTCAACCACAATGTAATCTTTAAAATCTAGAAGCAATTAATTTCGCATTGCTTCATTCGTAGTCTAGAGTAATAATTAATTTTAGGTAATTACCTAATTTTATTAAATGAAATAAGCATTTATTTTTTAACTATTATAAATAAAAAATGCACTTTATATTGATTAAAATACACAGACATATATTTGCTTTACTATTCTCATAAAATAAGTAAGATAAGCAAATAGGTGCACTATTACTAAACTTCTAATAATTTTTTTTCCGGGTGAAGCAATGTATGAAGCACAATTTTTTGTTCAGTTCGATCATAAATTCATAGCAAAAGGTAATATCATCAAAATGTCGGAAGACAGAAGTTTATATTTTCCTTAAAAACTGTTCTCTTTTGTTCTGAATTTCTTAGGAAAAATATAGAGTCAAGGTTAACGATTTCATGTGAATTCTTTGCGGAAACCGAAGCACGCGATTTAAAGAGAGAGAAAAAACTGACATCTTAAAATGTCCCTTTCGTCGAAGACTTTGCAAAAAGCCAAGGCTTCCCCACTTTTTTTTATGTAATTTGTTTGAAAATAAAATTTTATAGTCTTTTGTAGACGGAAAGATGACGTAATACTCCAAATTAACCTTTTTTTTTGTTTGAAATGAATGACATACGCATTTTATAAAGTTTTAAGATACCAAATTGGTGTAATTCTTAAGTATATTAGTTAGTCTTTGGACTATAAAGAATCTCTATATTTTTTATTTTAAGTAAATACAACCGAACTTAACCCTTTCAGTCCCAATTACAATTTGGCATTATCATTTTAGAAATTTAATTATGATCGTCTGTAGTAATTTATGATATCAAGAAGAACATAATTCGATGATTCAAACTTTTTCTTATTAGAAAATATTTTGTATTAATCCCAATAGATGCCAGGCTTATTATTTTTTAATTATGATTTAAAAAATTAAATGATTAAAAATTATGATGCCAAATGGCATCACTGGAACTGAAAAGGGTTAAAGCTGAAAAACTTTTTTTAGTAAAAACGTTTTAGTAGCTTTGTAAAATTTTTCAAAATATACTAGTTTTTTCGCTTAGGGAGCAACATAACTTCATTGATTTATTAAACTCTGTAGAAATCGGACTTATCGAAACGGAAAAATCATTTACCCCAAAACTTCCTTATGGTTTAATACACTGTTACTTATTTTGTAGTAAAGAGATATATAATTTGTTTTAAAGAAAATTGGAAAACCGTAAAACCTGTAAAAATGACGTGACTAACTCCCATTTTCTATTCACGATGTTTTATTTTAGTGGAATGAACTTTACATAAAGCATCATGGATGTTTATCTGCGTATATAAAAGAGACGCAATGCACAAGAGACGGTCTTTTATCGTATTTGTATTCTAACCGTTGTATTTTACAAAAGTCTCCATTAACAGTCATTTTAAAAGTTTATTATTATTATTGACTTTTTTAAGATGACGTGTTCTTTCCAGCTTTTATACCTGAACTACATTTGATATGGGCTGCGATGGGTGATGTGTTCTCACTTGATATGGATGGCTGGTAGGCATATATTTTTAGGCTTGTGTGCTTGGTCCGAGACCCACTTATAAACCTTCGTCAAGTAAGACAGACACAACACACACACATACGTGACAGATGCTGTCATCTATCGCGCGCTTTCTCCACAACTTAGACATGTCCCTGAAGGAGAGAACTTGATATTTATTCACCAATCGAGGCTCGAAAAGGAATTTATTTTCACTTAGTATTTCTGTTAATACTCAAGATCTGAAATATTCCCTTCATTGCTGAATATCTGTATAAAACACACAACTAATATGCATTTTTACTAGTAGGGAGTAAAAATGTAATAACTCATAGATCTAGAAATCTACTGGCCTAATTTCAAAAATCAAAAAGCAGTTTATTTGACACATTAATTTATACGTAAACAAAGCACCATAATACAACACATCTAAGACAATGAAATTCGGCTATTGGAGCACGCCAAACATTTGTAACACTTTCACTCCACCGAAACTCAAACTCATCATTAAATTCACATGGGGTCGAAAGAATTGAACACTCCAAATAAGCCAATCCGTCAATCAGCCAGGCCAAAAAGATTCGAAGAATAGAAATAAAAACCACAAAAATTTGAGTCTGGATAAATAATATAAAAAAAAGATATCTTCCAGAACCAAGTCACGGTCAGGAGGATACTCGACAGGAAACTCTTTTACGGGTTTTGGCCTGAGAAAAGAGAAAGTGAAATCCTTTTTTAAAAATAACAACACAAAAACTGGGTGTACTGACCTATACAGCCTTGTTATGTTAAAGGGTTGTGGGTGAGCGGTCAGTTGAACTGGACCAGCAGTTCTTGATTTTGAAAGAATAAAAAATATGGCGGAGACTTTAGAAAGTGAGTTTTAGAAATTCAGAAAAGATTTCCCAGACGAGTTAAGCTGATCTCGTAAATACCTACTTTTGGCGTAGGGTGGTCTAGTTGTTGGTTTTTCTGATGTTTTTTTATATATAGTCGCAGGCTGTCGAGGAGTTTAACTATCAGTGGAAAGATTCGCTTTTATGAATGGATCGTGGATTTAAAATGTTCGCTTTTCTTTTGGTTGAAAAAGCTGCATCATACTTTTTTGCATCAAAAATTAAATTTATACATGGTAATGGTTCTGACACGGAAGCACAAAGAAAGGTTTTCTCATACAGTTTGTATTAAGTGGCCGATTGGGTTGGTGGGATGGTTACATATGTTTTCAGGCTTGTGTGCTTGGTCAGAGGCCCGCTTATAACCCTTCGTTAAGTAAGACAGACACAACATGCACACACATATATGTGACAGATGCTGCCATCTATCGCGCGCCACCTCCATAATTTAGCCACCTCCACAATATGTCGCTGAAGAGGAGGGAAGTAGTCCCCTGGGACCTGTACCCTTGGGAAATTGCGCAATGACCGCCCACAGGACTTTCGGACCCAACAGATTTAACGACACGTACTCCACATATACTCGGTGGGTCTTCAGCGACCAGGAAACGATCGCGGGACCTTCCGATCCCGTGATCGGGACTCTGACCACAGGGCGCCCCACAGCCTTGACCGATTGGGTATTTTGGCTCTCATGGGTACTGATAAAAAAAAGCATGATTATACAGATTTATAAACTCAATTTTTTTATATACTAATCAGATTACCTTGGACCGCAATAAAATTACGTTCCACAAGAATAAATATTATTATACGCATTTAAAAATTCTATTTCAATACCAATCAGCTCATTCTAAACAGCAATGAAAGAACACACAGAAAGATGGACTCTCGTTTTCTAATAACGATGCACGCGAGGGTTCATGGGTTCGAGGCTGCTTATCATCCATTAATTTCTGGACACGGGTAATTTTTCGGGTTTGTTTTGCGCTTTTTACTCCTGCATTTGATTGGGAAGTAGTGAAAGTCAGGTAGCGTGATGCACATTCCTCGGAAGGTTAAAGTTGGAGTTAGGCGATGCATTCGCGTGCTTTCTACATTTCTGCACTTTCTTCAATGGTTGCTAATTGGATCTGGGTGGGTTTTACCGAGGAGGAAGCTGGGTGGTCAAGGCTATTTCGAATCGGCAGTTTGAAGAAAGTAAAATTTTCTATAGTCAAGGGGGCTGTGCTTGTTGCCTTCTTAAAACTGCTAAATCGATAATTCGATTTTGCTGGAACTTTTTTGTAATTATCGTATTCCACTTCTGAAGAATGTGGTGTGAGGGATAATAGTAAATTACAGCAAATAGATTATATAAGTAAGAGAAAAACATTTCGATAATTTTGGTGGTGTAATTTGTATTATTTATGCAGAAATAAATTTCTTATTTCCTTGTGTATAATTTAAATCATACGAAAGATAAAATATTCTCGCAGACTTAATAAAATAACTTAGAGTCGTAGGATGAAAGTTCGGCAGTAAACTATATCAATGGAAATCAGAACTCAATTGAATATATATTTTTTTAATAAAAATACGATATTCCTTATGAGTAAATATTAATTTTTGGAGAATTTCTGATTTCTTTCTTTTTGATAACACGGCATGAAGTTTATATTAATTTTTTTTTAAAAATGTATTTTATTGAAAGTCTCAAAAACCAAAGGGAGATCTGCAGAATAAATAACTCAGGATATGAAAGTGTAACCTTAAATCAATATGAATTCATTATGTTATACATCATTTCTACTTCATGTTAGTAGATACTATAAAAGAACTAGGGGAGCGTATGACCGAGTGGTTTGGACCATTACGACAGCAGTCTGCGCGCTGTAACTGGTGCGGGTTCGATTCCCGCCTTCCCCCTGGGTGTCATTTCCTTTCTCTGTGACAGTAAAAAATCCTTTGTCTTAATTGACGAAGGCTTATATAAGAGGGTCTCTGATCAAGCACACAAGCCGGAATATTTATGTGCCTCCCTTACCTTACAAGAACTATAAGTATAATACCAGAAAAGTAAAATATTTTAAAGCATGTTTTCCGAGATACGAATTGAATGAAAATAAAAATGTGAGAAGCATTTTTATTGAAACATCCTTTTATTTTTCTCAGGCGGGATTTCCTTCATTGAATGGAGTCACGGTCAAATAAATAACACTGAAATAAGTTTTTCTAACAAATTGGTAGATATGAATGTTTTGTTAAAAATTTTGGGTATGTTAAATAAATTTATCTAATTTAAATCTTTTTGCTAATGGGGTTAACATAAAATAAGAATTAAATTATTTTATGTAAATTTTAAATAAAATTATAAAATAAACTTATCGTTTGAACTTGTCAGGTTTGTGTGTGTGTGAAAGACTGTTATGTGAAAACAAATGTAAGCACTTTATAAATTAATATCACAATGTATAAAATGAAATTTTACAACATTTAAATAAAAAGGTTGTTAACCGTAAACTAAATTCGCACAATTCAACATTTCTTATAACATTCTTGATGATTTCGAAAGCAGTCACCTTATAAATCGTCACTTAAGTTCCCACATGGGCCCACAGCGCATGCGCGGAAGATGCACCCCCCCCCACCCCCTCTCCCCTTCTGGTCACTCGTTCGATGTTCAGAACAGCCGGCGGTTCTATAGCGAACACGTAAACCTAGGACCGTCCCGCTAAGTACTAGAGTTTCGAAGTACTAGGACTCGAACTTAAGAACCCTGCTGGAAAGAAATTCCCGGCTCGAAGAAGTGTCGAGTCTTGCAGAGGAGAACTTTGGAGTCCCGTTTGAGATTGGACCCCTCTCGGTTTGAAACTTTGTTTTGAGGGGGGTTTAAAACTGTTAATTTTTAAGTTATACTTCAGATTTTTTTACCTAGAAAACATCAATAATATTAAAAAAGAAAAAAAAACAGTAAGATAGTTACATTCAAATCTCCCAGCGCTTTATAGAAACCAACGTCTTACATACATATAAAAAAAATTGACGCTGATACGTAGAGTGGATTCTGAAAAAAAAATGTACATGAACATTGAAAAAGTAAGTTTTGAGATATTAGCGTTTTATGTAAACAGTAGTGGTTTCTTGCCATTATCACATTGCTTTAATGAAAAAATTTAAAAATACTTCTATTACTCGAAACTTTTAAGGTAAGGTATCTTTGTAAAGCTAAGATTTATATTTTAAGAAACACTAAAAACATTGAAATGTCCCTTTTGAAAATTTTGGAGGGTCTGCCCTACTAAAAATGATCCATAGAGATCAATACAAAAATCTATTAACATAAGTGCAGCTTTATTGATGTCTACTTATTTCTACGGATGTCACTATTGTTATCAGTAGAAGCTATTGATATCAGTAACCTACTGATAATATTTATTATTGATGTCAATAGAGCTCTATAGACACCAGTAAAGTAAATAACAGTAAGCTACTGATCTCAAATGACATCAATAGGCCTGCACTGATATCTATATAGATCAGTAGGGATTTGTATGGATATCAATAGAGATCAATAGATATTTGTATAGATATCAATAGAGATTTCTATTGGTACCAGTTGGCCATTTCAAAATACAAATTTTCTATTGATCTCTACTGACCATTTTTAGTAGGGTGGTCCCCTTAAATACTAACTTTCCCAAAACAATGCATTGTTTAGTAACAATCAGTGCCCATGCCCCACTTATTAAAATCCCATCAGCTACTTTTCTCGCCTAAACCCAGCATTGACATCTATTGTCACAAAGGGATGACGAAGTGAGAGCGTATTGTCACAACGCCTGTTCTTGAAAGAAAGACCAGAGAAAAAGAGATGCTCACCTAAAGGGCGGTAGATAAGGACGCAAGACCACATGTGGTCTGGAACCCCTAGACAAGAAGCAATGTCCTTCACGGTTCGTCCCTCGTTGCATTGCTTTGACAAAAATGCCACTGATATTTGAGGACTTCAAAAGTAACAGTCCAGGTTGGTTGGTCGGTGTACATATATTTTCAAGCTTGTGTGCTTGGTCAGAGACCCGCTTATAAACTTTCCCGTCAAGTAAGACACACTGTAAAAAATAACACTTTCATTTTTGACGATTCGTGAATCCTCAAGTCTCATTTCGTTAATTTTGAGTATTGTTTCGTCAAACTATCACGTGACTTTTGAGTATACGCGAATCCTCACTTTTACGATCGTGATTTGACGATTCTGTATCTTGATTTTGAGGAAACTGAATCTCATTGTTGTACTCACATGCTCAGAAATGACGAAATACTTCTTTAGATTAGACGACATTCAAATCCTCATAAAAATGACGATTCAAATTTCCTCACTTTGAGGAAACGAAAACTCGGAGCATTTGCCAGTAATGGAATCGTCAAAATTAAGGAAAATTTCGTCGTTTTTGAGCATTCATTTTTAAGAGTGCAGACACAATGCACGCACACTCACACGCAAACGTGACAGATTCTTAAATCTATCGCTCGCCACCTCCACAATTTAGACGTGTCCCTGAAGGGGAGGGAAATAGTCTCCAGGAACCTGCACCCGTGAGCCATGTGAAACGGTTATTTTCTTCACTGTTTTTCACAAAAACATGCTTTTAGATACTCATTTATTTCACAAATATGTAAATATAGATAAAAAAAACATGCATGTGAGGGAATTTTCAAAGACACAAAAAATACACAATTTATTTTGCATAATGTAACCCAGACATTCCCCATCAGAACCTTAGAGTATCCTGTTATGGTAGTCCTACACCGCCAAGCTTGCAATTCAAGCTTCATTTCGTTATGTAAAAACTGACTTTAAAGAGGAAGAGACATTTGCACGGTAAACATGTTGTTACTTTATTCTATGTTATCCAATTCGGTGGTTAGCCTAAATCTTGTCTTTTTGTATGTTTTATTTGTGATGTTGGGCTGTGTAAGTTTATATAAATAAAAATATTTGTCCCCGGGATTAGTATCTTTACTACAATCCTTAAGTCTCACCTCACAGCCTTTCACAATAAACATTTAATTAAAATTGTTTTAAAGCCGCTCTGCTTGCGATGCGATCATTTACTCAAAACTAAAACATGCTCCTGCCAAATTAAACAAGCAAGCAAACATGCTTTAAAGTAATAATAATAGTAGTAATAATAATAATAATAATAGTAAAATAAGCTTTCCATACAAAATATATAAAAACAGTAGATCCTGTAAAGTTGGAACAAAAAAAAAGCGTTACACTACTTTACCTCGGTTGTGCTTCACTTAATATGAAGAGCTTAGTGGAAGAACGTGCTAAGTGACAAAAAGGTGAAAACGAGAAAATATGCTTACAAGTTTCTAGTTTGCACTCGGATCTGTTAAAAATGGTACTTAAAACAGTAAAAAAAATGTACCAAACTCAAAGTTTCTGGAAAAGGGGAAACTTGTTATCGTTAAAGAAGTTAGTAATACGTTCAATGAGACAAAAATCTTGATTTTTTCAAAAATGTCACTTAGCACGTTCTTCCACTAAGCTCTTCAATTATATTTCCACGCTCCTGTGGAGTCTAAGCGCGACGGACATAACAAAATGCCTTGGGCTTGACCATCCGCTAAGATCATTTACACTGTTGGCTTTTTTCGTGAATAATACTAGCAAGTGGAATTTAACTTCTTAAAACCCAAGCAAAATCATACACGTATATTCCTAATCTAAACATACTTTTAATACAAATATATGCTAAAAAGTATGTTTTGTAAAGATATTTTTTAGTTATGTTTAATAGCTACTTAGGAATACGCCTTAAACTCTAAAAATACACATTTTTTGTGATATAAATAGGATAAATTAAATACCAAAAACATAATAATGAAAAATATATGTTGAATAAAAACAGTGTAATTGCACCTTACTTTTAAAACACAAAGTTCTGCTTAATAGATGAAGGCTTTATTTACTTATATAAAAAATAAAAACATATAAAAACATTTTTAACTCTATAACTTAATGAAGCATCTTTAATTTTTTTTTCTAATACTATAAAAGAATTGATTTCATCCACAAAATCATTTTAAGCATGTCTTTAGGCATTACGCCTTAACATAATGAGTTTCGTGATGATTTCGAATTTCGCAATTCGAATCGTAAAAACACACGATTTTCTGAAAGGAGTTAACATATTTTTTTTGATAAGTTAATGGTGAAATGATTAATAGTTAACCAAACGAATTTGATTGAGTAATATATTTTTTTAATTAGTTTTAATTAGTTATTTAGTTTTATAGGAAGATAATTTTGATTATATATGGGACTTTATTTCGGGTTCTCTATTATTTATTAGTATATAGGTGCAATGACAATACTATTATTTAATTGTAATAATAACAACAACAACATCAATAAAATAATAATAAAACTAATAAAGTTTAACTCTTCCATGATAACGAGGCTGCTTTATTGGCAGACTCGGCAATTCCCCAGAACTGAAAGCCATTTTTTGTGGCATCATCTAGGCTACCCTCGCTACCAATTTAGACGCTCAGATTGCAATGAACCTGGGCTCTCTGCGAAAGTACTTTACATACTTCAAGTATGCCGAGATTTAATTTTTTCCGAGAGAACCCAAGCCAAATGGACACTCAAAGAATTTTTTACTTACCACATAATCATATGACATTGTTGTCCACGATTTTCCCATCCTGAAAATCTTACGATTCAGCAGGGGTTAGAACTCGCAATTTTTTTATGCCAGCCTCTAAAATAAGATCCAACTGATTTCCTGCCAAATACAACAACCATTTAATCATAGATAATAAAATATTAAATAATAAAGCATCGTATGGTACGGTACATAAATATTCCAGCTTGTGTGCTTGTTCAGAAAACCGCTTATAAGCTTTCGTCAAGTGGGACAGACACAGAAGGAATTTTTACAGTCCCAAAGAAATTAATAACACATAGACAAATAACAACATTTATTGACGGTCACAAACATCCATGCCCGATCGAGATTCGAACCCGAACCCAGCAGCTCCAAAGGCTAGAGTCCTAACGATTGCGCCACCGGGGCGGCTAAAGCATCGTTGTTTTTTAAGATATAAAAAATATCATTTGAATTAATCGCAACCCTGTTTACCTATATACGATCGAAACTTTACTCCACAACCTTGGCCACCGATGATCACATTCTGTTTACATTATTCGAACGCATCTTCGAACGAATCGACACCCCGTCACGCTTCCTCAATCGCCCCCTCACCCCTTTGAGCACTTATTGCGTGGGTGGAGGACACCCGAAGGTCGTCTCGATGCAAATGCGGATGACGTCAGGAGGCTACTTCAGAGCACAGAATAGCCTGAGGAATTAATGCATAATTAGCGATACTACGCTGGGAATTTATTCTTTTTTTTTCCTGCTGGGAAATGTAGTGGACAGAAGTCTAGTTAAATATTTGTTCTTTGAAGTTAGGAGCATGATGAAGGGGTAAATCTGCGATGCAGGAGTCCTGAGATATAAATCAGAGCACTTAATTTTATTCTTTATAGAAGAAACTTAGTGCAAACATATATTTTCTTCTTCTGTTTTTTAAGCAGTTAAACACTTTGGTGCAAGATTGCAAATAAATCTTGGAACTTTCTAGCCTCCAACGCTATTTCGAACGTTAATTTACCACTTTTGCGGTGCATCAAAGCTAAGTTTTTAACTCTATAGAGGTAAATCCTGCTCCCTAAATAGTGGTGAAAGTTCGAAGTATTTTAAAATTTGGTCTTAACTTTGGTCTCTTCTTGATAAAATATAAAAAAATTAACCATCTACGTATGTAAAATCTGACTATTAATTTTTTTCTGAGAAAGAAGAAGATACTTATAACTCACTAAACCTTCAAAATATTAATGAAAATCAAAAAATCCTCCAAAACGAAAAGCAGCTGAAGTTACTTTTACACCAAAGAAAACTCTTTACGATTACTTTTACCTCAAACCTATCAATTTCCGATAACTCATTAGAAAGAGGTTATGGTTATTCCAAGCTTAAGAAATGCTTCTACATCTGATAAATGCTGTCATCAATCCATTAGCTCATGCCATTTAGCAGAACTAATTGACGTCCTCGTCAAATGGCGCCTCGTCTCACCCGTTGCTCTCGAATTCCTGTCTCGCTGCTGACACGATCACCTCTATACCAAAACCGAGCTTAAGTTTGCAGCAGAGAAATGTACTGAGCGGAAGAATCTTGGTAAACAACCCGTCTGGCGCCGCAAAATCGCGTACTCTGATTGGCTGCTCCTTTCAACCCTGATATTCGTGCGCCCTGTTACGTCAAAATCGAAGGAAATAAATAATTAAAATAACACTCTAACTGAAGCTAAACTAATAACAATAATAAATTTATGTCTTGAAATAACAAATAAATTTGTTTATTGAATGTGAAATACCTTTTTGTATTCGATTCTCGCACTCAAAAATGAGAACTATTTACCCTTTTTCTCGTAGAACATTTGTATGCTGCAAACTTAAGGTCGGTTTAGGTATAGGTGAGGCAGTCGCTTGTTTGTGGCTCGCTTTTTGCAAAAGGCCGCTTGTCTGAACTTTCTTCCTCATAGCTTCTCTCGCTACCGAGAGCTGCAAATCTCGGGTCAACGGCGAAGAGGAGTTAACCATTGATGGATCTTGAGGAAGTGGGCTTGGTTTTGTGCTTAACTGTTCCGCTTGACGAATGACAAATGAAGAGTACACGGGAAGAACCGATTGATTTATTAGGAAGGGCTGGGGAGCCCGGTCGGTTAGGCACTCGCCTAGCATGCGAAAGGTCCCAGGTTCGGGTCCGGGCATCGCAAAAAAAAACTGCCGACCTATAAACGGCCCGTGCAGCCCAAAATGTCCGACGAATAATACTCCGTGTAAGGAAGTGCACTTTAAATATCCTTCAAAGTCCTAACGCTGCGTACGATGTCGCCCTTAACGGTTGCGTTGGGTGCCTTTTCAGGTGCCGGCTCATCACTTGACTGTGGTTCTAAAATACGACGCCCGTCACCAATAGCCCTCGTGTAGCTCTAGTGCGACGATAATTCAAACCTAACCTAATTGATTTATTAGGCGGACGACAATTGTCTACTTGGCAGACATTGGCGGCAGAAAACCGGTTTCTCTCTTTCTTCTTCGCTTGGTCCAAGCGCCGGGATCGTCAATCGCCTGGATCTTGGTAGCTAGGAACCACAGAGATAGTAGTTAAAGTATTAGAGTGGGGATCACGTGACCTACTACACTGGCTTCATTGGGGCTCTTCTGGGAGCTCCTTGCGCGTCCCGTCGTTAGCATTGGTGGTCACGTAATCTGTCACTCTATTACTTTAACTATGATCTCTGTGGTATTAACTGGTTTCCTTGCACAAGTTTAGGCGATCACTCGCTACCATCGCCAAAGTGGTCTGCTAAGGAAACTTCTCTACAGAATCAATCGGTTTTTCCCGTGTACTCTTCAAATGACAGTGACTGCGTCCTCTAGAAGGGTGGATTACCCCAGCTACCGGGGTAAACGCGCCACTGTGCAAGCTTTTAGAAAAAACAATTTTTTTCAGCTTCTATGAAAGATTTAAATTTTAAAAAATTACCACAAGATAGGTTATGAACTGTAGTATGCTATGCCCATTTCAATTTACATTAATTGCAACACAATTCTGCGTGAAAAGTTAATTCCCCTTAAAAAAGTTTTTTTCGAAAATAAAACGTAAGTTCTTAAAAAACATGAATACGTGACACTAGTTCTTAACAAATAGCCTCATATCAGCAGGCATCCTCCGAAAAAGTATGATCTTCCTCATCTCCTTCCACGGCCTTGAACCGCCCAGTGGTCAGTGTCTCGATCTAAGAATCGGAAGGTCCAGCGATCGAGTCCTGGTCTCTGAAAACTCACCGAGTATATTCGGAGTACGTGCTCGTTAAATCTGTTGGGTCCGAAAGTCCTGTGGGCAATCATTGCGCAGTTTCCCACGGTTACAATTTCCCTCCCCTTCAGGGACATGTCTAAATTGTGGAGGTGGCGCGTGATAGATGGTAGCATCTGTCACGTATATGTGTGCATGTGAGCGTGATTGTGTGTGTGTTGTGACTGTCTTACTTGACGTAGGTTTTTCGCGGCTCTCTGAGAAAGCACACAAACCTGAAAATATATGTATACCAACCAACCAACCAACCAACCAGCCTTGAATAGAACTCTCACTTGGTCTCTCTGCCAAGGCCTCGGGTCGTTCTTCAAACTCGATTAGCATAGGAAATTATTGGTTTGACAAAATTGTATCTTAAGGTAGGCGAATACCCAAAATTCTAAAATTTTTACTACAACTTTAATCTTTTCCAAATTTGGCATAGTGATTTCGAATATAATGAACAATGCCTTTTAGACATTTTTTTTACTTAAATATAATTGATTTATTTTAAACGGTGTTTTTCAACTAAAAAAAGAGGTTTACGCTAACAAGTCTACCACATTGAATTTTCCTCCTTTTTCCTCCTATTAATTATGTGTTAAATTCTTCGTTTTGAACTGATACATGCAATGACCCTCTAGAGTTACATACAAGTTACAAGAAAAGAAGTTATTAGGAAAAATTTTATGCATTAACTAAAAAATAGATTTTTTTCCCATTAACTTACATTTGGAAATTTTTATAAAAAAAAACCTACTATATTTATACCAGATGTTACAGGCTTATAGCACAGATACATATTGAAATAGCATCTGTAAAAAAATTCAGATAAATTAATGTAAAACTTTTTATACTAGAAGTGTCAGCGTAAACCCCTTTTTTTAGTTGAAAAGCACCGTTTAAAATAAAACGATTATATTTTAATAAAAAAAATTGCCTAAATAGCTTTGTTCGTTATATTATTCATTATATAAGATCTCTCTCCATGGTTGTAAATAAGCAATCCTTTTATGAAAACTACTTCAGTAACCGGTTGATAAAATCATTTGTTGAGAAAAATGCCACTTGCAATTACTTAAAACCTATAGAGCTACTTGTTTTTTATTGTTTGCATTGAAGGGGAGCTCCTGAAGACAATCATATCAGGGTCTTATAGTATAAAAGAAGGGTTAATTTATACAGGAGAAAATAATAATGAATATAGCTTGCAGGGGATTAGCGATATTTTATGATACTGTTGTTTTATAGGCAGAGTTATGTGTGTTAGTTCTAAAGATTATCGCCAAAGAAGGGCTTAATGTTTTTTTATTTATAAATATTCAGGATTAATTTAAATTTAGTTAATACATAAAGTCTTAAGTAAAGAAATTTTTTTGAAAAAAATACACAATCTTTGTTTGAGTAGATATTACTCATTCGACTGAAGGTCGGAGTGTTTTGTTCCAAGCGACAAAAACGACGCTATCAAAGGACATGTCCTCGAATCAAATATCCCAAATCTTATACTCTTTAAATGAATTCTTATTATAATAGATATTTAAGAAACAAAAAGCTATGATTTGAGAGATGCGATGCACAAGATTTAAGAAAGGACTAAGACAAATCTTTTTCAGTAAGTTTTTTTCGAACCCTCGGTACTCCTACTGAGAAGGCTGAATCCTGAGGCGGATGCCTTTAATCACTCGGCCACGGACGGGAATTCACGGTTTTTATTCCTTTAAATGAATTTGCCGAACCCTACATCTCAGTCATTCTTCTGTAGTTGAGTACTAATTATATACAGACGTCAACTCATTTATCTACTTAAAAAAACACCCGAATTCGAATTACGTTTTATTTGTAACATCATTATCATAAAAATATTTAGAGATTCACTTTAATGCTAAGAACCTATAATTGTACTAAAACTCAAAATTGATTTCATAAAAACTAAATTTTCTTATATGGCCATACAAATGATCATAATAAGAATAACCATTGATTATCATTAAAATATTTAACAATTCAATTCAGTGATAAGAATTTATACTTGTTCTAAAAACTATAATCGGTTTTTTCAACAAAAAAAAATGCTTATAAAATAACCACAGAAAACTAGAACGGCAAATGTTTTCACAGAATCAAAAGAATTGAATGAATTGAATAAGGGCTTTTCTTTACTAATATCCTGTTTCGGAATAACAGTTACCTCGTCAGATTCTATCTTCGGTAAATGACTTTAACTTTCCGTGTATAATTAAATTTTCAAATCGCGTCATGAAACTGCAATAACAGTTTCGCTGTTTGTGTAAGAAGACAGTAGTATTTATGTGATTGCAATCTACGATGCTTTCTTCTGTTGTTGTACTCGCGTCCATGATTTGAAGCTATATAGGGCCAAAGACATGATTCTTTCTTCTGCAAATATATTATAGTTGAAGAATATCATTAAGTATTTTAAAAGCATAAGTTTTAAAAAGTTTGAGGGTAGTTTATGATGATAAGTGCAAAACCATTGTATCAGAAAAAAAAATTAACACTATGGATTTACTATTTTATAACCATTCCACTAACAAAAGAACGGGTATGCTTCGAAAGGATTCAAATGGATTTCTCTTTAAAGCAGCATAATTATTTGTATTCTTAAAGTGATGGACAAATACTAAATAATTTAGGTTTAGAAAAAACATTTAGAATTAAATAAATTCTGAATGTAAGTAATTTTACGCATTGTCGAATTTCACTCTTACTTATTTAAACCTTTTATAGAGACGTTAAGTTCTATAGAACAAATGCATTAATTTTTGGATTAAGAATATCATTTAAGGAATTACATTGCAATTTAAGTATTTTTGCTCCCAGAATGAAAATCCGTCAAGTATATAGATATGCAACAAAACATGTTTTTTTTTTAAGTTTTAAAATAGGCAACGTTAATTAATAGATGACAGTTCAGTTAGAAAATTTAAAAATTATTCGTTTAATAACCAGATGATGTTTTCCTTCAAATTCGTTTGGTTTTTGTAATTCATATTTTTATACCTAGTGAAATAGACCTAAGGTCGCAGTGTTCGGCTAACTTGCCCCCCAACAAGAAAGTCAAAGTCATACCTAGTGAATAAAGGCTAAACTTTTGTTAGAAATACTGTAACAAATATTTTGATTTCAGAAATAATACATTTAGCTTATATGTGGTTGAAAAAATTCTTAATAAAATTTTTAGTCAACTAATTTAATTTAGTATTATTTTTCAAACTTTATAAACTTCTGATAAAACGCAGTTTTTTTTTTTTTTTTTTGAAAGTTTCCAGCTGCCTATTTCTCTCCCCCAAGTGGAGCTTTAACACAACCAAAGTGATTTAATAAACGAAGGTCACTAGATACACTTCACATAAATCTATCTATCCGATGCAATCTACCATCCACCCTGACTCATCTTCCGTAGATAGACCTTGATCCCTACCCGATCTGCCTTAAGGGATATTTGGGGAAAATTGCAACAGTGAAAAGTTTTTCTGGCAGGAATCGTCATTTCTAAATTGAAAAAATAAGATAATAAAAAGATTTTGGCAAAGAAAAGTTTGACCTCTTTGATGAAGGATTTCTAAGTGAAGCTGCAACAAAGAGGCTTACTTCATGATTATAAGAAATATGGGATGTTATTAATAGTTGATGATGTAAGACTAATTTTTCCTGTGATTTGTATAGAATGGATGGGACACAATCAAAATTATTCTTATTAGTGGGAATTTTTATACATTCTTTTGTAATATAAAGACATCTGTTCATGTAAGTTTTTAATTTGTTTCTGGGACCTCAATACAACGAAATAATAAATTTACAAATTGATGGATAAATAGATGTCATAGGTAGATGAGATAATACGTGCAATTATTATAGAAGTTAAACCTTATATTTGAAATATTTATCGTTATATAAGTAGAAATTGAACATTGAATAAATTATTATTCGTATTCAGTGCAGAAAAAAACTAGCAAAAATATATGGTGCCAACACGACATCACGTATACTTAATATCCCTGATTTTTTTATTTCGTTTTTTATGATATCACACATAAGTGGAACACAAGCTTTTATTTAATCATCTTTATTATTCATAATCTTTTATTTAATCGTGTCAAAACTAAACCTCTTGCATACCTAACCCAAAAATGGCCATTTACAGAAACAATAAAAACAACTTCATCATCCGAGACACTTCACCAGAAGAAAATTGACTAACCCGACAAGCCAAATTACGCAGTTTACAGTATTTAATTAAATCCATTCCCGATTCACAGACAAACGTACATTCAGTGGGTTCTTCTTTGCGTGAATCGTTTCTTTTTCTATTTCATAACGTCTCCTTAACAGTCTGTAGGTTGAATTCAATCTTAAGTGTGTACTTACGAGTTAGAGTGGTTTAAAGTTAATAGAATTGTATTTTTCATCTATCCATACCAAATCATCCTATTGTAGAATAAAAGGAAGTTCAGTTTGAAGGAAAATAACCCTTTCAGTCCCAGTGATGCCATTTGGAATCATCACTTTCAATATTTTTTTCAAATGTTTATGTCCCGTTATGACATCCAAACACACATCATTCGATTCTTCATACCTTGTTCTATTAGACAATATTTTGCATTAATCTCAATAGAAATCAGGACTAACAAGCGTTTCACCTGATTTTTGAAAAGTTCACTTCAGTTCCACATATTTAAAACACATTTTAAACTATTTCGGTTAAAATAATTACTAAAATGTTTTTTTAATAATATTGTCAGATACCATAAAATATATACCTCGAAGTGTTTTTAGGTAATATATATATTTTTATTTTGTTGTTTTTCACAGTTAAAAAAATTTGGCATTATTTCAAAAACCATATAAAAAATTAAAATGATTATTTTTTTTTCTTATGGAACTCTTATTTTTGACCAAAAATAAGCTTATTTTGTGAATATCAGATGTTTCTGTAGTGTAGTAAATTTTTGGGACTGAAAGGGATAAACAAATACCCTGTCTTCTGACATGTCTTTATGCCTTTATGTATAATTTTATAAGCATGAGAAAATTTCTTTTTGGTAATCTGGAGTACAGAAATCAGTAGAGAAGCTTTACTGCTTATTTTGATTCGCACAATATTAAATGATGCTGCGAAAACATGCCTCAAACTATTGCTTCGCTGTTAGCAATACACTCTTAAAACAAAAGAGTGAAATCCACTCATATAGGATAAGTGAATTTCTGACACTGGAAAGGAGTGAAAATAAACTCAGACTGAGTTAAATTCACTCGTTTGTTTTAAGAGTGTACGGATATTTTTTTCTCTTTGGGGTATCAAATCAGTGTTTGTCAATTTATAATTTCATAGCCATTTGCTATTTCGTAGTAAATATTTAAATGTACTATTTTAATGAAAGTTAAATATAAAAAAAACCTAGTCTAATAATATATCTCTTAAGGGGAGAACACAGTTAGCGACAACAAAAATGAGCAATTCTTAGTATTGATTTCGAAAGGCACTAAATAATTAAAAAATTATGTTACAAAAAAAAAATTGTACCAAGTCATAAATTTTACTTTTATTATTATATTTATACCTAAGAATCTTATTTAAAAAAATTTAGAAACAATAAATCTTTTAAAACAGATAAAATCGAGTTTTCAAGAATACAAGTATTTTTTCGGTACCATTTGTACAAAAAATATACAATGAATGTACGTAAAACTTGTTTCAAATGCAAGTAAACATATTTATATTGGTGGAGCATAAATTGTTCGAATTATTGTAAAACAGTGGCTAAATCATTATTTTACAACTAAGAGCCGATTTTTATGCCATTGAATTGTGGTATTTTACAATAACAATGGTTACGATCGGACACAATTGCGTAAGATAGGATGCATTTTTTTAAAAAAACTGTTTAAATGTATACCCGAATTTGCAATAGTTAAAAGTGCATTTTATTAGTTGGGCCGTTTCGGCTCTGAAGCAGGGACATGTGGCTTCAGAACTTAGGCCAGGCATCGATCACCTTTCGTGCTGCGCGTGAGATGGGTAAGGCCAGGCCTGCTGTTTGCAGGAAGTTGGCTAATGATCCTCCTGATGGATTACACGCTTCAATTTTGTTTTAATTTATTAAATAAAATCAGAAATGCAGATAAACGGAGTCTTTTAAGGTAGGCGAATACCCAAAATTCGAAAATTTTCACTATTACTTTAATCTTTTCCAAATTCGGCATAGTGATTTCAAATGTAATTGAACAATGCTCTATTTATGATTTTTTTTATTTAAATACAATTGATTTATCTTAAACAGTGTTTTTTTTACTGAAAAAAGAGGTTTACGCTGACACTTCTAGTATAAAAAGTTTTACATTAATTTATCTGAAATTTTTTACAGGTGCTATTTCAATATATATCTGTGCTATAAGCCTCTAACAGCTGGTATAAATATAGTAGTTTTTTTTATGTGTAAATGGTAAGTTAATCGAAAAAATTTTTTTTTAGTTAATTCATAAAACTGTTCTTAATAACTTCTATTCTTGTAATTTGTATGTAACTCTCAGGAAAATTCAATGTGGTAGACTCGTTATCGTAAACCTCTTTTTTTTTAGTTGAAAACCACCGTTTAAAATAAAAGTAGTGAATAGGTCGTGATAAAAGATGATTTGATTTGAATTTAAAAAGTCAATTTTGGCAGTTACGTTACTTTTCTGCGTACAGTGTAAATGGAGATGGGAGTTTAATCTTCAGTAATGCAACTTACATAACTTTATCGGAATTAAATTTGATGTAAAATCTGCAATTACTTACCATAATATTGTAGAATCACTCTTTCCACATTGCATCATTTTAAGAAGTACTTTTTGAAATTGTATTTTTGAACAGGAAAATCCCATATATATCATAATATTATTAAATAAATTAATTTTCATTGACGGGACCACCTTTCTTGCATAACATTTTTTTGCTTAATTAAAATTAAAAATCTATTTACATAAATTTCAACTGAAAATAATTTTTCTGGTTTAGAATTTCGTTTCCCACCAATTATATTCTTTTGGTAATTCGCGTGCAACTGTATGCAATCAAAATACATTAAATTTAAAGAGTATATAAGGGGTTGTTTTAAATCAAGATGGCAATGATATGTTTTGCATACTTGAATGTTAATTATACTTATATACATCATTAATGAGTAACTAGACTAGACTACTGTTCATATAATGCTACGGAAATTATTAATCCCTGTTTTTTATTATTTCTGGTGTCTATTTCATTTATTATTTCTTCCGTTTTACTCTTTCTGATGTCCATTAATTCACAACTATTCATTACCATAATCAATAAAAGCGTCTGATAGTCTCTATACTCGCCGCCAACCAAATAAGAAACGGTAGGGGTGCCGGTTTTTCATTAAAAAAAACGGTGTTTCAAAAACCGGTTTTTCGGTTTTACTGAACCTTAAGGCAGGCTTTTGAAAAACCAGTTTTTTTGGTCAAAACCGAAAGTAAAAAACTTTTTCGGTTTTCCATCCCTAAAGTGTTTCAAATAATTGTGGCGGGAAGTATAGTCTTTAACCCTTTCAGTCCCAGTGAAGCCATTTGGCATCACCCCTTTCAATATTTTTTTTTCCAAATGTTTATGACCGCTATGACATCCAAACACATATCATTCGATTATTCACACTTTGTTCGATTCGCAATATTTTACATTAATCTCAATAGAAGTCAGAACTGCAATTTTTTTTTATTTAGAAAATAGCTAACAAGCGTATCACCCGATTTTTGAAAAGTTCACTTCAGTTCCCCATATTTAAAACACAATTTAAACTATTTCGGTTAAAGTAATTACTACAATTTTTTTAATAATATGGTCAGATACCTTAAACCTTAAACTATATATAACTCGAAGTGTTTTTAAGTAATGTATATCGTTTTATTTTGTTTTTTCCACGGTTAAAAAAATTTGGCATTACATCAAAAACCATCTAAAAAATTAAAATGAATTTTTTTTTCTTATGGAACTCTTATTTTTGACCTAAAATAAGCTTATTTTGCGATTATCAGATGTTTCTGTAGTGCAGTAAATTTTTGGGACTGAAAAGGTTAAATTCTTGAGAGGGGGGAAAAAATCTTATTTGACGATATAATAAAACCGAGCATCACCTCTTAAAATAAACACCTATCCAATCCACCTAAAGGAAGTTAGTTCTTCAAGAGGTCACAAGAGGTGATGTCTATCATCTCTAGAAAGGCCTTTCCGGAGATCATGCCCGTATGATTATATCTATTTACCCCGACCAAGTTAGTTACAATGTCTCGGAAAAGCACCCGCCCGTCTACTTGAACTCCATTGACAAGTCGTTGCTAGGTCGTTTGGAGGTTCTTAACATTGCGAATGGGAAATAATATGCTTATAATTTGGAAAATTCAATTTAACTTTCCTCCAGTACTTAGCGCCATTTCTCAGTATTCAATTTTGCGTTTGCGTGAAGGACCATTTACTTAAAGACTAGTATTATACTACAAGGAGATAAGAAAAGGGTATTGCTCCTACTGAATATGTTCCGTATGAAATCTCATGAACCTCTGATAGCATTATGGATACCGGATAACTTTGGGTATGGAGCTTACATACTAGTATGTACTTATATTCATCGCCTTAAATCAACAAAGTTTAATTTTTTTGTGAATATATGACACGATAATATGCGGTAATGAATCTTTTTTTTTTAGCTTTTAATAATGTTATCTACACATCCTTCGTATTT
The DNA here is from genome assembly GCA_023701765.1 of Hylyphantes graminicola. Taxonomy (NCBI): domain Eukaryota; kingdom Metazoa; phylum Arthropoda; class Arachnida; order Araneae; family Linyphiidae; genus Hylyphantes; species Hylyphantes graminicola. The sequence continues at coordinate 18,654,889 of CM043119.1, forward strand.
CTCTTCTACGCTAGTAACCCAAAGAAATGTGTATACATGCACCAAACTATTCAAAGAGGGCCGGATTTAAAGATTTGCCGCCTGTAGGCTATATTGAACACAATCACTGAACACACACCCTGTCACAATATTCTCCCCCTTTAACTAAGGGTTTATCGATTCCTGTGAGGCAGTGATTTTTAAAATGATTGCATTCTTCAATTAAATCGGAATCTAGATCATTTGAATAGATGGCTCTAACTAGTGACTTTTCTTTTCTTGAATTCATCAATAATGTACGGTTCATTACGGTTTGAGCATTAATGTACATTATTTGTTTCCGTTCTTAAAAATATTCGTATCTGAAAATATTTTTTTTCATGCCAAATGCCGTTTTGATTGGTCTTAAAATTTGCCGCCCCCGAAAATTCGCCGCTCTAGGCTACAGCCTACTTAGCCTATTTAGCAATCCGGCCCTCAAAACGATACGAATGTGCACAAGATATTTAACATAAAATATATTTAAATCATATTTATTTTTTATTTTGAAAACTGCAATTACACCACCACAGCATAATTAAACCTATTTTGTTACCTCTCATTAATACGAATTCTAAAGATCAGACCTTCTTTCTCATACTAATTCGAAATAAATTGAACTCTTCGATGCCAGTGAATTCAATGAATATCAGGCATTTATAACTTAGATCATAAGTGGCATTTCTATGCTATTACTGAAATATCTATGTTGTATTTTAATAGCTATTAACACAAAACCTAAAGACCCAATCTTTGCTTTTACATAGGGTTCTTACTTCTTATCCATTTATGATTATAGTCTGCAAGTTTCTTTGCTTACATAATATATAACATATTTATGATCATACACTCTTAAAACGAACGACCGATTTTAACTCAGTCTGTTTGATTTTCACTCCTCCAGTCTGGAAAATGCACTTCTCCTTTTGGAGTGGATAATTTGTGTGTTAAACATCTGACAGGATCACTTCAAACGAGTGATTTTAACTCAGTCTGAGTTAATATTCACTCCTTTCCAGTGTCGAAAATGCACTTCTCCGACTGGAGTGGATTTCACTCCTTTTGTTTTAAGAGTGTACTAAACATATTTACCAAAATTTCTAACTCGATCATTTTATTTGCAACAACGAGTGTAGCATTGCACATAATGGGGATATTATTCCTCTCGGCAGCATCACATAAAATCCTAACCATTTTACGACACCCGTAAAAACATATATACCCAACCGAACAATCCCGACCTTACAAAGTAAGCCAAGTCAAAGAAACCTACAAAGAAGAATATGGCCGTAAAAATTGTAGGTACTTGGTGGTACCTAAAACGAAAACACTTCCAAATGCCATTCAGTGCCCGCCAATAAACATACCTTAGATGCCCTGGCATGGGGTCAAGAGGTCCCTGGTTCGGTTCCCTTCCCGTCCTTTTCGGAACTTCAAGGTGTAAGTAATTCGACCTCTGGGAAATCTTCCATGGAACGTTTTCAGAACGCACCATTTCGGCGAAATGTTTTCTTTTACCACCCTCTATTTCCGCTGTGGGAACCCTCGTAAACAACTGTTATTTCAGGGGTTTGTTTACCAGTGGTATTTAGAGATGCAAATAATCTTTACTTTTTATATGAGAAAAATAGTTTTGTATTTTAACATGAGTTCATTGAATTGTGCATGAAGTCGTTTTAAACTTTGAATATAAATTTTCAAAATATATCTTTTTTTAAGTATCAATCATTTTTTTAATTTATTAATACTTGTATTTTATTATATATAAGAGAATTTTCTTACACCCTCTATTTCCGCTGTGGGAACCCTCATAAACAACTGTTATTTGAAGGTTTATTTACCAGTCATATTTAGAATGCATACAATCTATAACTTTTATATTAGGAAAAAAGTTGTGACGATTCAATATTAGCATAAGATTTTATTTCATTGATTTTTTCATGAACTTGTTTTATATAATAAACATAAGTGTTCAAATGCAGACAACTTCTTGTTTTGAAGGATAAATCACTTTTGAAAAACTTTCTCTCTTGGGAATTTCGCATCTTGAAAATCGTAATGTTATTCCTATGGAGAATATTCGCAAGTCAATTACCGCCACAAATTTATAAAAAGGTTACTAGCTTCTTGTATCATTGTAAAGAACGAAAGGATAAAACTTATTTGTTTTGTGAAAATCACATATTTAGTACTTTTAATATTTTTTTTAAAATTAGAGCTTAATGCTTACTCCATTTTTTACTAACTTCAAAAAATTATTAAAAATACAAAATATGTGATTTTTACAAAACAAATTAGTTTTATCTTTTTAGCTCCTTTCGTTCTTTACAATGATACAAGAAACTAGTAACCTTTTAATAAAATTGTGGCGGTAATTGACTTGCAAATGTTTTCCATAGGAATAACATTACGATTTTCAAGATGTGGGAATTCCAAAGAGAGTTCTCTTAATATTTGTTTTTTATTATATATGTGAAGGTTTTCTTACCAACCTTCCATTCCTGTTGTGGGATCTCTCGTAAACAACTGTTATTTGAGGGGTTCGTTTATACCACTAGTATTTAGAATGCATAAAATCTGAAACTTTTATGTTAAGAAATTTTTTTGGGGCGATTGTGTATCAACTTAGGATATTATTTAATTGCAATTTTTATGAATCTTTTTAGACATTGTGTAAAAGTGTTCAAAATCAAACTAATTTTGTTAAGTAATTTATCGAATTTTTTGTTGCTGTTGTCAGATTTCGTGGATATCCCAGATGGTTGCCAGAGCCTCCGAAGACTTTGGACATCTTTCTACACAAATAAGGACAAACATATAAAAAAAAATAACACATTTTAAAACCGTAAATAGTATCTAAGGCTAAATCACCTTTGCTAAACTTGCTTTGAGTATTTTATTAAACATTTAAAAAGAGGTTTTACAATAAATTTTATTTTACGTTATTTTAGCTTACAAAAATAAATAAATATTTATGAAGCATTTCATATTAATACTTATAAACTGTCTGAAAAAATCACTGCAATCTCTCAAAATAAATATCGAAAGCGAATAATTTATGAATTTATATGCGTTCTAAGTATTTACTGTGTATAATCTATCATCAATCCTTACTGAAGAAATAAGTAGTCAAAAATAACCTGCTCCAATCTTCTGTTAAGTATTTTAGTTTATATTTTGAATATAAAGTAGATTGATCGAGCATATATTAACAAACAATAATCATGGGAACCCCTATTAGGATTACTTTGAAGTGATAAGGTCTATATACATAATGAGGTATTATAAGAGTCACTTAAACTAAATAAACGGATTGAGAATCGACATTGCTGCATTTTTTTTTATGAAAAGTGGGATGTTTTGAAGTGATTTGAGATATTTTTTCTGATGGCGCCTCCATAGATTTAGAAAGTAGCATATATGCCCATCGATTGCGCAATCCCGTACAACGCAATGCAAACCGAGGAATTGTGTGCTGAATCCACATTTCGCCGTTTTTGCTATGCATCATGGGATACTGGTTCTCAAAAAATGCTTTTGCCAAAGAGCTACATGCAATAAAAACTGCATTTTTAATATGCTTCTTTTATGAATACATACCTCATATCAGCCACAAATTATCAATATAATCCAGCTATAAACTTATGCTAGCAAAACTGGCAAAAAAATTCAATTAGTTAATATTCAATAAAAAAAATTTATTAATCGCATTATCTCATGGTGTCATCTGGTGGCGTATGGCATGCCATGTGCTAGGGCTTGCGAACTGCCTTATGAGATACTGGTTCACAAATGGCTTCACCTTTCCCACTAGGGGCAGATCTGCTACTTTCTAAATCTATGGACGCCTCTTTCAACTCTTACAGAAGTCTTCGCCAAACAACCATTGGCGTAGACGGCACCTTTATAGCACCCTAAGGGCCCTACCCATCTCACAAACAAATACTAAATCAAACTGTTGATATTTATCAAAAGATAAGGTAAATACGACTTCGACTTCTTTTAAATTTATCTCCAAATCCGCCAGAAGAGTAATTATAGGTTAGACCCAGACCCATTTTTTACCACCCTTTACTGTGTGAAAGTGAAAAGCATTAAAAAAAAAGCTGCCGAAATTGTTGTTGTAAGCCACAACACTTATTGTCCAATGTCAGTGGCTCAGTAGGCGATAAACTCTGCATTGGCGAGTTTTTTTACATCGTCAGACATCACGTAGGATATTTTTATGGGTATTTAAAATGTGATACGATGCTTTGCCACACAAATCAAAGATTTGACGCAGATTTGCTGGTATGACTGTCACAATTGTTTATTGAGTGGGATGGACACACATGCTGATTTTGAATCATGATTATTGATCTTAAACTTTTCCATTACTTAAGTATAGCTTATAAATGCCCATTTTGTCTAGAGCTATAAATTTGTCGAGACGATTGTGGAGGTCAAAGTTCTTTGACCATTATTACATAGCAGCTATTTGATCAGCATCGTGTAATGGGATTGTATTTTTAGATTTGAATTAAATCATTGCGATATTTTTACTGGTGCATTGTTTACAGCGAACATTTTCATTGATTGTACTTATATCGTTTTAAAAATCATTTCCTCATAAATTTTTATTGAGAGAAAAACAAATAGTTACACACATAAATTAAAATACATTGCACTACTATCTAGTCCCAACAGTCATCTTTAAAGACATTTAAGATTTTTCTTCTGAAAATATCATTAGTAACCATTTTTAAACGAGCTTCTTAAATACGGTTTAATTAACATTTCTCTAGGCCGTATAATAAATTACTTGTGACGGTATTGAGCCATTCTGAAGACATGCTCATACTCGCTCATCAATTGACAATATATTTCGTTACAGCCTTCCAGACAATTAGCCAGACCATTGCACGCGGGTTGTTTTCAACATGAAACCGACACTGATAGCCTTTTAAACCTAAAAGCCGAATAGGCACGATCCTTCTTAATAATTGCAAAACAAGAAGACCCCCAAAACATTTCGGCCTTTTTTTTATGACTGAGGCACAGTCATAAAAAAGCATGTTTGCCGATACTTTCTTTGGACAATGTGACAGGTGAGGATGCCCATGCATCATGTTAGTGAAAAAAATAACAAAGATGGCTGAAATGGAATAAAAAAAAAGTTCCCCGGGTTGATGACTTACTAAGATTATTACAACACACCACTTTGGGAAGAATGTTATGGCACCCGTAGGCCTGAAGTTAAGTGATCTCCTTTTCTTATTGCTTCCTCGCTGGTTATGCGACTCCGTTACTTTCTTGACCAATCACTGGAGTTGGTAAAACATAGTTGTAAATGAAGGAAATATTTTTGTAAAATATTCTAAGTCAACATCACAAGACATTGTGTTTTCTTGTTTATATTTTACGTTATTTGTGTTATGAACATCATATTTGTTAACGTTGCCTCTACCAGATGTACCGTTCAGGTTATAATATTGGTACCTATAAGCCTTAAATGTTTAGAACGCTTGTTTTTCGAAATGACATGTAACAAAAATTTCAGCTTGTTAACATAATGATTTTGATTAAATCGATTTTTAATTCAGGGGGAATTAAAACGGAAATTTAGTTGTTGAAATAGGAACTGCCTTTCCATCAAATAATTTCCAGTTCTATTTACGACAGTGCATTTTATAAATGTATACACTCTTAAAACGAACGAGCGATTTTTAACTCAGTCTGATTAATTTTCACTCCTCCAGCCTGGAAAATGCACTTCTCCTTTTGGAGTGGATCCTTTGTGTGTTAAACCTCCGACAGGATCACTCGAAAAGAGTGATTTAAACTCGGTCTGAGTTAATATTCATTCCTTTCCAGTGTCGAAAATGCACTTCTCCAACTGGAGTGGCTTTCACTCTTTTGTTTTAAGAGTGTTGTCCTGTCATTTTTAATATGTTAAACTTCTTTTTGACAAAAAACTCAGTTACAACTCTTTTTACTCAGTTCAGCCAATCCCCTGAAGAAATTAATCAGAAGGTTGAGCAGTTCGTGGCCACGAGACCTTTAATTACACTGGATTGCAAAAATGTGGCTTCCATTTTTAATCACAGGAATCATTCGATACGCATTCGCGTTCATACTTTGATTCGCCATTTTTTCATCTGCTTCTTAGAAACTCAGGAAGTAATTGCGCTTTGGACAATTTGTGTATATGTTATTATATTTAATGAATAAACGATATCATTATTTTTGGGAATCTAAACATTCCTTATCAATAAAGTTTTGGGAATTGCTATTCATGAAAGAAAAATTATATTATATCTATACCTATGTTAAATGAATGGTGAGCATTCAGCAGATTAGTGACTCTCCCTTCGAGGATCTTTATTCTGACAACTTCCTTTAGATTAATGAATACTGAGGCTGTGTCGAACGGCCTTAGTTGACCTTCATTCAAAATTTGTATCCATAGTCAAGACAACAAAATTTACCTATGTTCAAAGGTGTACGATATCCAGCTATAGTTACATTTTCAACAAAAATATATAACATTGCACTACGCTATAGCAAGATATTGTACTTGGGCATTTAATCTACAGAGATTTCAATTTTTTTTCAAGTAGAGATATATATATTTTTTTAAATCTACGTAAATATTTTTTTTGCAATTAACGTATTTCCTAGACCAAAATTCTGACAACTCCGACAAAATATATAATTAAAAAATTAAGTCAACATAATAAATTGCAGTCTAAAACATTTCAAAACTCCGTACGAAACTGTACTTTTCGATTTCCGTAGAATTTCAAAAAAATCACTTTCCCATCATTACATACAAAAAAAAACCTACCTTTCAAAACGCTCATTGAGAAACCTTCAAATGATAGCTTATACCTTCTTTTCGTCGTGAAATGGGGGGAATTCCGATGCATTATTATTTTTTTAAGGTTATAAACTATACTTCCATGCAACTGTTCAGACGTGTCAGTCAAGGTGCCTCAGAGGAGGATACCCCCTAAAAATCCCTCAATTCAGCCCCAAGTGAAGGTGTCTTGCAATCAAGAAAGATGAATTTATGTGCTGGGCGGTTCATTGGACCAACTATGCTGTGGTTGATCGCTTATTAGTGCCAAACCTCCAACATGTAATTTTCACGCTTTTGGGGACGGATCGTCATTATTTGTATTCATTTGGGGACAGTTTAAAGATAATTATCAGAAAAGGTATTTTTTGGTAGGTTTTTTTGTAAATTGAAAAATTAATAGATGGTTGTTTAAAGAAAGCAATTTTTTATTTTGTATTCAGTAAAAAAGTGTGATAGTCCAATTAACTTGTAGAAAAATTGCAAACTTTATTTTAAAAATTTATAAACTTTTAACTGCTCAGGATCCCGTACTACGAAGTCATTTGAAAGCAATAATTGTAAGTGCAGTTCGTATATTGCTTCGAAAATGCACAGCAGTTTTAAAATAATCAAAATCGAATACGTGTTGGTGTAGAAATCATAGGGTAAACAATAGCAAATGTAAACTTTCAAACTAGTTCCTAATGAATTTACTACTCAGGTGCACACGTAGGTACTGAAAGTAATCTATAATAAAAAATAATAAAAATTTCTGTGTAGTATTAGTAGGTCCTTCAAGATCCACAGACATACGGACAGACTCTTTCTTTATTACTATAGATATGACACAGCATGCTATTAGATATAGATTTATTTCAAAAGCTTTTAATTGTCATAGTCATTGAAATGTCTTTGATTGTCTTTTCTTTTTCACTGTAACATCAAACGTTATCCAGTGAACCCTATTTTTAAATACACCTCTCAACAAAGATTCATTTTTTAAATTGTTAAAAATTATCTTATTACTAACGCCCATAATCACATATAAATTTACTATTTTTTATTGGCAACATTCATTATCATCTCAAATAATTGTAAGTGGTAAATCGACTGATGTTCTATAAATTTGCTTGTATTTATGTGCAAAATTGTTCTGTAAACTCATTTTCGACAATAGTCCTCCCCCTTAATATTCATGTTTAGAATTTCAAACAATTGATCCAATATTTATTAGTCTGCGTACAAACCTTCAACCCTACCATCCAACTTACCCAGAGAAGGCTGTTGACTGTCCAAAAAATGATGGCCACAAGTCCACTGCCAAGGGGTGAAAGACCCCGCAACAAATGGCAAAAAAATATATCCGGATGATGCAAGACACAATGGGCCACCCATTTTTTCATCATTCTCCATCTCCAAAGAAACCCATTTTATAGCAGATCCACTTCCAAGTGACAGTGAAACTATGTAATTATGCAAGGATCGCAATTTCTTTGCCAGAATAAAAGTAAAAGTGTCCATTTCCCTTTTTCTTTGGAATGTTCTTCTACTCATTCGTTTGCTTCTGTCGCCATACGGTAGCCATTTTCTTTCTGGTTTTTTTTTTAATGTCTGTGGGTGTGAGCTCTGGACGAGGTCCATCCTATAATCATTTGAGAAAAACGCTTGTTGTTTTTTGAGGAAAGGGGTTCGATAACCTGGGTCCCTGATTAATTGTTCGCCACTTTCTGGAGTGTGCACCTTCTAACTTGGGCAAATGGCGCTTCCACATGTGAATTAACATCACAGAACTTACCAAATCTAGAGGAATCGACATGTTTCTGATTTTGAGTAAAAACCTAATTACTGAATGATAATAAATTGTTCCTCGGGCCTCGATTGGGGAATCAATGTTATACGGAAACGGAACACCGATCGAAAGAAGACATGTGAATTAACATCGCAGAACTTACCAAATCTAGAGGAATCGTCATGTTTCAGATTTTGTGTAAAAGCAGAATTACTGAATGATAATAAATTGTTCCTCGGGCCTCGAATGGGGAATCAATGTTAGGCGCAAACGGAACACCGATCGAAAGAAGACATGTGAATTAGCGTCGCAGAACTTTCCGTGCACAATTGTCAAATAAGTTAAAATGTGGGATTACAATTCCTTGTCAAATCTAGAGGAATCGACGCGTTTCAGATTTTGAGTAAAAACAGAAATATTGAATGATAATAAATTGTTCCTTGAGCATTGGGGAATCAATGTTACGCGAAAATAGAACACCGATCGAAAGATAGGCAGGAATGAAGGTTGGAAATAAATACGTTCCCTGTAACAAATTAAAGGGTGAAATTCATAATTTAAACTTTAAATGCACATTTAAGTGCTTATGTACAATTTATAACTTCCATTTGGTTTATCTAAAACATTTTCTCACGAGAGATAAACATGGGCAATCAACAACTTGGTTTATAAATTAAAATTAAAAATAAATTTAATTTTTTAACGTGCTCTACAATTTACTGAATATCCTCCATATGGACAAAACTATACATCTGAGCAGTAACCTACCGTAACAGTGACTTTAAAGATGGGTTACCTAAATTCATAGCAAAATGATATTTATATTCATACAATGACAATGCATATTATACAATAATACAGCCCTATATCGTGTTCATTATTATTCATTATATTTGCGTGATTCCATCTGGCGATCATTTAGATGACAAAGGTTGACCAGAGCATATGTTTCAGTGGTGCGTATGATCTTAATGACCTCGAATGACCTTGATCAAGAATGGAATTGTTTTCAAACATTCGATTAGACCTTGCTTCTGCACGCAACTTTCTCTTTTCGATTAATTTCATGAAGAAAAGATGGCAGCTTTCTTGTTATTTGAATGATTGATTTAGTAGAATATCATGATTGCAGAAACACCGCCGTCGCACCATTTTAAACCTTCGTGACAAAAATATCAAAATCTTTTGCTGCAACTGGGTGATTGGGGAAGGCAGAACAAAGTTAATTAATTTGTGAATCGAGTTTTGGAATATGAAAGCAGACAACAATATGTAATTTTTCTGATCGTTTCCTTCTTAATTAGATGGATGGTCAAACCTTCCATTTCTTCCTGTGGATCCTTCAAGACTTCCTTCAACAAAAACGTTTGGTGTAATTTGCACGCAACAAAACAATTTACATATAATGCAGAAAATTTATCTGAACATATTTAATATTCATGATAAACATTTCTAATTTATTTATATCATTTACAGATTTCTTTAAATTTGTTATGTAAGAAGAGCTCATATAAAAGTGAAGTAACTACATCCTAATGATAATCATCTTGTTAATTTTAATTATCTAATTAAAAATTATTGTCATATAGTTCCATAAATTCGTAGAAAAGTGTATTAAATGTATTTAATAATAACTAAAATATGACATTTTAAGAATTAAACGTTCGACAGAGCTAATCATTAATAGAAATATTTAATTTAATAGAAAAAGTTATTTTTTGAATTTAACACACAAAAAAATATTTATGTTGGTAAGAAATTACAAAGTTTCAAAAATTTGATACAAAACCTCATTTTTTTTTTAAACCTTAACAGGGTCCAAAGCAAACAAAATCCATTTGCTACAAACTCCTGAAGGCTCTCGCTTTTTTAATTTTTTAAACAAACACCTCGTACGGATTTTTAATAGTTTTGGTGCAGGTGGGGTTAAACAAGCAGCACGGACATCTTTTTCAGGTATTACGAGTCCATTCACCTACCCTAGCCACTCCTCAAGACTCTACCCCAGAGGGTTTGGCCAAAGTCCATCGTCTGCCATGTTAACTCAATGGGACATGGGTCACTTTTTCTCAAAATATCCGAGTCCAGGAAGCTCAGTGAATTTATTTATTTATTTTCAAGAAAGGGACCCTGCGATCGTTAACCTAAGCTGACCCCCTTTGGTAAGGGGGGCAAAGGTTGCGGCGCGAAAAGGTCTAGGCATGGCTGACAGGGCAATTTGCAGAACTTTCAATACAATTTTAGAAAAACTGGTTCGGGATGCACTTGCTATAAGGCTGCCAGGAAGCAAAATCGTTAGGAAGATATGATAAATTGTGGCTTTTAGAAAGCCACTGCTGTGGTTTTTAATTTGCCTAAAAAAACTCACTTTTACTCTATTTGCAACTGATCCTTTCGATTGTTAGGTATGTTTTCGGTGGCATTATAAAGTATTTTGTAAGTACGTTGAGTAGTTTATATATTGTTAAATATCAATTAAGGAATAATATTTTTAAATTTTAATACCTAAGCAATTTAAGATATAGGATTAAAATTAATGTACTTTTGTTTGCCTTCTTTTTTTATTTCTAATTCATATTAAATCAGATAAAAAAATTCTTCTCTCTTATTTTATCGTATCTCTTTACTGGGAAAAAAAGGTTATTTAAGTAGATATTTTTCCATACTGACGTTTGGAGAGGATTTTTTACGTAGTATATAAATGAATCTGGTTATTACTTGTGTTCAGATGTAGCAAACAATAAAGCCAATTAATAATTTAGTTTTCATTGATTTTTTTTATATCTATGTATATTTTTAACAAATATAATCTTTTTATATAAATCTGTCTAATACTAATTCGGACTTGACATTGCAAGATATTTGTTCAAAATTGTTTGTTTTGTAATGTTAACAAATAAAAATAACGATTAAAAAAAGCTAAAGCAAATAAAATGCCTCCAAATTCATATTTTCAAATCCCATTTCTCACTTAAGCAACATAGTAAGCCCGAACAAATTGAATCAACCTTAAATTGGTCATCATCCCTAAATTGTGATTGATAACTTAAAATAGTATCCCTTGTTTTACAAACCCATGGCATTTATCGCTCCTACAGGCATTCCATAGAATTCCTATTTGAGGCGAAGGGGTCAGCGCATCTTTCAATAAAAAGACACATGGGCAATATTTTCCGAAACTTCTTTCGGCAGCGGTCAGAGAAGTAAGAAAAAAATGGGCTTGGTCTTTTCTTTAGAAAAAAAAGAGTGCTTAGTTGGAAACAGCTGCTGTTGATTCCTGTTATCCACAAGTAAAACTCGACATCAGTCATAGGTAAAATCTGGAGAAACACTTGAAGGGTAAAATGAAAATATTTCAAACGAGCAATGCCGGCAGCGGTTAAGATGTTAGCCTTTGGAGCTGCTGGGTCCGGGTTCGAATCCCGGTGAGGCAGGGCTGTTTTCGTTTGTCGAGTATATGCGGAGTACGTGACCGTTAAATATGTTGGGTCCGAAAGTCCTGTGGGCTCTGCAGTTTCCCACGGGTGCAGGTCCCTGGAGAAAATTTCCCTCGGACATGTCTAAATTGTGGAGGTGGCGACAAATGGCAGCATCTGTAATTTGTGTATGTGTGTGTCTTTGTTGTCCTACTTGACGATGGTTTATAAGCGGGTCCTTGCGACAAAAAAGCACACAAGCCTGAAAATATGTCTACCAACCAACCAACCAACCAACCATCGAGCAAATTTACTACTTAAAGAAAACCAAGCCATGAGTTTTTACAAATACTTTTTAGATATTTTTATTCTTATATTTTTAGAAGTACATTTTTTTTCTAATATTCGACTTGTTTTATAACTATACCAACCTCACGTGATACTAAAATATCGTATATCATCTAGTCTGATCGTATCCCATTTAGCATTTTATTTTTCATAGATTTATTGCTATAAATTTGATTTACTAGTACAATTCTGAAACTTCTTCTCTAATGGGGCTGCAATATTGGCCGTCAATCCTTTGCAGACTCGGCATTTTCCCCAGAACTGAGAGCCACAATTCTGAAACTCAGTCAGATAATAATTGATGCTTGTACAGCTATCGTAACATGAATTTTTTCATTTTTTTTTTATCAAACTATATTAATATTTCTTTAAAAACAAAGTTAATGTTCTTCCTTAATATAACCGGAATCGGACGAAAATGCACTAAAAAGACTAGTTAAATATCTAGTGAAAACGAAATTAATAAATCTAAACAGTAAGTTAATAAACCAAGATGTTCTTTCTTTCACAATTCCAGCTCGACCCTAGAATGGTTTTGGCAAAAAGTGAAAAGGGCATCGCATAGCCATAGGGGAGAGTGGGTGCAACTAATAAAAAAATAGTTATATTTTTTTCTGTAAGTACCTCGGGGAACTCTGGATTGTTAGCTTAATGCTAGGCGTTTTTTTACGTCTCTACTTTGGGCTGGCGAAAAGCAAAAGCTATAAAATTTGATGATGGGGTTTTTCTGCATTCTTTCGGGAAAGATTTCGGGCTGATAATAATATTTACTTAAGATTGTTGTGTTCTGGCATTGGTTAAGTTCGATTTTATTTGTTTGTCTTGTTTGATTCCATTCTTTAAAAATGTTGTAACTAACATTATGCTTTCGATTGTATTGATATGTATAATGGTGCTAAAGATAGCTTATTTTTATTACCTGCTATCAGAAGGTTCTTATCTTATTTTATGATAGGTTATATTTTTGTGTAATACAAAGAATTGTAGAAACGTACAATTTTTATAGGTTTTAGGGGTGTTTCATTAAAAAAATATAAGAAATTTGAAATAATACATGTTGATATTGTTCAATTAAATTTAAGTATAATGTATTAAAAAAACATATAACTACAATAACGTTTAGTATCTCTGTTTTTATGTAACTATAAACTTTAACTTTAGCCACATGCTTTCATCATACTTAGAAGTCTCGACTTTCAAAAAATATAATTTATGCATTTTTAAAAGGAAATATATACTTTTAAAATTATGTCCAAAAAAGCGTTAATATGTACATAAGTCTAAAAATTATTTAAAAAAATTATAATTAATATCCACTTCTAAAAACAATTGTATTTTAGTACATGCTCTTCTTTAGTCAGACTTAGATTAGATTGCTGAAACTTTTTTGCGTTTCATAATTATATATTGTATTATCTGACAAAAAAATTGCTTATATTTCTTTTGTATTTCATAATTAAATCTTGTGTTATGTGAAAGAAATGCTTATATTTCTTTTGTGTTTCATAATTAAATCTTGTGTTATCTGAAAGAAATGCTTATATTTCTTTTGTGTTTCAGATTCAGTTGCTACCGGCCGTTATGGGCCGCCCGTCGCCGCTTCGAGCGGGCGTCTTCACTGCACTGCTTTTGCTGCTGGCAGCAAAAACAACACAAGTAGATGCTGGTGAGGATTTTATCTTTAGCATTACTGTATGCTTGCACTGTAAAAACTTTAAGAGAATTTGGGGCAGCTAAGTGTCCTACACTCTTAAAACGAACAAGCGATTTTAACTCAGTCTGATTGATTTTCACTCCTCCAGTCTGGAAAATGTACTTCTCCTTTTGGAGTGGATCTTTTGTGTGTTAAACCTCCGACAGGATCACTCCAAACGAGTGATTTTAACTCAGTCTGAGATAATATTAACTCCTTCCAGAGTCGAAAATGCACTTCTCCAACTGGAGTAGATTTCACTCTTTTGTTTTAAAAGTGTAATATGTATTAGTACACTCTTAAAACAAAGGAACGAAATCCACTCATCCAGGAGAGGTGCATTTTCGACACTGAAAAGAGTGAAAATTAACTCCAGACTGAGTTAAATTCACTCGTTTGTTTTAAGAGTGTACTGTTCGCAAATATATCATTAACGCTCATTAAAACTTTAGAAACTATCGCACATAAAGCCAGTAACCTTTCTTGAAATTTAAAATATATGTATCCATTTAGATGCAAAAAACTGGACTAATCCTTTTAACTTCTTCTAAACTGAGTGATACAGTCCTGCACAAAAGTTTAGACACAGACGCAATTCATGAAAAAATCGTCAATGTTACTATTTTTCAGTAGTTTTTTTTTAAATATATATTCTTTAGACAGCATGAAAAATAATAGGGTAAAAAATGTTGCCCAAAAATATAGATAAATTTGACTTCCATCAACAAATTAAAAATGTCCATACTTTCCTTGCCGCAAAAGTATAGGCACAAGTTTCAGTTTTATGCAAATTCTATACAGGAAGTGATTGCGTCATCAAAGGGGAGGGGTTTTAAGTTGCTTTAAAAGGTTGAAGGTAATTTTCAATGCTTAGAACCATTCTGAAGTCAAGTGAAATTTTGTATGAAGAGATTTTAAGGATATGGACATTAAAATTCAGAGGTAAATCTGTTTCTGATATTTCTACTGAATTTAAGCGTTCAAAACGAGGTATTTATAGTGTGTCAGCACGTGGCGATCAACACCCACCAAAATCGCGGTCTGGAAGACCTCGAATCATCAGAAAACGAGAAGACAGACAAATAAGAAAATTGGCTTCAGACAAACAATGCTCTTCAAATCAAATTAAAATCCCAATTGTGGCTTAACTTTTACCAAAAACTATCAGGAGGTGAATCAATGAATCTGGATACTTAATAAAATCCAAGCTTATAGCGCAGCCTAGCTTGCTATCTCATCATTAAGATGCAAGACTGCAATGGATAGCTGTAAGACATGTGTTGTTGAGTCCATTGCGGTCTTGCATCTTTAGGATGAGATAGCAAGCAAGGTTGCGCTATAAACTTGGATTTTATCAAGTATCCAGATTCATTGATTCACCTCCTGATAGTTTTTGGTAAAAGTTAAGCCACTATTGGGATTTTAATTTGATTTGAAGAGCATTGTTTGTCTAAAGCCAATTTTCTTATTTGTCTGTCTTCTCGTTTTCTGATGATTCGAGGTCTTCCAGACCGCGATTTTGGTGGGTGTTGATCGCCACGTGCTGACACACTATAAATACCTCGTTTTGAACGCTTAAATTCAGTAGAAATATCAGAAACAGATTTACCTCTGAATTTTAATGTCCATATCCTTAAAATCTCTTCATACAAAATTTCACTTGACTTCAGAATGGTTCTAAGCATTGAAAATTACCTTCATCCTTTTAAAGCAACTTAAAACCCCTCCCCTTTGATGACGCAATCACTTCCTGTATAGAATTTGCATAAAACTGAAACTTGTGCCTATACTTTTGTGGCAAGGAAAGTATGGACAAGTTTAATTTGTTGATGGAAGTCAAATTTATCTATATTTTTGGGCAAAAATTTTTACCCTATTATTTTTCATGCTGTCTAAAGAATATATATTTAAAAAAAAAACTACTGAAAAATAGTAACATTGACGATTTTTTCATGAATTGCGTCTGTGTCTAAACTTTTGTGCAGGACTGTACTTGGTTTTGTATATGTAGCCAGATTCAATCTACAGTGGTGGAAATTGATTTATGAACTGACAGTTTTTTAACAGTATTTCTTTATTAAATGCATTTTTATCGATTTAAATTTTATATACTATACAGGCTTTGCATTATAAACAATACACGTAAATAAAATTTTATATAAATTCGTAAACTATTTATTTTGTTGACATTTTAGTTTTAGCATAGGGAAATTGATTTATGAACTTTTGCATTCAATCTCAATTAATAATTGCTAAAACAATTTTTTGTCGCTAATGCTTCCTTGATTTTGTTTTTCATAGACAACACAAAACTTTGGGTCAAGTTTTGGTCAAGCAATTTGCAGTTTCTAATGATTAAGTCCTTCTATTCCATAACTGATGCACACTTCATTAAAACCATACTCCATTTGAGTAAATTATTCAAACCAATTGATCTCAGACATTATTCTTGGGGTTTAAGTCATGGATATTGGCAGGATGATCTAAATGAACAACACTTAGTTCATTAAACAGGCTTTAATTTCGTTTGAAATGTGGACACTTGCATTATCATGCATAAAAATCTAATCAAAAGCATAGTTTTGCAACGCAAAAAGGAATTAAAGAATTTTCTAGAACTAATCTGCAATAAAGTGATGTTTGTCAGCAATTGAGAAACATAACCCTGTTTCTTCAATCATAAGATATCGGGGCCCCAACCATCAAACTTCCACCACTAACATTTCTGCTGAAGACAGATCTTGGTTATTTCCGAAGATCTTTTCAATAACATTTTAAACCATCACGTCCATCCAAATTGAACTTTTTTTCATCAGCAAATATCACTTTTTCCCATTTCTCTCCCTCCACCTCCACCCAATCCATTTTCATGTAGTTACGACTATATTTTAATAGCCTGTTCTTATGGTGAAGAGTAAGCTTTGGACCAGCCTTCATTTTGGAACATTTCAAGTTCGACGACGATATCAATATTTGTCCTACTCTTCTGGGAGTTACAGGAAGTGATTGTTCATAACAAATTCGCCCTGTAATGCACAAATGCTGACACAAATGGTAACTTTTTGGGATACCAGTCCAATAATCCTGCTTTTGTCCCTCGTCCCACGAGGGTTACACCTTTTTTAATGATGGTTTTTGCCGAAGTCAGAATGATTCTTCAAATATTTATGAATTATATTTATTGATCTTTTGATTAATATGCTAATTTCTCTTATAGATTTGTTACAATATTATATAAGGGTCATTTTTTACCTTTTTGGTTTCAGGCAGTCTCGCAAGCTTTCCTATTTAGTAAAATGGGAATAAAACAGATAAATTTCAACAAATTTGGATTTAATCTTATTTATAAACACTGATAGTAAGCTCCCCTGAAGTTCAAATGAAGAACTAGTTAAAATATTTGGTACCTGGGTTCAAAATAAATTTGAGTTCATAAATCAATTTCCATCATTTGACATGCTTAAAAACTAAAATTAGATATATTTTTATTTAATATCATTTTTTGAAAAAAAAATGTGTGTGAAATTCCTTTATTGTGCTCTGAATATCCAACACACAGAATTTGAATTGTTAGCACTTAATACAACGCGATATCTGGTGAAAAGAATGGTAGTTCATAAATCAATTTCCACCACTGTACCAGACATTGAGTCCATTCGCTGAGCCACTTCATAACAGCGCGACAAGCGTCGCAGCCATTTTTGCTTGTTGACAACGATTCATTATACTCATCAAGAGTGCATCTATCTCTGTGTGTGTTGGCGATTTTTTTTACAATCTAAGGTAGGCGAATACCCAAAATTCTAAAATTTTTACTATTACTTTAATCTTTTCCAAATTTGGCATAGTGATTTCAAATATAATGAACAATGCTTCTTGGGCAATTTTTTTTATTTAAATATAATTAATTTATTTTAAACGGTGTTTTTCTACTAAAAAAGGAGGTTTACGCTAAAAACTCTACCACATTGAATTTTCTTCAGATAAACATTAATAATGTGTTAAATTCTTCGTTTTGAACTGATGCATGCAATGACTCTCTAGAGTTGCATACAAATTACAAGAAAAGAAGTTATTAAGAAAAATGTTGTAAATTAACCGCAAAAAAGGGATTTTTTTCGATTAACTTACACTTGGAAATTTAAAAAAAAAAACTTGTATATTTACGCCGGATGTGTTAGAGGTTCATGGCACGGATATATATTGAAATAGCATCTGTTAAAAAATTCTGGTAAATTAATATAAAACTTTTTATACTAGAAGTGATGGCGCAAACCCCTTTTTTTTGTTCAAAAACACCGTTTAAAATAAATCAATTATATTTAAATAAAAAAAAATTGCCTAAAGAGCATTGCTCATTATATTTGAAATCCCTATGCCAAATTTGGAAAAGATTAAAGTAATAGTAAAAATTTTAGAATTTTGGGTATTCGCCTACCTTAATCAATGTGTTTATCGGTTTTCGATGTAGATGGTGTGCCACTGCTTTCCTCATCTTCGATTGACTCACTACTACTTTTGATTCGTTCGGGCCACTGGTAAATGAACATTTTCTTCAAAGAATCGTAGCGGAAACACTTTTCTAAAATTTTCAACCTTCCCGCGCCATTAAATACTATTTTTACGCAAAATTTTATACAAGTTCGTAGTTGCAAATTTAAATCCATTTCTAAAACAGTAAAAAAAATCGCCAACACACACAGAGATAGATGCACTCTTGGCTACGCAACTTTTGCAAATGTCAAGCTATGACGCTAAGATTTGGAGGGAATATCAACAATAGATGTACCAACAAAAAAAACTCAAATCGCAGCTTCACGGTGGTTTTTCCGGGAACTTTTTGATCAAGGTAGGGTCAAGTGGGGTAAGTGTGATAGGGTTTCTGCATTTTTCATTAAGAAAATTCGTTCTCTGCTTCAAGTAAATTCCAAATCCTGAAATTGGTAGTGAATTATCATAAGAAACATACATATGTAGAAAAAAAATTATATGTTTGAATTCCAATTTTAAGTGTACAAAATTTGCATTTCAAAATCCATTGCTGTTTTATCACACTTACCCCACATAAGGGTAAGTGTTATTTTGATGTGGAAATCAAATCGAATCAATCTTTCGAATTTGAAAAAAAAAGAAGACAGTTGCACTTAAATTCAAAAGCTCAAAACTTTCTTTAAACAAAAAATAAGGTCAATATTTCTTTTTAGTTTAATTATAAGTGGTCTAATGTTATATATTGCAAACTTTCAGATTTTTAGAATGATTTTCAAAGTTACAAGAGCTGTTTATCACACTTACCCCCAATCAAACTTACCCCACTTGACCCTAGTATATAATTTTCAACGGGATGTATATCAAATGATTTTGACTCATGTCTCTGGAAAAAAAGTAAAATCCTAAACACGAGATGTAAACATGAAAGAGCCAGCCGCATGCTAATTATAAGAGTAAGACTACGATTTTTAGTACAATGTACTAAGAGACCAACTTTTAAATACTTTACAGTGGCTGATTTTTGCCCTTGCGTTACACATGAGCGATTTTGTAAACCTTCCTGTTGCAAAAATATAGTATTTAGTTTAGGTAGTACTTGTTAGCTCTTTCTGCTACGAAAACTTTTGTAATGATTTAATTTTAGCCCAGCTATAAATAGAGAATTTTTGTTTAGCTTTTTCAGACGCGAAAAACTGCTGTAAGGAGGAGTTCGATTGTATTTAAAAAGTAATTAAACAAAAACAAGTCGATGTTTTTATTTTGTTCACTGATCAACAACCCAAGGCCTTTGACTCTTTCACTTCTGAGAAAAACGGAAAAGCTCGATGTGATGGCCGCTGAAGTGTGGTTGAAGGCAAATTTATACAAATTTATCTGGAAATAAATAAAATAAGTTTATACCACGGTTACACTACCTTGGATGCTAACCAAGTCGGCGACCAAGTCAGTACCAAGTAAGCGACCAAGGCGATGTAACCGCGAAAACCAAGCTGGAACTAAAGTTGGCGCTCAAGGACACGAACCCTTCTAGGTTGGTTTTTTTTCCTTGGCAAAACCAAGGTCATGCTCAAATCACTCAAATCTCTGCCCAAGTTAGCTCTCAAGGTAGTGTAACCGCGGTATAAGCTTTACCTTATAATTGATGAGATTTAAACATCATAAAAATCTAAGTAGGTAGGAATTTCAAATATTTTGCTTCGGAGTTTCCATAAATGGAATCAGGAAAACCTTTGTTGGCATGAAACCGTTCTTCGCACAACATATCTAAACCAGCAAGTTATTTAGTATTAAGTAAAGAAAGATTATTTAAAATAATTAAATTAATAAACATATCTTGAAAAGTAATTAATGAAAAATTACCTATTAACATTTTTGCAGATAAAACATTCTAGTGAGTCAGATCAAATAACTATTTTATTCAAAAAAATACGTTGTTTTTTTATAAATGATTTCATGTGCATCGGCAACCCAATTGCAGATAAAAATCACAGTAAACAAATCGTTTACGGCTCGAAGGAAGAAAAATGCATCAGTTTTTGAGATAAAAATCTACTGCCTTTTTTTTTCTCGCGCTATGCTGTTGTTAACCATGTTATTCTTATGACAAGACATGACTGTTTCTCCTCCCATCTCTTTCACCACTTTCATTTCGATAAAATTGCAAGTGGAATTACTTTTAAAAACATGTTTTCGTTTGTATCCGCACTATTAAATAGATTATTTTCCATATTTTTGATAAACGGTTATAGGAAATTCTTAATCTAGATACGTATTTTTTGTAATTCATTGTTTATACACAGATCACCGGTTTAATTCTTATTATAATACCCGGTTGAATAAAAATCCGAAAAGTGTTAGTTACATCTATCTGTTACCATCAAAATGGTTTTTGGCTGAAAGTACATCGGTTTAAACAATCTGTGTTTCGTGTGAAAGTCGACAAGTTTTAACAAGTGCTGTTTTGATAATTGAGGATCGGCATCAGGAATTTGAAACGATGTTTTTAAGAGCAATCGCAACAGTTATAAGACTCTAAATACACAAATATATAAAATGTAAGCTATAATTTTTTATACCTAATGTTATAATTAAACAGTTAAATATGAAATAAAAAATAAGATTTCAAAAACAAGCTAAATTTTAATTTTTTTTAAAGTAAACGTTATTCAACTCTTTGTTCACCAGAATTGCAAGGTTACCTTTTTGGATAATGTAAAAACAGAATTTTAGTATATCATTAATGGCTTTCGAATCAATGTGCTCCATTGAGAAAATTCATTCTAAGTACTTTTTGAATAATTTCATTTTTTACAGGAATATATTTAGGTATCGCATCCCTTGCATTTTGTGTGATGAATCCAGAAATAATTATTATTTCAAGAAACTACATTTGAAAAATTTAGGCGGAATGTATACAAAGTATTTCAAAGTTTTCAATTTCATAAAAGACGTTCCTTTAATGCGATACAGAAACGTCTGTTTTTAATTAATTTTAAATATTCTTCAATTACTTTTTTAATTAATCATTTGTAGACATTATGTGGCAGCAGGGTTTTAAAAACCTAATGATTCGTATTGAATTTACAATTCTCGAAAATTTCACGAAACTAAGAAAAAAATAGCCCGAGACAACAAATAGTTATTATCCTAATGCATGAAATTGCGAGAACTTCTTTCTACTACCTAAATAACATTTTCAATGCCGCTCACTTCATAAATAGGAGAAGCATACAATTTAGATCTTATAGATTTCCGCATATGAAAGTGTGTGTAACGATATGCCAAATGAAAAAAAAATAATGTTTTCTCTAATAGACAAAGAACTTACGTCCGGAAGAACAAGCATTCGAAATTGTACTTTTTTCTACGAATATAAATATTATCCCTATAACATCTCCTGTATCTCCACGTCATAACGGCATAATTTGCTGATTTCCTTGGAATAATCGCCTACGCTCTCTTTTAATGTTGGTGTCAGAAAAAAAGAGCGGGAAAAAAACATAGATTTAGAAAGTAGCAGATCTGCCCCTAGGGGGAAATTGAAGCCACTTGTGAACCAGTATCCCATAAGGCAGTTCGCAAGCCGTAGCACATGTCATGCCATACGCCACCAGATGGCATCATGAGATAATTCGACTAATAAAAAATATATATTTAATATTAACTAATTAAAACTTTTTACCAGTTTCGCTAGCATAAGTTTATAGCAGGATATGTATTGATAATTTCTGGCAGGCATGAGATATATATTCATAAAAAAAGCATATTAAAAATGCAGTTTTTATTGCATGTAACTCTACGGCAAAAGCATTTTTTGTGATTGCATTGCAAAGGCGGCGAAATGTGGATTCATCACACAATCGCGCGATTTGTATTGCGTTGTACGGGATTGCGCAATCGATGGGCATATCTGCTACTTTCTAAATCTATGAATGTTAGAGTTGGTGTCAGAAAAAAAAAGAGCGGGGAAAAAAAACTAAATGGTAGTCATCCATTTGTATTCTTGCACGCGCGACCGATCTTTTTCCGAGAGACGTGGTTAAAAAGCGGAAACTCTCGAGAATTGTTTTCTCTGTGGAGATATTCCATGGTGTGATATAAGAATATAAGAATGTTAATTTGTACTTTGCGTCCCTAAGAATCAATTTGAAGAAAAGGGCGGAACGGAATGAGTTGTCTCCAAGTCAGCAACTTTCCTTTTTTTTTTAAATCGAAAGCTTTTGATAATAATAAAAGAACGTTGTTGACTTCTTGGAGGATTCATTGATATAATCGAATGGGGTGTGTCATACTTGAATTAAATGGAACAACCCTAACATTAATAAATACTTATCAATGTATGACGATATAAAGAATCAGCACATAATGAACAATTGTAAGGTAATTCATTATTTTGTTTTCAGATGTCCGATATAATTCTTAGAGATTGCTTTCGGTGTGGAGATGTTCTATGGTGTGATATAAGAATGTTAATTTGTACTTTGCGTCCCTAAGAATCAATTTGAAAAAAAAAGAGCGGATTGAATTAATTCCAAGTCAGAAACTTTCCTTTTTTTATCGAAAGCTTTTGATAAACATAAAATAACGTTGTTGACTTGTTGGAGGATTCTATTGATAGAATCGAATGGGGTGTGTCATAGTTGAATTAAAATCCGAATCTCTGATGTGTAGAACAAAAAAACTGGGTCTAGTTTAATTTTACATCAATTATTTAACCAAGAGAAATAAAAACTTAAAAATAATAACAACAGCGAAAGTGTAAATTGAATTCACTTATCGGCAACACAAAAATGTGAACAACACAATTCAAACAACAACGATGGAACTTTGATTACAATCACTAATGATGCTATTCACTGAAAGCAAAAGTTCTGCAAAGGTTGTGGAAGTCAATCTTTCAAGGGCTAATGCACGTAATTTTCCCCCTTTATCTTAAGCAAATTAACTGGTTGGAGGCAGCCGATGAAGCGAAGGTTACTTGTTCACTTTCTCCGCATTTATTGTTTGCTTATGAGAGCCCAAATTGGCATTCATGAGGATAAGAATGGATGCTTCTTCAGTTTGGTGGTGAAGGTTGCGCTGAATTGCTAATTGGTCGTTTAATCGATTTCATTAAGGTTTGTGGTTGCTGAAAGATGCTATTTAGAAAGAATAGAGGTTTTGTTTAAAGGGATTTAGTGTTTTTTTTTTGTTGGTGGTGGTTTTCGAGTGTTTGGATTTATTTGAATATATTTCATTAAGTTTAAATTCCTTTACACTTTAAAGACGGGCGTCGACTGATCCATAGACTAAAAATATTCTAGACCAGCAACTTAATCTAATGCCTAGCTCTTCTAACGGGTAAAAAGGAACTAATACGCTATTAAAGGTTGATTTGTTGATTGGCATAATTGTACTTTCCGATTTTAGAGCTACTGTTTCTTCGGAATGTACAGCTGTGGGGAAAAAGAAACATTAGTTCCCTTACACACAACGGGGACACTAGTTTCTATGTCAATTTCAATATAAAAATTCTAAAAATTTTCAAGAGTTTCAAACTTAGAGTGTTCTTAGTCTATGGATCAGTCGACGCCCGTCTTTAAAGTGTTAAGAACAGTCATTAACCAGATAATAGTAGTTTGTAACAAGATTAGTGATAAGATTTTAGCAAAATTATATAGGGGAGAGCAGGGGAATCCCGCCACCTCGGGTAATGCCGCCACCCCTTGTATCTCGCCAGCGGTGTGTATGGGAGGGGGACTGTGAGCGCTGACCTGTAGCAGGGAACATAGTAATTTGTAGTATAGACGCTAATGGCCGTGCGATGAGTTGGTGTAAAGTTATTTAAAAAATACGGTTTTTAGTGATTTTCAGCTTATCTTGAGCCTTCTGAAATTAAGCGATAAGTGACTGCTATCTCTAAGTTAGATAATTCAGTTATATATCATTTAAAAGAGTAATTATTTGGCTATTTTATCACGTCGTTAGTTTGGACGCTAGGCTAATTACCTTTCTTTAAACAACCGTCTATGCCCTTTTGTCTTACTGGGGTAATGCCGCCACATCACTCTGGGGTTATGCCGCCACATGCAAAAGGATGGCGGCATGATCCGTAAAATAGAAATTTCATATATTGGCCCTACAACCTATTAGTTTTCGTTAGAGATGCCACGTATCCGAAAAAGAATAACTGAACTGGTCAAATAGACCAACGAAGCTTTTAAAAAAACTGCATAGTTAGTTGCACACAGAAAGTTAATAAAAGAGCTGTACCCTGTACAATTTACCATTCCAAAGTTAATTAAACCTATTTTAGTTCTATATGTATTGCTTTATTATGTAATTTTTCATTATTTATAGATTATTTGCTTTGTTAATTGATGTGGCGGCATAACCCCAGTGGTGTGGCGGCATTACCCCAGATACCGGGGTAATCCCGCCACTGTGCGAGCTTTAGAAAAATTCAATTTTATTCAGTTTCTATTAAAGATTTAAATTTTAAAAAATCACTACAAGATAGGTTATGAACTGTAGTATGCTATGCTCATTACAATGTTCATTAATTGCAACACAATTCTGCATGAAAATTCAATTTCCCTTAAGGTGGCGCCATTCCCCTTCTCTCCCCTAAGCCATACTTTTAAAGTATTTGTTCTAGGAGGAAAAAACTCAAACATCACGGGGGTCCACGAGTACACTAAAACAGACGTGTTCGTTAAACCTGCAACTTCAACAGGGAATTAATGCTAAATTAACAGGGGAAAGCTGGAATTTTCGAAAGGAAAACTTGCTAACTTAACAGTTCTTCCTTGCTCAATTAACAGTTTCTCTTTATTAACATTGCAGATTTCCTCCAAAATAAATTACAGTAATAAACTGCAAAAAAAATGGTTTTAACGGGCGTCCCAGTAGATAGGATTTAACTGTAAAAATAACAGTTTTTCTGCATTGTACCGTTCCCATTCTTCCTGTAGGCGAATAACTAATTCTCGATTTAAATATAAGATCGCATCACTATTTTAAAGTATGGAATATAAACCATCTTTAATAAAAAGAACCAGCCGGAAGAACCCCGTCACCTGTCGAATCATTCATACTCTTGATAGATTCATAGTGCGAGAGGTCAAAAAATTCCATTCCAAAAAGAATGCCAAGGTAAAAAGAAAAAGGTGTAAATGATTGTTGACGGCTTTCAAAGCGTCTTCAAAGTTATATGATTGTTAAAACAACGAGTGACTTTTGAAGCTTAAGCAATGTCTGCTTTTATTTTTCTAGATACAATGGAAAAGTTCAAAAGGTTTGTTTCGAGTTCGTCAAATATCAGCTGGAGTTAAGGGCTTTCCTGTGTTTTTCTTTTGACCGCTGATATAATCAAAAATGTAGCATTAAATGATAAGTAGTTTAATCATGTGCTTGTCGAATTGTCGTTTAATCTAAGGATCTTTGACATAGCTACTTAATGGGTAATATTGGATAATTATTTTGAATTGATATTAGTTGTAGTGTATTTTGCTTCAACAAAATCAATTTTTTTTATAAATTAAAAATATTGAACGAACGAAAGTTATTAAAGTTATTATTATCGTGAATAATTTTAATAAGATGATACCAATAGTTCGAAATTTTTTAAATATTATAGAATATTTTAATGTGTATACGATACACATTAACAGAAGGATATTAAATTTGATAAACTTGAATCTCAAATTAACTTTGCATGATCAACAGCATTCGAAAATATATAGTTTTCAAGAGTAAAATTAAACCAGTTAAATACACGACTACACTCTTAAAACAAACGAGTGAATTTAACTCAGTCTGAAATAATTTTCACACTTTTCATTGTCGAAAATGCACTTATCCTATTGGAGTGGATTTCACTCTTTTGTTTTGTTAAAACTCCGACAGGATCACTCCAAACGAGTGATTTTAACTCAGTCTGAGTTAATTTTCACTCCTTTCCAGTGTCGAAAATGCACTTATCCTGTATGAGTGGATTTCACTCCTTTGTTTTAAGAGTGTATGCGTCATCGATGAAACATGGTGAAACAATGTACATAAAAAGAGATTTCTTTTTTTTTACTTTATCCCCCCCAAAAAAAGACAATCTGTAACGCAAATCATTTAAAATGACTCATTGCCTTTGAAGAATAAAAAGTATTTACTTGAAATGGAAACCGTTTGAATGTTCAAGCTTTGTTGGACGCAGTTCGATGGTACGATGCCTGCTTGCCTGTCACGCTATCGCTGAGGTGTGACATCGTACGAGAGTGCGTAATTACACCCATACCATTCCACATGCAAAAAAAAAAATAAACTCCACAAGTGAAAGTATTTTTTTAAGTTTTAAAATTTAGTGGTCACAGTGGAAATAAATATACATTTATTTAAAGCGGTTCTCTGAACAAGCACACAAGCTGGAATATACAATTATACATGTACCATACCATACGTTTATTTATACAGTTGAGCTTTTCTAAAAGCGAGTTGAAGCTATTAAAAGGAGAGAAAAAAGAGGACATGCCAATTCATAATTTTTTTTTAGAAGAATTGCTGTTATAGATTGACTTTGAGTGTTATACTATACGATGCATTTTAATTTTTTAAAACAATAAATTGTTCGTATAAATCCTTTTGATAGAAATAAAAAAAACAATATTTATTCAATTACTCAATGTTTGAAATCTTATTCTGTGAAGCAGCACATTGGCGTAATTTTTTTTATTTATATTATAGGGAGCTTCAAAAGTTATTTTTTGTGCTATCTTTAAAGATTTTTATTCTAAAATCAAGGGATCATCCTTTCCGAAAATCTTTTTTAAGTGTATTTTTCGTTTACACAAGAAATTCATCGAATTATAATAAACCATTCATTTAAGGATAAAGTTTTGCAATTTCTTAAATCGCTTGTTTATACATTGCAAATTTTTCTTAACCCTTTCAGTCCCAAAAATTTACTACATTACAGAAACATCTGATATTCACAAAATAAGCTTATTTTATCTCAAAAATCAGAGTTCCATAAGAAAAAAAAAATATTTAAATTTTTAATATGGTTTTTGAAATATTGCCACCTAAAAACACTTCGAGTTATATATTTCAAGATATCTGAACATGTTATAAAAATTTTTTCGTAATTATTTAAACCGAAAATTTTAAAATTGTGTTTTAAATAATAGGAACTGAAGTGAACTTTTCAAAAAATCAGGTGAAACGCTTGTTTGCTACTTTCTTAATAAAAAAAACAGTACTTCTGACTTCTATTGAGATTAATGTAAAATATTGTCTAATAGGAAACAAGTGTGAGGAATCGAATGATATGTGTTTGGATGTCATAACGGACATAAACATTTGGAAAAAATATTGAAAGGGATGATGCCAAATGGCATCACTGGGATTGAAAGGGTTAAGTAAAAAAGAAAAGTATAATGGCCAGTGGTCTCAGCACGTGTACAAGTTAATAACATCGGCACTCCCTTTCTACCGTGACTTCAAGAAATAGCAAAACAA
Source organism: Hylyphantes graminicola (assembly GCA_023701765.1). Classification (NCBI taxonomy): domain Eukaryota; kingdom Metazoa; phylum Arthropoda; class Arachnida; order Araneae; family Linyphiidae; genus Hylyphantes; species Hylyphantes graminicola. The sequence goes on from CM043119.1 coordinate 18,682,953, forward strand.
AAATTCTTACGGGCAATTTTTAACCATTTGTGTCTCAGATGTCCGTAGTTGTAGGATAACATCTAATTTTATAAACAAGCACACTAACTTGTAAACAAGATTTATAAATTTCAAATAATTAACTTGCATTGAGTTCAAAAAATTATATTTTGTATATTCTTACTACGAATAAATTCGTTAAAAATAAAATATTTTGCTACTCGTTTTACAAAATTTTTATCTTAATTGAAAAAAAAAATAATTTTTCAAATTAATTCATCGAAAGAGTTCGGTTAATATTTATAGGAGTCCCTCTGACGAATGCATAATCTAACTTGTAAACAAGATTTAAAAATTTCAAATAATTAACTTACAATGAGTTCAAAAAAATGATATTTTGTATATTCCTACTTCGAAAAAATTCGTTAAAAATAAATTATTTTGCTACTCTTTTTACAAAATTGTTATCTTAATTGAAAAAATTTTAATTTTCAAATTAATTCATTGAAAGAGTTCAGTTAATATTTATAGAAGTCCCTCTGACGAATACATAATGCACATTACCTGCTACCATGCTAGATTTTTATTCTGACTAGGCCCAATCAAATCTCATTGACTTATAATGATAGTTAACACCTTTTGATAGTTTTCCGACATTTCCATTAATTTAAGATTCCAAATGGAATAGTGACATATATCTGTAAAGATAAGGCGCCAAGTATAGATAACCTGGACTTTATAATACTTAACCTCAACCCTCAACTTCAGATCCAACCTCGAGGGCAAGAATATGACAACGAGCTTATATAGCCCTATTATAAGCTCGTTGGAATATGACGGTAGAAATATTTCTGTATCAATCTATTTAGAGAAAGTCCTCTATGTTTGTTTGACAAAATTGTAACCAAATTTCATCAAAATTTAATTCAATTCGTAATCAGTGGATAGACACATTAAAGCAATCAAATGTGTTCTTTAAGGAAATTTTGGGGGCGACATGCTACAAAAATAAAGTTTTTGAAGTTATTTTAGATTTTTATTTTTGTACATATTTTATTTTGGATTGGCCTTCGAAAATTTAAGGCTATGATTTTAAAGCAATATTTTTTCGGCATCAACTCTTTTATTTATTTTTACAATGTTCAGTGCAAATTTTTTTTACAAAATCTGAAATATTTTTAAAAAATTACTCGGTAGTTTATAAATGTTGAATTAAATTTATTTTGATACCTAAAAGTGCGAAGCTCTTTGAAAAATTATATCAGTCTAAGTGTTGCTGTGGTTATCAGTTAAAATCAGTTAAAGCTAGGCATACAGGGAAAAACGTGGCCAGGGAAAGGACATGTGAATATTTGCGAAAAAAATCGCCACTCTTTCTCCAAGACGATACCGAAAGTATTTTCACTCCTCATATATTGTTTTTGCGTGCCCACGTGACATTCCAAACCAGTCACTAACGAGTGAAGAGTGTTTTCAGTAAAGTCATGGTGGAAGTGATGAAATTTCTCAAAGGTTTACATGAATTATCCAGGGTCGGATTTCTAAATAGGTTAAGTAGGCTGTAGCCTAGAGCGGCGAATGGGGCGGCAAATTTTACGATTAATAAAAGTGGCGTTCAGCATAAAAAATATCATTAAGATACTAATATTTTTTAGAAAGGAAAAACAAATATAGCACGAACATTTTGCAGCAAACATAGCCTCTGAGAAGGCAATTTCAAACTCTCTCAGGCATATTTTCTAATTCTATTGTATTTCAAATAAACCGATTTTCCCTCATTAATATTCGTTGTGATAATTTTAAACAGCACATACCACCCAATTTTGCTGTTAACCAGCTATCGTTAGCCGAAGGGGAAGATGTATTGTGAAAATTCGATCGTAGCCTATAGGCGGCAAATCTTTAAATCCGGCCCTGGAATTATCCCTGGTCTTGTCACTCTGTGTATGCCTACACTCTCGGAAATAACACTTTCATTTTTGACGATTCATGAATCCTCAAGCTCATTTCGTTAATTTTGAGGATTGTTTCGTCAAACTATCACGTGACTTTTGAGTAAACGCGAATCCTCACTTTTACGATCGTGATTTGACGATCTGTATCTTGATTTTGCGGAAACTGAATCTCATTGTTGTGCTCACATGCTCAAAAATAACGAAATATTTCTTTAGATTAGACGACATTGAAATCCTCATAAAAATGACGATTCAAATTTCCTCACTTTGAGGAAGCGAAAACTCGGAGCATTTGCCAGAAACGGAATCTTCAAAATTAAGGAAAATGTCGTCGTTTTTGAGCATTCATTTTTTAGAGTGTAGCTGAAGTGGTATATCAGTTGCGCCGTTTACAAACCACAATCGCATAGAGTCGTCTACTATCCTCGAACGAGCCTCAAGACGCAGGACGACCTCTGCCGAGTTCAATGGCCTCCGAGACAGTGGCCAAAAGAAACCAAAAACCATCTTCAGAATAAGAAAAAAAGAGGTCAATAAAAACAACAATAAAAAAAACAATTTGATTCCCTTTCCTAGTTCAATGTCAACCGAACAGCTCATATTAGGGCGATCTTCAACTTCTGATGGGTTGCCCTTCCCATTTCTTTAGAGAGACAGCAGTGTAAGTCCAATTTGCCTACTTCAAATAGCAACTTCAAAGTTACAAACATTCCCATAGCCTTGTCTGGCTTTCGCCCATCCTCGAAACAGCCCCAAAAATCATCTTTTAAACATACTACAAATCGATTTTGGAACTCGACGCAAAAGTCAATTGCACCTGCAGAACTGTAATTGCCATTACTGGACTTAGACTAATGTGGCTCAAGAAGTTTTCATTACTGGTTTTAACCTAATGTAGCTGAGAAGATTTCATTACTGGACTTAGGCTAATGTGGCTTGGAGGTGTGTTCCTATTGAGGAGGAATAGGAAGATCGATGATAGTCTATCTTGAACCCGGGTTATTAGAGGGGTCTGGGTGAGATGAGGAAACGGAATGATTACAGGGATCGGCACACCGGGCAAACTATTACCACGTGAGGCATGCTTTTTCATTTTCACGCTTGCGGTATGCGGCTACTAGCAGGCTATTATTTCTCCATTTTTTTTTTAAACCTGAAGCCGAGTTCCGTGCACCACTTTCTCCATAAGAAGAAAAATGGCTGGCTTCTCCGCGTTAATTGACGGGGAAAGTCAAGGAGAATGTGTACCACTTTTAATAAAATTATTGTTAATGGTTTTCTGTAACTCGAGCCGCTGGTTTCACAAAGATTTAACTGGCATTTTTGGGTCGGGCAAATGAAGGGCCTATTTGCAAAACTCGTATTCTCCAAAGTATAACTAAGATTTTGGAATATTGTCTGTTCCTTGGCTACTTTTGACAATTTAAAATGGAATTTTCTACGTTCATTCTAATTTTTATATTCAACCAATTATAAAAACAAACCGAGCATTAGTTACGACTTTATCGAACCGATGTAGCGAACTGTTATTATGAACAGAGAGAGAGATAAGTTGGGGAAGCCTGTATTTAATAAAATTATTGTTAATATGGTTTTATTTAACTGTTATTTTTTTTTGGGGGGGGGGGGGGCTTTGATGGGACCAGCTTTTAACAAAAATAGTGCTAATGGTTTCCGGCTACTACTTTGCGGAGATAGAATTAACCTTCCTGGGTGTTTTTATTGAGAGGGACGAGGGTAGCAAATTGATGACTCTGTGCATTAAAAGCATTTTTTGAAGTGTAAATCGTTCTGGGGGACCGGAGCCCCCCATTGACGCCCATGTTAAAATGGTCATTTTTATGTAACTTTTTCTCTGGAACTACTTGTTAGATTAATTTAAAACTTTACACAGTTAAAATTCAAACACTTTTACACATTGTGTCATATGCTTTTATAAACGAATATAATAATTTTTTTTATGAATTTTCGAAAATTTGTTATCATATTATCATAAAAAATCAACAGAATATTTTTTTTTAAAAAAGTAATAAATATTTCTTTAAAAGCATATGTTAGAAAGTGTAAAAATACCTAATGTGTATGTGAAAAAAAATCTAAGCGAAATATTCAGTAGTTACTGAGAAAAAGGTACATTTGTCTTAAAATATGCATTTTGAGAAATAGGCGTTTTTCAAGTGTAATTTTTAGTGGTCTTTTATGCAGAAAGTATATAAAATCAATATAAATACCATAATTTTTTTTAATAAAAAAATGCAATATTTTCAAACTCGTAGTTTTAAAATTCATATTTGAATGCTTTAAAGTTAAACTATCATCGTCACAGTTATTCATATCAAATGATTATTAAAATTCCAATATGCGAAAGAGCATCGTATGAAAAAAACCTAAGAGTATAAAAGTACATGCTCTAAAATTAAAAGTTCTTGGGGAAATAATCTAAAATCATGCAAATAATTCGTAAAAAAATATTTGTCGGTGAACCATTTAAAATTTAGCCAAAATTTTGCATTTTATCACCAACATAAATCGTCAACACTTTATTTTGTCCTTGATAATTTACAAGCTTGCTAATTCGCTTGCTCAGCTCAAATCGCTAAATTAACTTAAGTGAAGTTTATTTTAAGTAGTAAAATGTTAATTACTTTGAAACTAAAATTAAATAAAAAATTAAATAATTGTTCTAAAAAATTATTTATAATTTAATTTAAATGGGCATATTTTATTTACAGCGGTTTTTTTTCTAACCATAAAACATATTAACAAAAATAGAAAAATACTACATTTGAAGCTTAATATTTCAGTGAAATAATCTTTTATTTGTAAAATAATATTAAAAATGAACAATATTTGAAGATGTATTAGATGAATATATGAAGAAGTGTTATTGTCGGAATTCCACAGTCCGATAACATGAAACTTATGTCTTCATCGACAGACTCTGTGACTTTAGACGGAATTCCACTTAGTTCCCAAACGACCTAATGTTTGGAACGGCAAATAAAAATTAAACATGACAATGTCGAAAAGGATACATTCTAAAAGCCCCACGGACCGTAAAAAATAATTTTACGAGCCAAATGGACACTTAACTTCTCAGTATTCCCAGGGCATGGGGTCAGTAGCCACGACTTTGATGGTTTTGTAAACTTCATAAAAGTCTAATGACTATCGAAAACGAAGCTTTCTAAAGAGAAGGTTCAATAACACGAAAAAAGTTTTACTTGGCCAGTTTGATGGAGAAGAATTCGCTATTGTTAGGGTTACTTGGCCATTGTGTAAGTAGTTTATGGACAGTTCGATAATAGTTCTATGTGCACTTCAATGTACTGAATAAATTCACAAGATTTCAGAATAGGTATAAATAATTGGTTAGGTTAGGTTTGAATTATCGTTGCGCTAGAGCTACAAGAGGGCTATTGGCGACGGGCATCGTATTTTAAAAAAACAGTCAAGTGACGAGCCAACACCTGAATAGGCACCCAACGCAACCGATAAGGGCGACATCGTACGCAGCGTTAGGACTTTGAAGGATATCTAACGTGCACTCCCTTACACGGGGTATTATTCTCCAGACATTTTGGCTGCACGGGCCGTTTATAGGTCGGCAGTTATTTTGGCGATGCTCGGACCCGAACCTGTGACCTTTCGCATGCTAGGCGAGTGCCTAACCGACTGGGCTTCCCAGCCCCCGAATAAATAATTGGTAATGTAATCGATTCCCGCTGCCTATTTCTAGCCTCCTTTAGGAGCTATGACACAGCCAATAACGCCTCGTAATTTGAACCCTGGTCAAGTGACGAGGTCGACACCTGAGCGGGCACTCAAAGGAACTTCGAGCGACATCTTACGCTGACGCCGTCGGGACTTTGGACTCCTCAGATTTAACGAGCACGTCTGTCCCAGTGTACTTAGGCCCATCCGTCACGAGTTGGATTTTTCTACTCTTTCCCAGTACAGCAGATTCGATTTAAATAAATAATTGTCCTTATTCGAAGAAAAACGATGATGAATATGAAAAGTTTGCCTGAGAAGTTTACAACAAATGTAAAATATACCTTGTATATAGTATTTTCGCTTTTGTTAAGGTTCACCGTTTTAAATATTAGAATGATTGATGCATAAAATATGAATAATTTGTAAAACAAGTGTTTTGGAGATGTACAACAAGTGCCAAACAAACCTTGTAAACTCCATCTTCCGTACAAACAATTTCAAGGTTCGTCTCTTCAGTCAGAGAGCAAAACACAAGATGTTTTGGAATTTTCTTAAAGCAATCCTCTAAATATTTTGATTAAGTTGAAATGATAGAGCATTAGCTTTGTTGTAGGTAAATAGCGTCCTTAAACTAACAATTGTTGGAAATGATTTGAATAGCGTTACTTGTTTATAATTCATCCTGTCTAAATGCACATTATTTTCTTTGCAGCACCTGTTCAAGAGACATCATTAAGTCGATTCACAAATCAGAAAGGTAAGTTTCAAAACAAGTACGAAGTATACTTGTGTTTTTTTAATCATTGGATTACGCATTTTACAATGCATACTTATATTTCCTGGGAAAATACACAGGAAACAAATAAAATTCCACGTAATTCTATTTCAATTTTTGCAATGATTATTTTCCATAAATAGATTTAATGCTGTTTACTTAACTTACTTGAAGGAACTGAGTGGTGATTTACTGTGTTAACTACGAGAACAATAACGGCGCTCCGGAAATTTAAAAAAAATCCTAAAGAGATAAGACAAAGTGATAAAATATAGAGAGAGTATCACAACTTGTCGAAAGTTGAGTTGGCAAATTGAAAATATTTTTTTTTCATATTTTCTCTATTTGCAAAAATAAAAGGATATATCGCATTCAAACAAATTACTAACTAAAAAAGAAATATCTAAGGAACGTACAAATGCATAATTTTATTCTACACAAATACAAGTAAATTCATCAAAATGTCCTGAGAAATAATAGCAGTTTTTATAAAAACCAGGCAATGGGATAAATTATCACACACTCATACAAAATCATTAAATTGCCATATTTTATCGAGTACACATTTTTTAATTGCCCGGGTTTTATGAATATGGCCTTAATTATCTAAATTTCCCGTAACATATCCACTGGGCAATGATAATTCTTCAAAAAAACATAAACCTTTCTTTTCATACATTGGCAAATATTTATTCATAAAAAAATACAAACCTTTCTTCTCATACAATTTTTTTTATAATTATTATTTTTTTCTTTTCACCCAACTGGTTTTAATCACTATAAGATATCTAAATAATTACATTTACACTCTCAGAAATGAATACCCAAAATGACGAAATTTTCCTTAATTTTGACGATGCCGTTTACTGGCAAATGCTTCGGGTTTTTCTTTCCTCAAATTGAGGAAATTTGATTCGTCATTTTTATGAGGATTCGAATTTCGTCTAATCTAAAGAAATATTTCGCCATTTTTGAGCATTTGAGTACAGTAATGAGATTCAGTTTCCTCAAAATCAAGATACAATCGTCAAATCAAGATCGTTAAAGTGAGGATTCGCGTTTACTCAAAAGTCAAGTGATAGTTTGACGAAATAATCCTCAAAATTAACGAAATGAGGCTTGAGGATTGACGAATCGTCAAAAATGAAAGTGTTATTTCTGAGAGTGTATAAGATATTTTCACTTTACTAATTGATGATTTCATGTCATTTCAGGATGCTACTACATGAACGAACTATACTCCAGTGGAGAGAAGATCGAAACCAGGGAGCCTTGTCTGAACTGTACTTGTGTGGAGAGCACTCTCATGTGCTACCTACGCGTCTGCCCTTTCGTGAAGCCGGTAGGGGAGAACTGCGTGTCTGAAATGCATGTCGGAGACTGCTGTCCAAAGTTCTGGTGTCCAGAAGGTATTGACTCATTAGCTACTTAAAAAGACATGAATTTTTGGACACGAAACTAATTTCTCCAATGGTAACCGATGGAGAAATTAAATAGATTTTTTATAACTTGCTTCTAAAATTTTTTAAGGGGGTCCGATACCCAAAAATCTTTTTTAAAAATCATTTTTTATATGTTTTACATAATATTCAAAACTTACTTAACATTTATCCGAAAACGATTTTTAGAAATGTCCAATACTTCTTTAGTTAAGAATATTTGAAAGGGACACGGTAATCAATTTTTCATCCTGATCTTTCATGATCCAAAAGTTTAAAAGCTCATATCTCTGTTCGTCGTTTTTGTATTTTGAGAACATTCAAAATGCTAAGGCTTTTTTAATATTAAACTCAGTGCAAAAGAAAAAAACTAGTTAGGGTTTTAAAAATACTAAAAAATAAACAAAAATTTTAATTATAAGCGAAATTGATAAAAAAATGTATATTTTTAAATATCAAATTGTTGTAAATTTGTGTGCTTAACAAGTGAAAAAAAATTGAAAAGTTACCTGTAAAATTAAAGAAAAAGAGAGTTTTCAAGGATATTGGACCCCCTTAATTATTGTTTCTGAACTTGTTGGCATGCTTATAGGTTTCCATAAACCTTTTTTTTTTTTAAAGGTTTCATAAACCAAAAGCTTGATGTGCTTCTTTGAAATGTCTTCAAGTTTTATGTTAAAATGTCTCCAAGAACGTTTCTTATAAGCTGACAAATAGAACAATGATTTACAATATTTTCCAAAAACAATATCAGATATTTTACTACACATAAAAGCGGGGTTTAGAGAGATTCATGTTTTAGTTATTCATGTCTTGCATTTTGAAGACTGCTGGTTAAAGTTCTAGGGTCCAGAGGGTATTTTAACAAATAAAATTTGATCAATTGCAATGTCGTACAAAATGTATTGCATTTGGTTCTAAATTTGTCAAACTACAATTTGAGTATAAAATGTATAGCTTTTGTTTAAAATTTGTTAAACTAAAATGTAGTATGAAATACATTAGATTATCGTAAGTATACATAAAACATAGTAAACTACATACAATAAGTGAAACAAGTCGATTTCATAGAGCTTATGCTCGAAGTATACCTTATAATTGTGTACGTACAAGTTATTGCAATTGCATAATGGCTCTACATACATCCAAAATATAAATTTTGAAATACATTTAACTATTTTTTATATTTTCTCACTCAACAAACCGTGTCTATGAGGATCATATCTATACCATTACCAACAATTTTCTTAAAGACGAGTGATTCACACTAAAAGATTCAACAAAACATGCGGGTTTTTGGTCTTTCCCCAAGAAAAAAACCTGCCACCGTTCATGCATTTAAAAATAGACAACATGCATATGGAAAAGAAAATACACAGCAATCGGGCTGAATAATAACAAATATATCCAAGGCTAGTTAGATAATTCACTCTCTAATAGTTATTTATTTATTTGCAGTGTACCCTCGCATTACGACAGAGAAGCCAGACTCGGAACCAAGAGGTAAGCAATCGTTTTTAATAGAGGTAAGAGGAAAGTGGAGGTGATGTTTAGTCATAAACAATTGCAAAATATAGTTTTTCAAGTGAAGCTATTTATAGCTTTAGAAGTAGGCCCAACAACTCATTTAATGAATTATTTGCCCCTCCCTTCTTTGCTGAAAAGATTTCACGCCATGCTCTCGAAATCAAAGAGATGTCATCTTACAGTATCACTCGTTTTACCACCTCACAGTTTATAAGAGGGAGTCTAATTCAAACATCTATCAAGGAGAACACCATCTGAGTCTTTACCCTAGAACAGGGGTTCCCAACCTTTTTGCACCTGCACACCACTTGGCTTTTTGGCGAATTTTGGCGTACCACCAGACCTAAATATTTTAATAAACACGTATAATATTTACTCTTCTGAAAGTGTTCAAATGTTTTTGAGTAAAATTCCGGTGAAAACTTCGTATTTAATGGATAGATATTTGTTGATTTATAACATGCTTATGATAATGGAGAAATAAAACGATATTAAAATGGTATTAATTAACAGTTTCGTTTGTTAACCATAGGTCTAAAAACATGCAAATAAAAAAAATACAAACTCAGCAAAATCTGATCCAGAAGTTAATTAAAATTCCTCTTTAAAATAATTGTAATGTTTAAAATAATGAGTAATATGTTTGTTTGCTCACTGCACATGCGTACAGAAGCTATTTATCGAATCATGTTGCTCACGTCACTCACGCGTACCACCTGAAATATTCCCGCGTATCGCCAGTGGTACGCGTACCACCGGTTCAGAGTCCACAATTCCGTAAATTGTAAATTTTGTAGTTTAAATAACTAATACTTGCAGAACAAAACGACACGTTTCCTTTTCATATTTATTTTATTGACACTGCACTCTAAAAAATTAACGCTCAAAAACGACGAAATTTTCCTTAATTTTGACGATTCCATTCCTGGCAAATGCTCCGAGTTTTCGTTTCCTCAAAGTGAGGAAATTTGAATCGTCATTTTTATGAGGATTTGAATGTCGTCTAATCTAAAGAAATATTTCGTCATTTTTGAGCATGTTTGTACAACAATGAGATTCAGTTTCCTCAAAATCAAGGTACAGAATCGTCAAATCACGATCGTCAAAGTGAGGATTCGCGTCCACTCAAAAGTCACGTGATAGTTTGACGAAATGAGGCTTGAGGATTCATGAATCGTCAAAACTGAAAGTGTTATTTCTGAGAGTGGGTGGTTTCTTTGGGCCTGCTTCATCTTCTCGACAACCTTCAGGCACCTTCACTATTTTTTGGTGCCAAGCATCGCCACTTCTCCTTACCTCCGCAATGATATTATAGAATCAGTGCTCACATCGTAAAATCCGCCGAACTGTGGTCTAACATTCGTTGTTGACATTGGGAAGGTTTTGTTTTGCATAGAAGACGCATTGTGGATCTTGTCAAACGTGTAATCTTTGATGAGAATGAAGAATGCTGAGCGACGACGCTGCATAATTTCTTTTGTCGTAATAGGTTTTTCTGTGGGAAAAAAGTATAATTTTTATGCTTTGCTGTTTTAAGTTATGCTTTATACTTCAGATTAGATGCTGAGAAAAAACATAAAACCTGTGGTGTTAAATTTTATAAAAGTAATAAAATCATTTTATGTGCAGATAAATTTGTCGAGGAAGAATAAATATCAGGACTTAAAATTAAGAAGATTTAATAAAGTTTCAGGGACATTTCAAATTGAATTTTTTATCAAAATTAAGCCAGTTTTTAATATAAAAATTAAAATTAAACAACAAAAAAAACTTATCAAACATTGTTTTTTCGTACTGGCTCAAATTTGGGAACCCTGTACAATTTCATTTAGTTCGTATTGTGGAAATTAAGTTAGCGATAACTGTTTCGTAGGTTGTTATGTTGTACGCTGTTACTACGAAAAATGCGTGTGTTTGCCAATTTAACAAAACATCTACCATTTAATTTTTATCTTAGAAATTAAATTAAAGACACACTGTTACATAGGTTGCTATCTGGACGGCCGTTACTACGACGAAGGTGCCCGAATCCCCATGGACCCAGTGAAACCGTGCGAGGTGTGCTACTGCATCAGAAACACTTCCGTGTGCACCATGCAGGAATGCGAACTCAAGGTGGATGGCTGTTTCCCCCAATACAAGGCTGGAAGCTGCTGTCCAGCGAGATACAACTGCAGTAAGTACTGTTGAATAGGTAGAAACCTATATAAAGTGTGAAAGATTGTGGCCCAAAAATATGTTAAACGAAGTCAAATGAATTGGGAATACCCTCTTCACCCCCCCCCCAATAAAAAAAGAATACTTCGCTTATATTTTTATTCTTTATATAAACATGTGTTTCAAACAATTGAAGAGCTAAGTAGATGAACGTGCTAAGTGACAAAAAGTGAAAACGAGAAAATTGGCTTCAAAGTTTTTCGTTTGTACCCAGATCTATGAAAAACTGAACTTTTAAAGCGTAGAAAGTGTAATAAACTTAATTATAATGAAAAATTGGAAAATTGTTATCGTTAAAGAAGTAAGTAATACGTTCATTGACACAGAAATCTCCATTTTTTTCAAAAATGTCACTCAGCACGTTCTTCCACTAAGCTCTTCAATTATGTATTTAGAAGTATGTCGTGCAAGTAATTTTGAAGATTTTAACATTTGCTGAGGGTCACGTCAATATAGTAGAATTTAAGGTTTAGAGCGGTAAAAATACATACTTTCTGTGTGCTATGAATTAACAATCAAACTCCAATATTTTTGTTTTTAATTATTAGTCCATTACTATTTTTATTGAACCCAAAAAGTATTATAAATTATCCTTTGATTTTTGATGAACGTTTGAAGAACCCTCTCAGTACATAATTTTTTTTAAAAACAATTAATAAACAAATAGATTAGTTATAAGTATGTTTGGTAAGCTTGAACTCTCTAGTTTAAAATACAAAAGTTAGTATTAAGAAAAGCTGTAAACGGAAAATATTTTTTCAACAACCATAAAAACAAAAGGAAATCTAAATCACCTTTTCCCTCTATCAAATAGCTATTTTACCGAACACCGGCTGATGCATCATAGATCCACATTATTAAAGATATTCGACCTCCAGAGCAACAAAAAAAGTGATCGTGAAAAGTCGCCAAAATAGATCTTAATCGCTTCCTATTTACCTTTTTTATACCTACAGCCTTCGGACATTTCATTGACTTCAATTAAGTATCATAACTTCCGCAATTCTCGATATGATATTGAAAGAGAGGTTTTTTTTCCTGCTTGTCACTTAAGTATAACAACTTGGAAACAAAACGATTTGGAAGGTTTTTTTTTTCATGAGTTTTTTTTTACGCTTTTCATTTCAAAAGATCTGTAAATCGCTTTTAGTATAATGTGTTTATAAATAGTACGCGTAAATTATGTAGTAAATACATAAAGCATTAGAAACAATATTCCGGCAGGTTTCGGTTGATTTTTTTGCTGTTGTTTTTTAAAGAGAAATTAGACATAATAGAAAATTTTGATACTAAGCGTATTTTTATTAACGTTTTAGAGTTTCTTTTTTTTTTTTTTTGTTACAATAAAACCTCTTTGGAATATTTTTTAAGGAATAGTTTATAAAGCATTAATTTTAGCTGAACTCTATCATTAAACTGAAATAAATATTGCAAATTCTTAAATAAAATACTATTCTGAAAACATTAAAAATATGTTGAACATTGCTTTGTTTTCAACTTCTTTCATTGAGTAACGACATAAAGGTATCAAACCACCTCTTTTAGTTCTTCCCTAAGAAAAAAATTTATACACGCATTCATCATGGCTTTTTCAATATATTTACCTATGAATGGATCTTGAATTTATATTAATTTGTTTTACGTTTCATTACATTAACTTTTTAAAAAAAATTACAGCGGATGAAGCTGCTACAACAATCCCACCAGGCATCATGGAACCGGAAGACTATGAAGGTGAGATAATTGTTTAAAAAAATCAGTCTAAATTTATTATTTATGATAAAAAATATACAATTAAAATATGCAGTAATGAAATAGTAATTTCTCTATGTCTTTGAAATTCTTGTTTTGTAAAATTCTCGATCAGTTCGAAATTATTGTGTCTTTAAATCAGTGTTATTTTTAAAAGTATGAGTTTGGTAACTTGTGGATACGCTTTAAACTGTTTAATTTATTAAAATATAATTAGATTATGTAAAATATATATTATATAAATTCTCTTAATGTTTTAAAAAAAATAGTTTCACAAATTTAACAATACTATCCAGAAAATATATCTAATGATGTTAGAACGTAACAATCTAAGGTGAATCAATTTTAAATTTGATTATAATTCATCGTCAGTCGTTATTGGGAGTCTCGACGCCAAATGTCAGAGAGGCCAAGAATGAGAGTTGGATATAGTTAAAAAAAAAAGTAAAGTTTGATTATAATTTAATATAGAAGTAATTATTTAACCTCGGTACTTTCAATGACTGCAAAACACCACTTTTTTAAAAAAAATTCAATGGAAAAAAATTGTATATAATATCAAATACATTTCTTACAATCTTAAAACAAGAGAGTGAAATCCACTCCAGTAGGAGAAGTGCATTTTCGACACTGGGAAGGAGTAAATATTAACTCAAACTAAGTTAAAATCACTCGTTTGGAGTGATCCTGTCGGAGGTTTAACACACAAAGGATCCACTCCAGGAGGAGAAGTGCATTTTCTATACTGGAGGAGTGCAAATTAACTCAGACTGAGTTAAAATCGCTCGTGCGTTTTAAGAGTGTACAAAAAATATTGAAAAGTAAACAAACTTATTATTTAGGTTGCAGAGTTGGAGATAAGATGTACCACGACGGAGATCCGGTACCATCAGAGAATAAATGTGAAACTTGCTTCTGTATGAAACATTCCGTAGCCTGCGCTGTACAGAAATGTCCGGTACCAGCTGAGGGTTGTGTCGGAGAAGCTGAGCCTGGACAATGCTGTCCCACCAAATACGAATGCCGTAAGTGTTAGATTATCGAGTTTATAATCTAAAATGATATAATAGATTCTTTTTCACTATGTAGATAAGAAGTATTTATATTTATTTGTTTTGACTATTAGCGTATTTATATTACTTGTAAATTCGTAATTCATAAACGTTATTTATTTTAAAAAGCTATATTTTAATGAATATATTAATTTTTTTCTTTTGGATCCCTACTTTTTTTTAACCCTAATGATCGTTAATCAATTGATACACATTTTATATTTGACAGCCGAATGATGCTTTTTTAATCTTAAATGGTTAACGGAATATCTACTTTTTATAATAAGCCATTGATATTTTTTTCAGCTAATTCAATGTTTTCAATATTTTTTAATTTTTATTTTATACAGCTTCGACAACTGAAGTGCCGGTTTGGCATTCAACATTGGCTCCCGTTTTCGAAGATTCCACAAGTAACGTTTCCTCGACAGCGGATTTCGAAGAAGAAGACACATTGGGTATCTTTTCACGAAAGAGAGTCTCGCAACCAGATGCAGAAACCTCAACTGTGGTCTCATCAACGTTGACACCAGATGATACATCGGACGAAGAGAGTCGCACTAAAATTACAAGTGAACAGGAAGTCAGCCAAACGTCTATCTTTACAGAGTCACCAAAGATAACAGATGCTACAGAAACCAGCAAAGTATCAGAAACCGCAGAAGATTCGGAAGTCACAAAAGAGCAAACAGGAGCATCGGAAATCAGCGAAACATCGATATTTACAGAATCAACAGCGAAATCGGAAGTCAGTCGAACACCAATCGTTACAGAATCACCGGAGACAACGGATGCTACGGAAGTCATCAAAACCACAAAAACCTCAGCAACATCAGAAGTCACAGAAGAATCAACAGTTACTGTAGAAGATAAAGAAACTTCGAAGTTTACGGAAGAGTTTGAAGTATCAAGTACTGTAAGCCCGATTACTGAATCTACAACAGCGGACAGAAATGTTACAATAACAACTGCAGATATAGCATCACGTTCTCGAGAACCTAAAATTACTGAAGTCCCAGATAGTTTTTTCACTCTTTCCACTACAAGACCTGTGTTTTTCCCAAGCCAACCCATTCCAGGAGAAGGTAGGTGCATCTCCATTACTCATGCATTCAATTTATGAATTAATCATCTTTTATAAATTATTTTTAATAAGGCATGGGATAATATGTGGACAGTTGATGTCTAAAAATTCTAAGCTGTATCTGTGCATAATCTAGTGAGTGTCTACTTTTTCAAGAATGTTTTATCTGAAATAAATGACATAAGAGAAGCCGAAAATCTTTCTCGTAACGCAGTAGTATAGTTAATCTTTTAAAATGAAACAATTATTAGAAGCATTCACTTTATTTTATATGCTATTTTCCAATATTTTATACGTATCGTGGTAGTTCTATAAGTGTTTGTCTACTACTAGTTCGAAGTTTTTAACTTTCAACTGCGATAATGCATTTAAAATTTAGTTTGAAAGTAATTAAATCTAATTCATTTGAACATTTAGTACTCCCTTTGCTACTTTATGGAATTATCTTTAAAAAAGTAACAATTATCATAATTCGGAACATCAAAAAATGCACAATGCAAAGTAAAAATACATCGACCCTTTGTTTACCAATAGAAAATTCGCTGGATAAATTTTTTTTAAAAAATGAATCACTCATGGTATAATTTTTTTGTAATAACCTATGTTGTAAAGCATATTTCAAGTTTTCAGCAAAATAATAAGCATTTTAAAATTTTAATTTCTAGGAACTTGTCGTCACGAAAACAAAACCTACAAACCGATGGAAAAAGTCGCATCTCTTGATCCTTGCAGACACAACTGTATGTGCGTGAACAGTGTGTGGCAGTGCGAACATTTCTTAGAATGCGTCGTGGCTCCCAGGAAGAACTGCAAGAGAGTGCCACCCGCAGAAGGAGAGTGTTGCCCGACTTATGTTTGTGGTAAGTATTGAGAAAAAACATAACATTTGTAGTAGCGATCTACGGTCGGGAGGTCCCGCGACGAATCGATCGAAACCGAAACGAAAACTCACCTATAGTATATGCGGTTGTGCGTTCGTTAAATCTGTTGGGTCCCGTCCTGTGGGTGGTGCTCATTGCGTTTTTTTCTCACGGGTACAGGTTTGGATGGAGACTATTTCACTCCCCTTCAGGACATGGGATTAGATTGTGGAGGCGGCGCGTAGATGGCAGCATCATCTGTCACGATGTGAACATGTTGTGTGTGTGTGTTGAATGTCTTATTTGACGAGAAGGTTATTTAAAGCGGCTCTGAAGCAAGCACACAGCCTGAAAATATATGTTATATCTACCAACCCAACACTAAAATAGCTGATCGCGGCCATTCTGTTTTTCAACATTTCGTCGATTTTTATATTAATGCTTCTTTGATTACATCGAAACAATACCGAAAAAAAATCCCGTTTCGTACAGCAACAAAACTTATATACGGGGAAATAGAGGCCAACTTACTGATGAGATATTCACACTTTTATAAGGCAAGAAAAGCAATACCAATCAAAGTTATATTTCTGAAGACAAACACACAATTACCTACTGAGAAATCATTTGGTAAATGTGTGTACATATCATTTAAAACCTCTTACACAACTGAGAAAACTGGAAAATGTGGATAGTTTTTGTTTACTAACTGAATACAACTGCTAAGAGTTAAATTTTTTTAATAAATACGTTACTAAAACTTTATATAAACCAAAAAATTCCAAAAATAGTTGCATGGTGTTTTGAATATGCTGTAACCTTACATAAAACGCTCGTAGTAATTTCATCGGTGATAAAAAGTACCAAAAATATTTTGTTCAAATATTAATTTCAGTTTTATATTATTTTTGCTGAGTGCTTTTATTTTACTTTTAGAAGAAAGAACTACAAGCGCTACAACAACAGTTAAAGATGTTTTTACTGAAGAATTTAAGGCAACAGACGAGAGGGTTAGTGATGCAGGATTCACTACAATTGGAGTACAAGAAGAAGTATCTTTAGGCGAAGAAGATTTCACTAAATCTACAGCAGAATCTAGCCAGGAACCAATTACTTCTGAAAAAGCAAATTTCACTGAAATCGGCGAAAAAACAGAAGTTACAACAGGAGACTTACTTACAACTCAAGCTTCTAAAATAACTTCGGATGAAGAACAAGAAATTAGTACTAGTACTCAAAAACTAGTGGAAAAGACAGTTTCTTTCTCCGCTTCAACTACCGAAGCTCCTTCAACAGAAGAAGCTGAAAAAATACAGCCAGAAACAACTTCTCAAGAAGAAACTAGCGCAGACCTTGAAGTTAAAATTTCCGATAATGAAACAGACAAAAAAGCAGTTACGGAAACTAGCACAGAATTTTTTACCGAAAAATCTACATTACCTACTAGTGAGACAACATTTGTGAAGAAAGAAACCACTGAAGCATTGGAGCACTCGATGTCAACAAAAGAGACAACTATTTCAACTGAAGAACCTCCAACGTCATCTGTTACCGAAGTCAAATTAGTCACAGAAGCGGCGACCTCAGCATCAACTGAAATAGTTACTACGTCAGCTTCTACAGAACTAAAAATAAAGACAGAGTCAGTACCACCAATATCCACTGAAGAAGTAGCTACTTCCCATGAAGCTACTTCAACACCATCTGCTACAGATATTAAATTAACGACAGAATCGGTGTCATCGATATTCACAGAAGAAATTACAGTTTTGCCTGAATTAACTTCTACTTCCAATGTAACGGATTTTAAACTAACGACAGAATCAGAACCTTCAGAAATCAAAGAAAGTGAATCAATAGATAAAGTAACTGAAAAAATTGCCACGGATAAAACAATTTCGCCAATAGATGAAACTAAATTTACTGATGAGGAATCCTTGACAGCCACAAAACTTGAGTTGAAAACTACTACAAGCAGACCATCTATTAGCATAGAAGAAACTGATACTACTGTGACACCGAAGACCTCCGTAGATGTTGACGTCAAAGAAGAAAGTTTAGCTACCTTACAAGATGAAAGTACGGAATTGAAACACTCACCTCAGTCCACTACTGCAGAAATGGACTTGGTTAAGACTTCTGAATTTGTTTCTCCTTCAGTGACCATAACGATGAAAGAATTTGAGACAGAAGCATCTTCCACAACTCTGAAACCGATTTCTGAAACGTCAACTATGCAGTTAACAAACGAAACTGTCACTACTCAAATACCGGAAGAAAAAATAGCAGCTACAACTGAAAGAGGATCAATCTCTTTTGAAACGACCGAAACAGATGTCACACTTAACATTTCGAAATCAAGTATTGGTATTGATACTGAAAAAATATCAACATTCGACTCCGAAACAACTGTAATGACAACAAAACTTTCGACACCTGAAAAAGGAGAGACAACGCCATCTACAATGGTTCAAGACAAAACTGAGGAAATATCATCAGTGCCAAAGGTCGGTGTTTCAGAAATAACAACTCCTGCATTAAGTACTTTAAGTAAAACATCTGATGCAGAAACAGCAGATATAACTTCTGAATCATCAACTCATTTATTGTCTACTGAATCAACAAAAACAACTGAACACTCATTAGACTTGGAAACTATGCGGGTATCTGATAGTTCTATTACAACAGAAAAAGTTAAGTTACCTGAAGAAACATTTACCAGTACTCAATCTATCATAGTAACAAGTACTAAAATGCCAAGTGACGAAGAAGTTGAAGGAATTTCAGATAGTATAACAGAAGCTGTTGCTACTAGTGTTGAAATTCAAGAAACAACTACACCAAGTATTACAGATGGATCCCAACCAACATTAAAAACAGAGCACGAATCGGAGACTTCTTCCTCTTCTACTTTAGCTTCCGAAACAACTACTGATTTTTCAACACATCCATCTCGCATAGAAAAAACTACAGCATCTCTTGCAGAATTAACAACGACTCAAAAACCTCTTACTTCAACAGAACCTATAATTCATTTAACAGAAAAATCTACTTCACATTCAGTTGACTTAACTACACCCACAGTGATTGTTCATGCAGCTACATCTGAAATTAAATTTACGGAAGAAATAGACAAATTCACAACTAAGTCTGAAACAGTGTCGGACGCAAAGGTTGATTCTCAAAAGTCAACTGCAACTGTATCTTTAGATGAAATAACTACCGATGCAGAAACAACTGTTAAGCCTGATGTAAAGCTAACGACACCGGAAGAAGATTTTACAGTTGTCATTGTTACAGATTTATCACCTAAACGAGAATTCGAAATAGCATCTTTGAATCGAACAGAAGTAAGTCAAACTGATATGATACCAGAAACTAAGGTTACAGAAGCAATTGGAGCAGAAATTTCATCAACTGAGCCTGAACAAACTGAAGTAATTACATCTTCTAAAGCAATTGAGACAGACCTTCCTGTAGAACATGTTACTCCAAAAATTTTACGTACAACTACTGAAAAGCCCATATCAACTGAAAAAGATCTTGTAGATGAAAAGACAACAGATTTCTCTAGTTCAAAAACAACAACTAAGACAGAAGAAACACCAGCAACCATTTTAATAACTACCATCCCTGATGAAAGCACAATAGTTGAGAAGACTACTACTAGTACTTCAAAAACTGTAATCACGGAGCATAAAGAGCTAGCTGATGTTTCATCTACTACAGAAGACATACCACTTACAACTCAATCAAGTAGTGAAAAAGAAACTACACTGACTCCTTTGGATAAAACAAGCCTTTCTATAGAAGACAAAGAACATACTGAAGGTGTTAAAGATGCATCTGAAATTGATTCTATTCTTCCTAAAATTCCATTTTCGACATCTGGTCCCGAAGTAGAAAAGGATTTAACAACTAAAGACATAATAACTGAAATCCAGGATTCTGAAATTACTACAAAACCGGAATTAATTACAGAAGCTTCTCTTTCGTTGGGAAGTACCTTTGAAAAAACAACAGGGACAGAATTTGTAAAATCAACCCCTACAATTTCTTTATTCACTACTATTGTTCCAGACAAGGTAGAAGAAATAAGCACTACTCATGAAAAATCAATGACTGTTACAGAAATTACATCTACAACTACTGTATCTGAAGAATTATCTGATGATGAATTTAATGAAACTAAAGTTGATTTATCTTCAACAGACGAAAGCAAAATACCTGAAACTTTAAAAGCTCGAACCACAACTTCACCTGACTTACCTACAGGAACATCAAAAGCAATTACTGACATACTCAAAGAAACGACTCCAACTGATACATTTAAGTTACCTGTAGAAACAACCACAACATTCGTCACTAAATCAGACGATGAACAGCCGCATACTCCAGAAATAGAGTCAACAGTAATATCTAAAGAAACAGTTGTAATCGACGTTACGACAGACAGTGTACTTGACGCTAAAACGACAATAGAAACGTCAAGCATGAAACCAGTTACACATAAAATTTCCGAAACTATACCTACACAACACACGCCAGTTACTATTTCAGAAAAAACAAAACTGGAAGAAAACATAACAGACGACTCGTTAATTGCCAAAACAACCCCTAAATTAGAAGATGAAAGTTCCACAGCTCATGTTTCGGAGGTTGGAAAAGAAATAGTAACGAAAGACAGTACAAGTAGCATTGAAATATCAGAAGCTGAAAGCACGGAGACGCCTTTTATCGAAACAACACAATTCGCAGTCACTTCACCAACACCAGAAGAAATATCCGAGGTTATGTCACACAAGGAAACATTTGGCACTGTCACTACAGACAAGTTGGAATCATCAGGAACTGAGTTAACTTCTGAACCCTCTTCTTTTGATAGTTCTCAAACATCTAAATTATCAACTGAAGTAGAATCAACGTCAAAAGAAGGAACTTTCACTCCTGAAGAGCTAATTTCGACTCTTAAACCTGTTACCAAATTCTCAGATGAAACAGAAGGCACGGTATCAGAAGATATAGTTTCCAGTACACTCAAAACTACTACCATCGAGTCAGAAGAAAAAGCGATTGAAACTGAAGAACATGAGAAGGCAGCAGTTACAAGTTTAGGAGATGTCTCAACAGTGAAAAAAACCGATACATCTCTTACTGAAAGCATCTCTCTTGATATAAGCACTACATTGCTTGACATTAGTACTGTCACTTCCACTGATAGCACGACAAAGATATTTGAACATAAACTTGAATTAACTACTTTAACAGATATAAAATCATCAGAAATCCCAGACATGTCTACTGAAGGTTCAACATCTTTCAAAGAAAAAACAGAAATTACTTCTAGTCCGGCTGAATCAACTTCTTTTGGACTAACTGGAACAGAACTCAAAGAAACTTCGACTGCCAAGACTGAGGATATTACATCAGCGGAAACAACAAAAGCATCTTTCACCAGTCCAAGTGAAATTACTCATATGGAATCTGCTGAAACAAGTGTTATTCATACAATTGAAACAACTTCAGCAAAACCAGCAACACTGCAAGAGACTGAATCTGATGCAACAAAAACTTCGACAAAATTAACAACTGAAATCTCACTAAGTTCAACCACTGATTTCAAACAGGATCAAGAAGAAACTTCAGAAGACCATTCTACCGAAGTACTTGAAAGTGATGATGAACTTACCACGTCGAAATCTGTTTCTCTTGAAACTAAGTCCTCTTTTGATATTGAAACGACATCACATGAAAGAGCAACTACTTTTACAGAAAAAGAATCGATCTCTGATGAAAAAGTCAAAACAACTAGTCAGCCACCAACAACAAAAGTTCGAACAGAGAGTACGGTAATAGAAGCAGAAAAATCCACTGTATCAGCCTCATCTGAAACAACTGTGACAGAAGGAACATCTTCAACAACAATAAAAATTGAGTCACCATTCACAGCTGATACCGTCAAAGAAATTCAGACAGATGCTATAAAGGAGCTTGTTACACCCGAAACTACAACTATTTTAGAAGCAATGACAACTGTTGAAGAAAAACTACCATCAAGTATTTCTACAAGTTCTTCGGATGATAGCTCAAAAGAAACATTATCCGTTAGTACGAAAGTCATTAGTGAAGTTCCTATTGGTACAACAACATTGAGTGAAGAAATAACGAGTAAAAACAATGAAATATCTACTCCTGTCAGTATTGAGGCAGAAACTTCAACTTCAAAAGGAGAAACTCTCGTTGAAACATCGGCATCAGAAAAAACTACTTCAGAACAAGAAGTACAAACAACTTCTCACGCCACAACAGATATCGAGGATACAGAAAAACATTCAACACTGGCTGTAACTACTGATATTCTAACCACGGAAGTGTCAGAAGGAGTAATGAAAAGTAATATCACCCCTGAAATAGACTCCATGGTTCTTTCACTTTCCTCAACAACAGCTCCTATTACAGCAAATCAAGAAGAAACATTTACAGATCAGAAAACTACGGTTGTAAAGACTACTGAGGAACCCGATAAATTTGACGTTGATAGAAAAGGTTTAAAAGAGGAATCTACCACAATCAAGGAAATAACCATTGATGAAGCATTAAGAACAACTGCCGATACTACTCTTTCACCAGTGAAAGACATCACGGACGCTAAATCTTCAACTACTGTCAAAATAAGTAAAATAGAGGAGGTACGTGATGGCATTGAAGACAAAACGGCATTCACAACAGTTTCTGAGAAAACGTCTCCGGAAATTACCACAATCACTCAAGAACCAACCTCAGGTGTCACATTTACAACCGTTTCTATCCCAGTAGAAACATTTGAAACAATTTCTACTGATTTGCCAAAATTCACTGGGGCTTCAACAACGGCAAAAATGGAAGATGTAACTTCTCCAATCGAAAAGACAACATCAATAGTTACAGAAAAACCATCCCAATCGGTCACAACAGATGAAGTTTCAACATCAACAAAGACTTTAAGTACTGATTCATCAACGCAAAAGGTTGATTTCTTGGATGAAACTGTAAAGCCTCCAACTGAAGGAGTTGAATTAAAAACAACAGGGGCTGAAACTTCTTCAAAGGGTACAACAGAGGAAGTGTCTTTAGAATCTGAAACGACAACACATATTTTTGAAACGGTTTCTGTAAGTATTGATAAAACATTTACACAAGAATCTGAAACAAAACAATCAACTGAACAAGAGTTACCAAAGGAAACTAAGGAGCCAGTTACTTCAGAAATAGTAACTGAAGCACCAACCGTCTCACCCAGCACAGGGTTTAAAGAATCTGAAAAGTCTACTACTCTCGAAACTGAAATTGAAGAATTCAGTTTGTCATCCGCACAAACATCTGTGACTGAAGAGGCTAAACTGCCTACAACAACAAAGGCTAAACCAGATATTCCAGATAAAACAACTCAAGCACCACAAACAAAAGAACCTGATGAGGTAACGACACAAGAAGCTGAAACAGAAGAACCACGATTATCAACAACAGCAATAGTTGACGAGGTTGGATCAGAATTTTCTGTAACTGCAAAAACTGAAGAACTTACGTCTAAAACTTCGATAGTACTTCCTGAAACAAAGGTAACTGAACAACAAACAACGGAAGAAACTAAGACAGAAAAAGCTGCTGTCTCTACAACGCAGAAGGTGATAACTGAAATACCCACATTATCAACAACGCAAATAACTGTGAAAGAAGAATTAGATCTAACTACACTGAAATCTGAGGTAGAAGGTGATTCGATTACACCATCACCTACAAATGAAGAACAAGAATCTTCAACAAAGGTTGCCTCAACGACTGAAAATATTCAAGAAGCTTCTACTCTAAGTACTATTTCCGAGAAAAATGACGAAGAAGAAAGAGACGATGAAGAAGGTATTCCTTTTATTTTTGGAAAAAAATTACCTGAAGCTTCGACATCTCCTGAAAAATCTCCAACAACTACAGTCTCTCTTGAAGAAAAATCTAGTTCGTCAACAATGGAGACAGAAACTACTACCCACACTATAAAATCTTCAACTATCCCACTAGTTTCAGACCTATCAACTGACGCGGATAAAGACGTTACCACAGATGCAAAGTCTCCAGCTGAAACATCAGAGGCACCTTTCACTACAACTCCTGAAGCACCAATCAACACTTCAGTCACTAGTGTAATAATTAAGAAAACGGAACAAACTGAACGTCCTAAAGAGGAAGAACTTTCTACAATCGAAACGAAAGAGTCTGAAAATATAACAATCGAGCATAAAGAATCAACTGAACCTTTAGAAGTTAAAGCTTCAGTTACAAAGACCACAAAATTGGACATTACCACAGAACCAGTTTCGGTGGTTACTGAATCAACATCTTCAACGGCAACTACTACGACAGATTCTGTTACAGAAACAACTGCGGAAATTCTTGAATCAGAACTTTCTACTCTCCAAGATAGCATTGGAACAACAACAACTGAGACAGCGGAAGAAATAACTACAATTATGACGCCGACTGTGAAGAAAGGTGAGGAAATTTAAACAATATTGTAGGGTTTTCATAAAAAATGCAGCGGTTCAAATACACATCCATTTTTGATTATTTAAGAAAAACTTCTTTTTCTATAATTTCCATTTTGCATTTACTTCTTAACCTTCTCCCACTGTACGCTTGTATATTTTAGCAGAAATTTCTTACTATGAAATATGTTATAATGTTTTTATAAAAACATAATTTTTCAATAAATACGTTAAAAATGGTTTGTTAAAATTAACTATAATATTTAGTAATAAACACTGTTCATAAAATTTGATTTAACATTGAAATGTTCAATTGAGTGTTAAGGCACTATTTTTTCGTTATTAAAACATTTACTAAAATATTTGTATTTTGTTTTTGCATACATCTGGCATAATTGAAAGCTCGTAATGAAATCGTTTAAGGCACAGATCAATACAGAAAAAAAATTACTTCACAATAAGCTTAGGAAAAAAGCTATTCATTTATTTAAAAAAAAATCCAATATAAATTTTAAAAATTGTGAATATTTTATTTTAATCTACTTTTATTCTAATTTCAGATGAATGCTTAGTCAATGGAACGCTATACAGTAGCGGTCAAATGATCAAAACCGTTGAACCATGTGAAAAATGTCATTGCGCAACAGGCGAAGTTACTTGTTTCAGAATATTCTGCAAATTGCCCATGAAAGGTTGTGTTGCAGAGATTCTCCTTCCAGATGAATGTTGTCCTAGTAAATATAGATGTCGTAAGTATACCTGAAACCAATAAATAATATTGAGAATATCTATGATTATGAAAGTTAAAAATCAAATAATGTTCTGTTAATTTATTAATGGTACGCAACCCCTCGCTATATCGCGCCTCATTATAACACGCATTCGGATATATCGCGCCTTGTATCATCTATCCCAATTGTTTCAATATAATTAGTATAATATTTATCAAATTGCTCGTTATATCGCGCATTCTGTTATATCTCGGTTTTTTGCTTGTTTCCCGGGAAGCGCGGTATAACGAGGGGTTGCTATCACGATTTGTGAACATGATTTACATTTTTAAGTTTTCGTTTTTCAGTGAAAAATGAAAATAGGAAATATTAATTAAAATAATCAGATGACGTGCAATTTATTGTCAGTATACTGTTGTATTGAATTACCAGTTTTACTGGCACTTCATTGGTCTGTACGGTATTTTTTTTAAAGTTTTTGAATTCAACGTGAAATTTTTCAAAATAGTTGGTTTTACTGCACTCATTTAGCAGCCACCATAGTTTTTTAACTCATATAGCATCTTCACATTCACTTTAAAACAATCTCACAAAATCTTCAAGCGTCTTAAATGTGTCAGTGTCTTTCACCTAAAACCATCAATAAAACCCTATAATGAATGCTGGATGAAAATAAATCCCTTGAAATATGCCACTAGCATCGTCGTATAGCTTCGTCATATTCGCTTTAAAACAATCTCACAAAATCTCCAAGTGTCTTAAATGTGTCAGTGTCCTTCACCTAAAACCATCAGTAAAACCCTGTAATGAATGCTGGATGAAAATAAATCCCTTGAAATATGCCACTAGCATCGTCGTATAGCTTCGTCATATTCGCTTTAAAACAATCTCACAAAATCTCCAAGTGTCTTAAATGTGTCAGTGTCTTCACCTAAAACCATCAATAAAACCCTATAATGAATGCTGGATGAAAATAAATCCCTTGAAATATGCCACTAGCATCGTCGTATAGCTTCGTCATATTCGCTTTAAAACAATCTCACAAAATCTCCAAGTGTCTTAATGGTGTCAGTGTCTTTCACCTAAAACCATCAATAAAACCCTATAATGAATGCTGGATGAAAATAAATCCCTTGAAATATGCCACTAGCATCGTCGTATAGCTTCGTCATATTCGTTTTAAAACAATCTCACAAAATCTCCAAGTGTCTTAAATGTGTCAGTGTCCTTCACCTAAAACCATCAATAAAACCCTGTAATGAATGCTGGATGAAAATAAACCCCTTGAAATATGCCAATTATTTTTCAACTAATGAATTTAATTTCTGAAGGTGATGATAACGGAATGAAATAACGTTAGCGTTTTTAGTAATTTTTTAAGCGTTTAATTTAACTTCCTAAGCTTACGGCAATAAAAAAGAAAAAAACTCGTAACTTGACTATGAACTCAGAATTTCTACTAAGTTGCGACCCATACGGTTTAGTTTAGCAAACACTCAGCGTTTAGTTTTTATTGTTGCTGATGACTCAGCATAAAAAAATATTCATGTACATTTTTAAAGAAAAAAAATTAAAAATATGCATTTTTTTTAATTTCAGCTGCAGATGACGGATCTCTATCAACCTTATCATTTGCTGAAACACAAAGTACAACTGAAAAACAATTAACTACAACACCTATACCCATAAGTTTTATGTTTTCAACAACTCCAAGTGCTATTCATTCTACGACATTAGTTACAAAATCTGATGACAAGATTTCTACTGAGAGAGAAAGTACTACATTCTCAGAGGAAATACCCACAACTTTAGAAAAGGGTGTAGATTCGAGGGTAAAAGTAGAGTCCACAGAAGCTACAGAACCTCCAACATCTGTTTTTGAATTTACAGTTACTACAATGAAATCTAAACCAGAAACCGCCACTGACGTGACAGAAACAAAATCGATCTCGACAGAAACAACATTTGAAACTGAAAGCAAATCCACAATCATGTCTTCGACTGAAGAAGAATCAGTTGATGAAAGCTCAACTGATGGAAAATTAACTTCGACAACGTCTTCGGAAAGTGTAACTGGCATAACATTCGAATCAATGAAAGCTCACATTGATGTACATGAAGTTACTTCTTCAGCGGAAATAACTACAGGCAAAGATGAAAATATCACAGATGCATCTAGTGTAACTACAGAAATATTGACGTCGACTATTTCGCCAATTACAGATAAAATAACAACTAGTAAATCGACTGATATGGTTACAACTGAATCACTTCCTGAAAAAGTAAGTCCTACTACAGTTCCTGAGACTGCAGAATCAGCCAAACAAACAGTAGACACGTCGGAATCAATTTCTGAATTTGAAGCTGCTACTACTAGTCAACCTACCAGTGCTCCTGCAGAACTAAAAACTACTAGTAAAGAACAATTTTCTACAAAAGCAGCTGAATCAAAAGAAACAAGCTTCATGACAACTGACTTTGGTGACATAAATACATCAACAGTCACAACTCAAGCAGCAGAAACAACTGTTACTGAAAAGACCACGGATGAAGCGGTTGGTGAGGACTCATCGAAATCTCCATTAACTACAATTGACATATTCACTCCTGCTAAGCAACCTAAACTGGAAGACACTGTTGCAACTACAATGAGACTTTCGACTACAGAATTCACAACAAAAGATCAAGAACTTATCGTTTCTACTACTAAATCGCCTGAGTTAACTACAGAAAAAGAATCTGAGCAGACTACTTTAGTAATAAGTACAACAGCCAGTGCTACTAAAAATGAAACTGAGCCGGTAAGATTGGAAACTGATTTTGACGAAAGTGTGGAAACAAGCTCACGCCCAGCTACAAGACCTGAATTGGTAACAAAATCAGCAATTATACCTGATTCCAGTTCTACAACAGTACAAATATCATCAGAATCAAGCACCGTTACAGAAATTATGAGCCCTGAAATGAAAACACAAGATCAGGAGGAAGATTTATCTCCTTCCGTAAGCACTATTGAAGAATTTAAGGAAGATATGAAGACCACAAAGGCACCATTTGAATCAACAACTGTAAAAGCAATAGACTCAGAAACTGAAGAAGTTCAAACTACAGAAACTGAATCGGGGCAAACAAGTAAACTAGTCACAGAAACGCCTTCGAAAACTACAACTTTAGAAGCCTTTACCTTGAAAGAAAAAGAAAAATCAGACAAAACCGTTACGGAAGCAGATATAACAACTCAAACTTTGTCTACTTTTGATAAATCTACTACATCAGAATTTGAAAAGAAAACTACTCTTGCGAAATCTACATCAAGAGAAGTAGACTTACCTACCTCTAAGGACATAGAACATTTATCAACACCAGCAGTAACTGAAATAACTAAGGATCAAAAAGAAACAGAAGACTCTTTAACAACTGAAGATAGTGAAATTAAAAAAGAAAAAGAACAAACGGAATTCGTAACTCTTAAAACTACATTATCTGATTCCCTAGAGACTTCTCCAAGCAGTGAGGAAGATGCCCACATTTCCACTCTAGGTTCGGAATCTACAACGAATTTGGAATTTGTTACTGAAACGATTCCAAGCAAAGGAATCATTCCTAGTTTATCTAAAGAAGGAACGACAATCTCAGTAAAAGATATAGTACCGGAAACTTCTGCAACAACTGAAGCTAAACTAACACCTATAACCGAGGAATCTCAAACTGTTCAGACAAAACCTACAACTACATTGAAAGCAGAAACAGTTACAGATGCTATTTTCAAATTCGTATCTACTAGGTTCACTGACAAAGAAAAAGAAACTACCCTAGACTTTGCAAAAACTACAACTACCATACCAGAGGAGACTTCAACATTTGTTAGCAAACAAATTATGACAACCAAAGGACCATCTATTAAAGCTTTAGATACCGAAGCACCGTTGGTTGCTATTGATAAAGAAACAACAAGAGAAGAAGTATCATCTTCGAAAGCAGTAACTACTCCAAAACCAGTGACAATAGCGGAAAAACAATTAACCACGGAGGAAACAAAGGTAGAGCTAAATGAAACAGACACAACGCAATTTGATCATTCCCAAGACATTTCACAGACGGCTAGAACTGTCGGACTATCCACACGGGAATCAACGGAAATTACTGGAACAACTGATGAACAAATTCTTCCGACTACTAAACCCCCGACAACACCAGAGAGTACTATACTTCTAAAGTCTACTACTGAAGAAGTCTCAGTTACAACAACTGAACATGAAATAACTAAGGAAGATGAGGAACAAATGTCTTCTACAATAAAAATGCCTACATCTATTGAAACTCAAAAGCCGTCTGCTCATCCAGAAACAACCCAAACAGATAAGATTTTGGTGACTGCGGAAATTTCCAGTACTTTCTCTCCTATTGAGACAACTTCCAAAGCATTCGGTGCAGAAACAACTACTTCTGAGGTCAAAGGAGAAACGGATTTAACGACTTTGGAGGACAAGTTAGTTGAAAAAGATGCAGTTCAACCAGAATTCACTCCATCGGTACCTGCTGATATTGGTGAAGATTCAGTTAAATCCATTGATTCTTCAGAAAGCATACAAACAACTGAAGACGATTTGAAAACGTCTACATCGTCACAAACTCTTTCGCCAACAACGAAAATAGAGATGACTGAACTAACTACTTCTGAAGCAGAAACTACTAAACTTTCTGGCATAACAACTACCGATGTTAAAATTCCTCGAGCTGAATTTACGGTACCTACTACAGTCAAAGATAAAATTTTAACTACTTCTACAGTCACTAAAGCTACAGAAATAGAAGCTGAAACAACTTTACCAACAGAAAAACCTTTGCTGATCCTACCTCTTGGACCTACAAAAACAGAAGTTACAGCTGAAGATAAGACTTCTGAGGTTACTACGACATCAGAATCGACCACTTCTGAACCATCCACTGTAAAAGTTGCCGAATTACCAATAGAAAAAGATCTAAAAATATCAACAGAAAAAACAAATGAGTCTGAAACAACAGAAAAAGTGTCGAAAGAACCTACGAAACTCACAACTGAAATATCAAGTGTAACACCAACCGAACTGTCAACTACAGCTTCAACTGATATATCAACTGTAGCCCCAGCTGAAATAGAGACACTTGCAACAGACAAAGTATTAACTGCAGCACCCAAAGAAGTATCAACTGATGCAATTACAGACATTTCTACTAATACACCTACTGAAATATCCATTGCAGCACGATCCAGAATTTCAACCGAAGTGCCAACTGATGTATCACCTGCAGCAATAACTCAAACATCATCTGAATTGCCGACTAAATTATTAACTGAAGCAGCAACAGAAATATCATCTGCTTCGCCTACCGAAATTTCAACTGCAGTGCCATCTGATAAACCCACTACAACACAAAGTTCGGACTCATTTGAAATTTCAACTGCGGCAGCAACTGAAATGTCACCTAAGGTACCAACTGAAATATCATCAGCGGAAACAACTCAAAAACCAACTGTGGCATCAACCGAAACTTCAACTAATACAACTTCTGACATCACAACGGTAAATGTTACTGGAATAATAACTGCAAAAGAGGAAGCAATCACAACTGAAAGCACTACAGAAAAAACGGTTACACAAACTGAGTTATCTTCGAAGATTTCTACTGAAATGCCAACTAAGGCCTACAAAGCCATAGAAACAACTCCTACATCGTTAACAACAGAAGCAACGACTCCTTTAGCAACCGAATCAGCTACCACTGAAAACGCAACAGCAAGTAAGTATTTTAACACAGCATACTGCATTTCCATTTCTTGTTTAACAAATTTTATTTTAACTTTTAAACATATTTTAAAGTTCTATTCAAGCATTTTTAAAAATAATTTGCCTAAATTTCATATTATTTACTTTTGACACCATTCCTGTATGTACAAAAAACGTATTGAATAGAGCAAAAAAAAGTTTTGTGCAAATATCACAGTTTTCTGTTTTTTACAAATTATTGTAATACTCTCAATATTAAGCGATTAGATTTTTTTAATGTATGATTCCCGAATAAGAGTAGCTTATTAAAATAATTTATTGAACTAGTGCATTTATAAATTTTGGTTTTTAAGTAGATACACATATATTGATTTCGCTTTTAATGCTTAGGTTGCGCGTACTTTGAGCGTGTTTATCTTGCTTAAAACTTAAAACATAATGGGAAATACATAACAAACAAATATTTTAATTATCAGTCTAATTGTATACATTTTTTTATTGTTTCTAGCTGATGCAGGAGCTGACTTTTTATCTGATGAAGGAGGTATGTTGAAAATTTTTGTGCTATTCGATATTTTAAAAAACCTTCACTCTTAAAACAAACGAGCGATTTTAACTCAATCTGGGTTAATTTTCGCTCCTTTCGGTGTCGAAAATTATAGGAGTGGATTTCACTCTTTTGTTTAATTAAACCTCCAACAATCTTTACAACAAACGAGCGATTTTAAGGCGATTAGGAGCGATTACGAGCAATTTAGGAGTTAGTTTCACTTCTTTCCAGTGTCGAAAATGCACTTTTAATATAGGAGTGGATTTTACTCTTTTGTTTTAAGGGTGTTCTTTTTTTCATCTTTTCGATAAGCTTGTGCTAATAGGAATAATTCCATTGAGGGAGAATGCGGTGGTGCTTTGGGTCAAACCTTATGCAAACAGGTTTACTAAGTAATTATCGTAGCACTAGAGCTATACGAGGGGTATTGGCCACGGGCGTCGTATTTTAGAACCACAGTCAAGTGACTGGCCGACACCTGAATAAGCACCCAAAGCAGCCGTTAAGGGCGACATCGTAAGCAACGTTAGAACTTTGAATGATATTTAACGTGCACTCCCTTACACAGAGTAATATTCGTCGGACATTTTTTGGCTGCACGGGCCCTTTAGAGGTATACAGTTATTTTGGAGATGCCCGTACCCAAACCAGGGACTTTTCGCAGGCTAGGCGAGTGCCTAACCGACTGGGCTCCCCAGCCTCCAGTAGTACTTTGCAATCTACAACTGTATATTTTGTATTTTTTTAAATCATAATAAACTATTCTTAGTTATTCTTAGTAAACTATTCTTAGTAAACTATTCTTATAAAAATAAAACTTTCGATTGAAATCTCATTGGGAAGTGCTCAATGTCGTTTTTTTTTTAAATCTCATCACAATAATTTGGCGACTTTCAAGACCGTTTCCCTACTTTTCGCGTTAAACAATCCCATCTTATTGTAACCTTAATAGATTATAATCCAAAACGCCAGGGCCAGATAGGGGCACACTTTTGGACAGGGCCTGTTAGGCCGGGGCCTTGGGCCTTAAATTTTAGGATGCCCTAAATATTATTTTCTGTTAAGCTTCAATGCTGCGGATCACCAGAATTTTTGTAACTTTTTTTTTAAAAAAATTCAACAACCCACTTTGGTTTGTGATTGACTTTGACGCAGACATCGTTGAACTAGCATCATCATTAAGGGCAATCATACACAGCCTTTTTCCCTAAAGGTTCCCCCAAAATTTGTTGCTGCCTATAGTTTAAGTTTTCCTAAATCAGGCCCTGCTTATAAACGTGTTTATTGTGTTTCAGTGTGCAATCATATACAGCCTTTTTCCCTAAAGGTTCCCCCATAATTTGTTGTTCCCTATAGTTTTAAGTTTTCCTAAATCAGGCAATGCTTATAGACGTGTTTATTGTGTTTCAGCGTGCTACTTCGAAGGGGTGACGTACCAGTCTGCCGAGCAGATCGTGCGATCGGACCCGTGCGAGTTCTGCTTCTGCTTCCGTGGGGACATTATCTGTCTGCAACAGACGTGTCCTCCGCCTGCTGAGAATTGCAGGAAAACCATGATCCCGGGATACTGTTGTCCGAGATTTGACTGTCGTAAGTTAAATAATTATTCGTAGCCTTATGCACCGCATTTTCTACCAAAAGCATCCCCAAAATAGGAATGAGTTACTTCGACTTTTTTTTCAACTGAACTAGTTGTTAACTTGATTACTGGTCGAAACTTGCTGGTCATAAAAACTAACGTAAGTTAGGGTAGACTAACCAGTGAATGAATGCTTAAGCACAATTTGTTTTAAGAAAATTCCTACATTTAAAGAAAATATAGCTTGTGGGTTTATGACAATGTGAACATATTTGTCACTATTTGTAAATTCTACACACAAAAAAAGGAGGTGACTTTATATTGCATTGCTTTGGGTCTTTTGGGGGTCCAAATAAAAAGTGGTACAAAAGCCAGGTGAATGAACAGCACTTTTACCAGTGAATGAACACAAAAATGTCCAGTCAATAAACATGTTGGATTTTAATTAATGACCAAGACAACCAATCAGATGTCAGATTGCTTCCTACTATATTAGAGGAAGTCAGCGTTGCCAATCCATCCAGTGGAATGATTTTTAATCTTTACTTTTTAAATGTATTTACCAA
Organism: Hylyphantes graminicola; assembly: GCA_023701765.1. NCBI lineage: Eukaryota > Metazoa > Arthropoda > Arachnida > Araneae > Linyphiidae > Hylyphantes > Hylyphantes graminicola. Next base: position 18,717,020 of record CM043119.1, read on the forward strand.
CCGTTCATTCACTGGGGCCTGTTCATTCACTGATCAGTCTACCCTAAATACTTATTAGTAGCCTTATGTAACGCACTGTCTATCAAAAGCATCCCCAAGATTTAAAAAAATAGGTAAATTCTGTATGTTACTGTATTAGTTGTGATCTAGATTACTGGTGGAAACTTGCTGTCGTAACGACTGCCGTAAGTTAAATATTTATTAGTAACCTTATGCAACCCATTGTCTACTAAAAAGAACAGCATCTGTACACAATAAGATAAAAATTTAATATACAAGTGGTTCTAACTTTACTTGAAAACATATAAAAGCAAAAGAACTATAACTACACGTTAGAATTTACTTTGCATATAAAATGATGAACAGCATTAATAAAATATAAAACTGGCATCAGGAGAAAAAACGGAATAATTATTATTTGTTTTAAAATTGACCTGTTTTACACCGTGACTCATTTTACCCCACCTGACCCTACTATATTAACTCTTAACTAGATTACTGGAAGAAACTTAGAGTCATTTGCTGGTGGTCTTTCTGTAGACTTCCTACGTTAATCATTCGCTAGAATTTTACCAGAGGTTAAATTCGATACATGATACCACTAGTTGATAATTGCCATTGCATTATCGGGAGAGACTTCCCCGGCATTTCTCTTTTTTTTAAATTATTATTTTTTTATTGGCCCATCTATTTATTTTTTGAAACTAGAAAGTTTACTGTTATTTCTGTGACATGCATCCAGGCGCGTATTAAGTGCCGAAGCATCGCTAATCTTATCAATTATTAGTATTTCTTCATTCTGACTACATTATTCTTTTTACAGCGGTCCTTGTGACTTCCCTGAACATGACTAACCTGACAAGAAGAAAAGGCGTTCAACCTATTTATATTCAAAAGAGAATCGAAAAACGAGCAGTGAGAACTACAGTAGAAGTCGAAGGTAAAATTTTAAAAATATTTTTTCACACAGTTCTATACCGTATTTAAAATTAGAATCAAACAATCACAACTAAGCCCTATTCGGGAATTATTCCCAGTACATCGTATTTGTTTCAAGTTAATTAATAAAATTTGTCTTAAAACATATTCTTGTGATTTGTTTGTAACTCTAGAGGGTCATTGCACGTATCAGTTCAAAACGAAGAATTTAGCACATAATTAATGTTTATAGGAGGAAAATTCAATGTGGTAGGCTTGTTAGCGTAAACCCCCTTTTTTAGTTAAAAAAACACCATTTAAAATGCCAAATTTATATTTAAATTTTAAAAAACGCCTAAATAGCATTGTTCATCTTATTTGAAATCACTATGCCAAATTTGGAAAAGATTAAAGTAACAGTAAAAATTTTAGAATTCGGGGAAATTTCGGGTATTCGCCTACCTTAAAGATAATTTTTTCAATATTTTTATTTAGGTTGCCAAATTGACGGGAAGTTCTACTCAGTGGGATCTACAGTGACCAAGGCGAGTGGACCTTGCCTCCACTGCCAGTGCATGAAAGGAGGCAACATGCGTTGCGATCCTAAAAAGTGCAAACCAGAAGCACCGCTCATGCTGAAGATGAACCAGCATTTCTTCAAAAACAGAGAAACGTGATAAAGAAAATAGAATCGTCCACCGCCTACTTATCGAAAAAAAAAGAACGATCAAAAGAACAATCTTGAGCCTTCTGTGGACAATTCGAACGATGTCGAGCTAGAGATGTTTCCCATTTCATGGAAGAATTCCGATGGTTTCTTCCTTCTTTAGTTCCTGCGCCGTTTTTTGGTGCTTCATCAGTATTTCATCTCGAACTTCGTCGTCATTCCGATCTAATTCCGATCAAATGATATCGATTGCTTACCGATGGGTGTACTGAGTAGAGGGATATAAACTTTTATTTCTTTAGCAATCGGGAATCCCGATGGGAAGCGATCGGTATCTCAAGAAACAAATCAAATAGAAGCTCACCAATTGAAAGACTTTTTAGCACTCCTATAATATATTTTTAATTGCATTAGAACTTATATGTTGCTTATTTTGTTGCTTAAATTCAAAGTAACTGGCATTACGAATTGAAAATATAGCAACTTGGTCAATGCTGCTTCAATTCTAAGTATTTAATTTTAAGAATTGAAAGTGTGAGAGTCTTGGTCAACAATGTGTTGAAAGAAAAGGACTTCATGAATGGGCACTTTGGTTTAGTAGCGGATTTATTCAAGCTAAGCCATTCAAAGTAGTCAAGCGTAATTTATGTTTATTTATACTTTTTATTTTAGTTATAGAAAAGAATAAGACTTCTTTACTTTGCTGGAGATTTGATAGTTTCTTGAATTAAGCAGTTCTGAATGGAATTATCAAGAATAATTTCAGAAACAGACTTCAAAATTCTTTAAGATTAGCTAAAACTTATGTATGAGAGAAATATTTTACAAGAAAATTACTTGAAACGAATCTCCTCAAAGTAGAATGTCTTATTCGGGGTCTTTGAGTCCAGTTTTGCTGAAGCACTTACTGGGTTTCTCAATCTTGGTAAAAAGTTTGGTTGTGGTTTTATTAGGCAAATCGAAATGGTGCCATACCTCAATGCTGTCTTATTTATTAATTGTTAAATTGAGCAAAACAACGCTAGTTTTAGTGTAGTTTGGTATAAAATAATTATTTATTTCAACGTTTTTTTACGTTTTCATGAGTTGTGTACATTAAATGGAAACGGTTTAAAACTTTATTCAACTCAAAGGTATCAATATTAATACTCGATCGATTAATTTACATAATATTTCTAGAACTTTGTTACCTAACAACCATGCATTGAATAGGTCACTAAGAACTTTATAGTTATTTATAGTCATATTGGGCATTAATGTTTTCAAGTTCAGATTGACAAAATTTCACAACTAAATTATATTTGAATTTTTAAAACCTGGAAATATCGAACTTGATTGAAGTTGTAATCAATAAAAGTAATCCAATGTGAAAGAGGTTTACTCAAAGATTATTATAAGTATTAAGTCTTTTATTCCTGCTTATATTAATGTTTTGCGCCATTTTTTCTCGTTATGAGGCTTCCATTTTCAATCGTAAATGTTTTATAATATTTAATATATTGCGTGCCTTAATAAGTCTTCCTTCAAGTCACACTTATGTAATTGTGACTCACCCAAGCAGCTCGAGAAGTGTTTCATACGACTTAAAAAGTCAATGAACGTCGAAATTTGTGTAGTTAATAATTTATACGCCGAAATAATGTCTTTTCGTTGACGTTTATGAAGTAAAAATGCTTTTTATAATGTCTTAGCTCACACTTTATAATTTAAAAAGACTCCTAAAATGATGCTTTCTATTAAAAATAAAATTCAAATCTTTATTTTGTTGTCAAAATACCAGCTTTCACTGTACTAAAAATTCACACTACACAGATAAGAGTTGATATCAATATATAATAATACTAATTTTTACATCGATATTTAGGTGATATTTATTATATTTAAACACATTATTCAAATGTACATTGCTCACAACAATTAGGGGAGCGCATGGTTCAAATCCTTTCACCCCCAATGATTCCATTTAGAATCATCAGCTTGCTATTTTTTTTTCTGACAAACTTTAGCTCGCACTTATGTATTGCTCGATGGAAGAATCATTTTTTTTGACGAATTAAATAATGCTTGTTTTAATTAAATGAAAATATGACAAACATGGTAAAGTATAATTCACTCTGAAAAAAAATTAGCAAATAAATTGACACTAAATTCTTCATGCATGCATTTTTAGATGATTAAAAATTGATTTTCACTATTTTTCACAAATAAAATTTTGAAAACGTATTGTTATAATTTATTCAAAGGTTATAATTCAATTTACCCCCCTTAAGTTTAAAATTAAAAAATTTAGTTTTTTCCCCTGTTTTTTACCATTTCATTCCGCATGCATACCGAATTTATTTCACAGATTTTATATTTTTAGAATAAAAAATAAAAAAGTTGAGACTGAAAAGTAACAAAAGTACGCAAAGTGCTCCCCTAATTGTTTTCAGCACTGTATATGATATCACATGTATAGTAGGCATTAAAATCTGCACTTCTAAAGTCTCAGCATAGTTTTTCCAAACGAAGTATTTTCAAAGACGTCAGAAAAGACATTGCTTTGCGTTTTAGAGCTATTTAGAGTTAAACAAATGACCAGTAACCACTTGATTTAGTTTCGAAATCGTATTGAAAGAAACGATTTATTTTTAAGTAACTGGTGCTGCTTGGGTGGATGGTGAAAAAACGCTTTGATACTAATGTTTACAGATTGCTTTTTTCCTCATTCAGTCTTTGTACTATTTTTGTTATTGTTTAATACTTTTGTATGCATGTACTGTTGCGTGTTGGGGACATTTTCTATCACGTTAATCGCTATGTTTGACAACTGGAGTGCATTTTACTAAAGAATGTACATTTCCCATAGATATAAAAAAAAAATTGTGCGCTATCGCCCACTATCTAGAGGAGAAACGTAATGTTGAAACCAGAGTGAATTTTGTGCCGAAGCATCACCTAAACATGGCTGCCAGTTGCGTAGAAAAATTCAGTACTGAAATTGCAGTGTTTTTTTGTTTTTTTTATTTTTAGAATCATGATTGTTGAGTTGATTCTAGTTGATATTTGCAAATATTTCGAATTTCCTTTTGTAAGTGCCAACAATAATATTATTAAGTAACCGAAAATTTGCATAGTTGTTTATTGATAATTTAGAATTATTGATTTTATATTCATCGCTAAGCCTAATAACTAAGCATAAAATGTCATTCAAACTTGAGTGACATTAAAATTATTAGACTGAATATAAATAGAACTGCCCAAAAAATGATCCTGATTAATAAATTATAAAAGTACAATCCATGTCTCAAAAAATTTCAAAGAGCCACCAGCTCCAAGGTAACAGGTTCTGTAAAAGCGCAATTTTAGTACTGTCGTTTTCTACGGAACTGGCAGCCATGTTTAAGGGTTCAAAGGAAACAGATTTTGACCGCCCGTTTCCCCTCTATATAGTGTGCCAAAGCGCACGGTTTTTCTATCTGTTTGACATTTCCACAGTTGTTTCACATCCCGATTGACGAAAGTGTGATAAATTTTCTAATGAATATTTCATGTGTGCGTCGACATTACTATTTATATGTGAATATGCGTTTGCGTTTAATGTTATTAATTTAATTGCATAGGAAATGCTTATTGAAATAAAATAAGTAATTTAAGAGTCATGTGTCATTTTTTTTTTGTACATTATATATGAAGAGTACAGGGGAACAACCAAATAATTTCGTAGAGAACTTTCCTCTTCGGGTCTCTTTGGCGATGATAGCGAGTAATCGCCTAAACTGGTGTAAGGAAACCAGTTTTAATACATTTTTACCGAGATTCACGCGATGCACGGTTCCGACGCTTGGAAGAAAGGGAGATACCGGTTTCATGTCGGTAATGTCCGCCAAGCAGATACAATTACGGGACGACTCCCAATAAATCAAGCGGTTCTTCCCCTGTACTCTTCATATATTTTGTGTCTTTCTTACAGATTGTAGAACTACCTGCCCCAGCGTTTTACACATAGTTAGTAACGTTATTGAGTAATTAATTAAAATTTTCTTTTTTAAAAATTCTAGTAAACTTATTGTTGTAATTAAAAATGTTGGAAAGTAATTTTGAATAATATTTAAACTTTAATGCAAACGACTGCCCAAGTATTGAATTTAAGGGTGGTTTTTTTTTACGTTATTCGAAAGTTATTAAAGTTTCTCAATTTAACTAATTTGATTTATAACTATTTTAACCCTCTAATGCATGAATTTTTATTTTCATCCCAAAAAAATATATACGTATCTTTAATACTCACACATTATGGGAAAAATACTTTAAAAAAAAGTAACTGCATTAGAATTTAAATAATTTCAATTTTTAAAAAAATTTCCATGTGACAAAAGCCAACTGCAAAATTCCAATTTTGATAATAGTGACTAGAAAACTACTAAACTTAAAATTTTCTATTAAAAGTTCTAGTAAACTTATTGTTGTAATTAAAAACGTTGAAAAGAAATTTTGAATAATATTTAAATTTTAATGCAAACTACTGACCAAGTATTGTATTTAAGTTGTTTTTTTTTTACATTATTCGAGAGTTATTAAAGTTTCTCAATTTAACTAATTTGATTTATAACTACTTAAACCCTCTAATGCATGAATTTTTATTTTCATCCCAAAAAAATATATATGTATCTTTAATACTCACACATTATGGGAAAAATACTAAAAGAATTAACTGCATTACAATTTAAATAATTACAATTTTTTAAAAAATTTCCATGTGACAAAAACCAACTGCAAAATTCCAATTTTGATATTAATGACTAGAAAACTACGAAAAATATTTCAAAATAACCCTTTTTATTTATGATGAATTTTTCAAAACAATTTATTTGTATTACACAACAATAGACCTAAGTTCGCAGTGTTCGGCGAACTTGCCCCCCCCCCCCCACCAAGAAATAATTCAATTCATTAGTACTAATATTATTATTCTTTGAATACTGCCAAAAACGTAATTTCACAAAAGTTAATAATCTCACTCTTTAATTTTGAATACACTTTTACTACTTTCAGCCATGAGGATTATTAGTAACTAAAACTTTAAAATGAAATGTAAGAGATGAAAAAAACACAGATTTGTCTACGAGGAGCTCTAATTTAATAGAATAAAGTGGATGATGTTACGTGTTACCAAACGGTAACAGTATGCATTAGAGGGTTAAAGCTTGCTCAAAACATGATGATTAATATGGATTTATATTAAATAAGAATTTTAAAAAAAACAGGAATGAACTTGCAAATATATTTTTATTTTAATAGAAATATTATATGCATTTTTCCACTGTTTTTTCGCCACCGACAGGAAGATGCTTAATTGCCTAATTCGTCCAGTTTTGTGGGAATTTAAAAAAGAATCCTCGGCGGCACTGCAGCAAAAAAATATGTATAAAATTAATAATTACATAAAATAGCACAGATAATTTTTCAAAAAAACGATATAAAATCAAAAATTACTATGCAAAAATACGATATAAAGAAAAAAATACTTTAAAAATTAAAACTTAAAAATGCTTGCTAATTTATTTGAATTCAAATTATAAAGATGATTTCATTTGCATATTTGAATAACTTTGTTTCAAATGATAACAATGGGAATATTTAGTGAGTAGAAATTGCAGAAAAATTAATAAGCTTTACGGGTAATTATATGGTTGTAGTAATTGCTGATAGATGGCAGCAGCATAAACCTATTCACAGTGAATGTATTTTTAATGTGCTGCCATCTATATATATTATAAACAGTCATAAGGTAACCCTATAAAAAAAATGCTCTACTTAACCAACTCACTAATTCCAGTTTCTCACTATTTTCCAATTGATATTATATGAAGACTTTTGAAAAGTAAATATTCAAATATGGGCTAAAAATTGACAATTTTTTAAATATTTTCAATATTTCTATATCACTTTCTTTAGGAATTGTTTTTAAAAAAAGCTATCATCGGATTAGAAAAACATGACATAGTAATAAAAAGAATTATTTTTTAATGAATTTAGTGTCAGCTGTTGGAATGATTTTCTCACTGGGTGTGAATCAATTTGGTAGCGAAGAAATTCCATTGTGGCAGAGGTAAAAAGTTGATTAAAATAACCTTTTAAAAACTAAATATTCTCAGTTTTTAAATAGTTAAAGCATATTTTTTAATACTTACATACCCTTGTAGTTAAAAATAGAAAAAGTATCTGAAATTCTTTATACTTTTTAAGAAATATGCATATAAATTCATGGCCAACACAATAAGTTTTTTCCCAAGCTAAAACAATTTTCAGAAATTCTTCTTCAATCTCATTAACCCCACAGACATGAATAAGTATTAAAATATAGTTTGAAAAGTTTTTTAAAAAATTGCTCTTGATTATTTTTAGCTTTTCAGTGTAAACTGTGATCTTCTTTGGACCTCTGACACAGTGAAATCACACCGTGAATCACATTACATTATGTGATTGATGAAATGAAATCCTATGAAATCTATGTGTCTTTTGCTTGTAAATTAAGGGGTTATATCTTTGCTCCATGTGGGCTTTCTCTAGATCCATATTATAATACTAAGTGTTTGAACGTTTAAAGATCAATTTAAATTCATAGCTGTTCTGTTTTTCAGAAATTTACATAATATTCCTCCTGGACCAATGATTTGCATCTAAAATTTTATTTTGTGGCAAATTCCTCGAATCTGCTAATTTTTCAATACATAATGTCATGGTCTGTAATATTTCAATACATAAAGAACACAAAAATGTTTTGATATAAATTAATAAATAATACAAGAGCTTGTATAATGTACATTTAACAAAAGAAAATCCTGAAATTTTACATGTAGTTTTAATGACCCACGTGCTTATACTAGAATAAAACCAATGCATACTTTTACAACAATACAATAATGCATAACTTGGATAATACTGGTTCAAATATCCAAAATAAAGTTTTTTTAGTTCAATTTTAACATTTTATTATTCTATAATACCATTAAGCAACATTTCTTTACACAAATTCTGAGTTAATTATATCAAAATCTATTTATTACTATCAATTGGGACAACTTTGATAAAAAAAAAACAGTTTTTTTACAAAAAATATCTAACTACAAAAACGATTTAAATCACTAGGCAATTTTGGTTCTGCACTTTTAGGAAAGTTTCTAAATGTGTTTATTAAATTTTATAAATTAAAAAAATTAATGTTAGTTTAACACACATAGACAATGTCTTGGTTTCATTGGGGCAACTTAAGTTCAAACAGAAAATACTTAACCCAATATTGACGACTTAGTGAATACCATTAAAACATTTATTTCTTAATAAAAATGTTATTTTTAACTTTTTTTAATTCGTTTTTCATGTAACTTAATTTACCTCACCTAAATTGTTCAGAACTAAGGTCATTAGACTTATACTTTATTTATTTAGTTAAATTTAAGTAAAAAAAGCTCATTTTTACATGGCAAATTTTCTTGCCAACTAAGAAATGTACATTTTACAACTCTTGGGCAGTATAACAGAATTTCAATGTTATACTAAAATTTCTAAACATAAAAGCTATTTATTTAACAACTTATTATGCATTTTATAACACATCATAGAAAGACATCGCCACAATGCTAGGTAAAACTATTGCTTCAGTTAGAGTGTAATATTAATTGTTTTTTCCTTGATTTTGACGTAACAGGGCGACCTTTATCGCGTAGGAGTGACCAATCAGAGGGGCAGAATTCCGTTTGTTTACGCGCGATTCCTCCGCATAGAACATTTTAATGCTGCAAACTCAAGGTGGGTTTTGGTGTAGCAATCAGGTATTCAAAAATGTTTGCAATCAACATTAGCAATTTTGTACGTTGTATACAGATTTTATATTTAGTTTCAAATCTAGTTTAATTCTTTATAATCAACTCAAATATGAATTTTAAAAAAAGGAAAATTTAATCAAAAATAGTTTAACAGAATATCCATTTGCTCTATACTATTGAAAGAGTTAAGTTACATAATGAAAACAATAAATATCAGGCTAAAGTTACCCGTAGTCAAAGTTAACCCATTCAATCCCAGTGATGCCATTTGTGACATCATCATTTTTCTGATCATAATTTTTTAAAAAAAGGGCTGACATTTTGTATATTGGGTATTAACAAAAAAAAATTTTTTTAATTGAAAAAGTTTGAGGAAATTTAATGATGTGGCTTTTGATATCATAAATAGCTATAAACGATCAGAAAAAAATTTCTAAAATGATACCAAATTGTCATTGGGACTGAAAGGGGGGGACTTTATTGGGGACCAATAATTACATATATCAAAAAACTATTATTCATAGGTTAAAATAAATAAATGGTAATATTCATCCAAATCGATGAAAAAAAAAGTAAATTGTTTTTTATAGCTAATTTATTTTTCAGATGTTCTGGATAAAACCTTAAAAATATAACTTTTTGTCATTGATCGCTTATTAAAGAAATAGATAGACTTTAATTGTGATACTATTGCAAAAATTGAGAAATAAACTTCCTTGTATGGTAAAATGAAAGACAATGTAGTCACCTTTCAAAAATTGTAAATCAAGTCAAATAGGAATCAATTTTATGAAGAGAAATAACAGAACAAATATCTTCCAATGCTTGGTTATCCTTATACACTAACATTAGTCACAATCTAGGATATTTGGAAATTAAAGACATTTTTTTATACAATGAAAGAAATTGGAAAAGATTATGAAAAACTTTTTATGAAAGAAAATGGAAAAGATTCGAAAAATTTACTTTTAAAATCTGTGAAGACTTAAATATAATATCTAAAATATTTTTATTAATTTTTTCATATGTATGTGCTCTAATACACATTGTACCACATAAATTAAGGTTTTATAAAACAAAAAAGAAACAAAAAAGGAGTTAAGGAAAAGAGCTTTCAAATGAATGGAAACATAATTTTTTAAGTTATTGGGTTTACTCGTATATTCTCTGAGTATTTTAATCATAAGTTATTATTTTTTAATGTAATCTGTTTTCCAGGATATAAAGTATAATATTTGTTGTTCAAGTTGTTGTAAAAGTTCGTCAAAGATTAGAATTCACTAGAAAAAATCATAATCTATAATAAATAGTCTACAATTTATACAAGCTGTCTCTACCAAAAATTACTTTCAGAAATACATTATGTCATTGATTGAACCATCTTTTTCAGTTTTCTAGAGCTATATTTTATTGACTTCAAGACACCTATAAAAAAATATATAAAAAATTTAGATAATACAAATATATTTTTTAGTTACTTTGCACTAACATACTTTAAAGGTTAAGTTAAAAGATGAATAACACACAAATAAGCATTCAAATGTTCAAAAAGATGATAGAACTAGTATGATAGTCCATAATAATAAAAGAAAAAGTCTGTCTGTGTGTGTGTGTGTCTGTCTGTGGATCGCAAAAGACCTACTTAAACTGCTCTAAAAAATTCGAAATTTTTAATATAGATTCCTTTTAATACCTATGTGTGACCTGAGGCTTAGTTTTTCCATATTTGATTGTGATCTTTAATTAATATAATTAGTTTCAAAAAAACTTTATCCACGTGGGCGTGGGATTGCGGGACCATAACAGGGCTTGAAAATACATGGACCGGCCCAAAACGGGGGCTTGACGCCATCCTCTATTAGTTTGATTGATTGAGTTTGGTTGAGATATGCGCTCGCCTTAAGGCTGCTTCATCCTCTATTAGTGTTTGCTTTTTTAAGTGCACATGCGCCAACACGAATTTAATTTTGTTTTGATTTTGAGTGTATTTTCACAAGTAAGCATGCCTCTAAAAGGAAGCAATGCGAAGTTAACGGGTTCCCAGTAAGGCGGGACCATACTGCTAGTGCTAAATAAAGAATATGTCCCACAAAATCGAAGAAGTCATTCAATTTGTCCATTAAAAATTATTTCTTTACATATTCATTATATTTCGTTGGTAAGTTCCATTACTCCTAATACATATTATAAATACGAATATTGAATATAATTAGTTTTAATTAATGTAAAATATACTACAGGCTAATTTCATGCAAAATTACACTTTCAAGTCACATTTGTTAAAATGTCATATCACCACAATTTTTAACCTTCAATGACAAAAAAAAGCAAAATAATTGATTGACACATTTTGCAACGAAAAAATTTAACCTGTTTAATTTTCAAATTTAAAAAGATTTTTTAACTTTTAACTTACACTACAAAAATCTTCAGTAAGATGGAGTTAGCCTATAATACATAAAGTTGACTAATGAAGATTAATTTATATCGCTTTAAGTTAAGTTTAGTTTTTATTATAGTTGCACTAGAGCTACACGAGGGCTATTAGAGACGGTCGTCGTGATTTGGAACCACAGTCGGGTGATGAGCCAATACCTGAACACCCAATACAACTGTTAAGTGTGAAACATACGAAGGGGTTGGGTCCTTGGAGCGTATGTAACGGCACTCCCTGTACACAGGCTATTATTCGTCAGACATTTTTAGCTGCATGGGTAGTTTATACAAGCAGTTATTTTGGGGATGCCGAACCTGAAACTGGGACCTCTTTAAGTTTAAGTTAACTCGGTGGTCTGTTCCGGTTAATGACATAAGTGAGATCTGAACATGCATTCGACTATGTGGAACATTTTACCAATTTACAACTAAAAGTTTTAACAGCAATTGATTATAAAATTCATTTTTAACAGCCATAAGGTTGAACAAATTTATGAGGTAATAAATTCTCCTTAGTGGAAGAACATGCTAAGTGACATTTTTGAAAAAAAAATTGAGATTTTTGTGTCAATGAACATATTATTTCAACTTATAAAAGAAAACAAGTTCCCCTTTTTTTATAAACTTAAAGTTAAGCATAGTTTTTACTGTTTGCAAGTGCCATTTTTAATGGATTAAAGTGCAAACAAAAAAACTTTAAAGGCCATTTTCACCTTTTTTTCCCACTTGGCACGTTATTCCATTACGCTTTTCAATTGCTGTAACTCCATTCTTCACCATAGAATATTATGTTTAATCAAGCTAAAAGTAATAGACTGTAAGGATTTTAAAAAACAGACTTTAAAGAACGTGACTGAAGATGTTATAAATTTATGTGTGGCAATGTTGTTGTGGAAAGAAAAAGAAAATGGAGGTTGTTATTCTAAACGCTCCTGTAAATATATGTTAAAAGTAATAAATTATTTATAATGCTACCAAAGACTACAGAATACTCAAGTAATTCGTCACAAGATGTATGTAAATACCTACCAGCAGTTAAAATTCCTTTTGCACTTTGAGTAATACTAGGCAATAAAGTTATGTTTTGTATGGCTTTTTTCACCATTTCACTGCAGTCTGGGTCATGTGCTACTGATTGAAGGACTTCTTCCATGTCTCTAAATCGACCATCTCTGTTCCATGTGACTAGTAAGTTGTGTTGGACTCTTTTTGGTAGAAGAAAAAGATGATGCAATGTTGTTGCAGAACTGTTATCTTGCTATAAAAATAGTAAGAATTAATTATGCTGATAGCAGGTAAATGTTTTAGATCATTGTTTCATACACTCAAAAACTAAATACAGTATTATAAATAAGCAAGGATTGGAGGGAGTAATCTCTTAGAGGGTAACTCTGTTGCAGCTACTAAAGACCCTCGCCAGATAAGACGGTGAAAAATGCCCCCATTCCAATCAGGCTAATTTTTTTTCTGAAAATACCTCATAGTATATGGAACTCCTCAGCCAATTTTGAGCTCTAAAATATGATGCGTTTTTAAGTAAAAAATAAAAGATCTTTTATTTTTAAGTGGAATATTCCCTGAATCTGTTTGATAATATCCAAAAAACTGCTCATGTGGTTTTAGATATCATTGAGTAGTATTCTCAGAAAAATCCGCTTATAAATCTGATCCAGTGACCATTGCTAAAAATGTTATTTTATTAAAAAAATTTTTTTTTTAATAAATCGTTTGGTACACCATAAGTTTCTGTCTCTACATGTTCCTCTAACATCAATCTACAATATATATTTTCTTCAGATTTTTTAAAATATTAGATGATAGTTAAAAATATATATATATTTTTAAAACCTGATTTTTCGCACTAATTACTCGGCAGATGGCACTCCTAACAGAGGCAGGGAACTTCAATCTGGTAGAATTTCTTTCGCACTAAAGGATTTTAGTGCTAAAAATCAGGTTTTAAGAATATATATTTTTTTTTAAACTATCATCTAATATTTTTAAAAATATGAAAAAATATATATTATAGATTGATAATAGAGGAACATGTAGAGACAAAAACCTAAGGTGTACTAAACGATTTTGGCATGAAATTTTTTTTTTGAAAAATAAAATTGCATTTTTAACAATGATCGCTCGATCAGATTTATGAGCGGATTTTTCTGAGAATACTACTCAATGATATCTAAAAACTCATGAGCAGTTTTTTGGATTTATCAAACATATTCAGGGAATATTCAATTTAAAAAGAAAAAACTTATTTTTTACTCAAAAAGGCGTCATGTTTTACAGCTGAAACTTGACTGAGAAGTTTTCCATCTATGAGGTATTTTCAGAAGAAAAAAAATTGCCCGTTTTTAATGAGGGCATTTTTCACCGTCTTATCTGGCGAGGGCCTTTGAAAAATAGTTACAGTTATTTAACATGAAAAGTAACTAATTACAGTTTCTTTTAAAAAAATTTTAGTTATAAGAAAAAATTGCAATTTAAACATTTCACCGTTTTTTACCGAACCATCTAACAGTTTTTTAGAGTTCTGACCAAAAATTGTAGATGAACAACATGTCAATAGCACACACAATAAATTGATATAAACCAAACTCACACACATGAATGCAGTTTGCAACAAATGAGCTTTGCGAAGTAACAGAAAAGTAATGAAATATTTTTTTACTTGTTTACCACTAAAAGTACTTATGTTATGCTTCAATTACCTTCTGAAAAATCTAACGGCATTGCCTAAAAAAGTAACTCTTAAAAGTAGTGTGTCACTAAAATCCTTGAAAAAAGTAATAGTGAAGATCTTAATGATTACTTCAGGACAAACGGTATTCTTTATTCTAATACTATTTTGGTTAGAATTTCCATTAAAATATTTTTAAAAAGTAAAAGTCAAATACTAATTTTCTTTCTTTTCAAACTGATGAGTTTTTATTAAAATAAATAAAAGAGGATTAATTTCTTAGTTAAAAAAATCAATAAAACACTCTTATTTTACTTTAAAATAAAGGTAGTTAAAAAATGTCACATCAAACTATTCTTACTTCGAATAAAAATAATTTTTAAGCGCAGAATATATATTTTATATCAAAGTTAAAATTTAAATTAATTTATGTATTTAAATAAAGTTATTACTTCAATAATTGATTTATTTTGACTCCAATAAAGAAGAGGCATTAGCTGCAATTCCTCGGCATATAATTTCTTAAAATGTGGCATTTGATTTTTCACAATCTTTTGTACCTTTTGCTTGTCTTCTCCAAAATACATTCTAAAGTCCCCTAAAAATATTATTAATATATTAATGAAATCAATGCAATTAAAAAAATTTAAATTTCAATAATATTTTTTATAGTATGCATTTCTTTCCTTTAAAACTAGATGAAAGTAAACAAAAAGTTTGGTACTATTTGTTTCCCGTACTTATTCTCTAGGTGTTTTTCTTTTTAAAATGAATTTAGTACATATTAGAGATTTATGTGAAAAAATTTCAATATTATGAAAGAAAATTCTTTTAAACTAATTTTAAAACCTTTTTTTTACTACTTTACTTGTAATATCAAAAATTATATTTCCATCAAATACAATTCTATCCTATCACATCTAAGTTCAAAATTTTAATTTTGATATGTTTTTGAATAGATAAAAAAAATAAGAAGTACATAATTAAGATAAATAATAATTTTTAAGTTCATTTCACTTTTAAATACTAGCTAATTAAAAAAAATTTTGTTCAAAATGCAACAATTACCACAGTAGGACAGCTCTGCAATTTTTATGTATAATTCTTCCTCAGTAAATGTCTCTGGTAGGCATAGTAATGCGCTGTGTAATGCACTTTGTTGGTTGGTTTTCAAAGCACTTTGTAATTCTAAATTTTCAATTTTGTTCAGTATTTGTACCTAATAAATACAAAAATATGTGATTTAAAAAAAACTATTCTATATGAAGTGCTTAGATACAATACTAGTGCTTAGATACAATACTAACTGAATTAAATCTATATGCATAATTCTCCTCCTGAATTTGTCGATATTTCTTAACCAGACTTTTATACTTTAAATTAAAGTTTTCCTACAGAGTTAAGAAGAAAATTGAGATGCTGGCGGGCAAAAACCAAAACTAAAACCTGTTTTCCAAGAAGTCATTGATCGCCTTGTAGCAAGACCGAACATTCTAGGCAGGGGTTCCCAACCTTTTTGAACCTGCGTACCACTTGACTCTTTAAGAAATTTTGGCGTATCACGAAACTTAATTATTTTCATAAAGGTAGAATATTTACTCTTCTAAAAGTGCTCAAAGGCTTTTTGAATTAAATTCCTGAGAAAAATTCATATTTAATGGTTATATATTTGTTTATTAATAACATGCTTACAATAAAGGAGAAATTAAAAAAAATCAAAATGGTATTAATTTACAGTTTTATTTATTACCCATAGGTCTAAAAACAAACATATAAAAAAATAGTACAAATTCATCAAAAAATTTATCAGCATACAAAATATACTTTCATTGTCTGCAGTGCGAAACTTGTCATTTGCCTGTGATTAAAATATAAACATTAGGAGTAATGGAACTTATATGCTGCCCCGGTGGCTCAATTGTTACGATGCTGGCCTTTGGAGCTGCTGGGGTCGGGTTCGAATCCCGGTCAGGCATGGATGTTTGTGACCGTCAATAAATGTTGTTATTTGTCTATGTGTTTGTGTCATCTCTTTCTTTGTGTGTCTCTTGTGCTTGTGTTATTTCTGGGGTTAAGTACAATGGACTTAAAGTTGCAGTGCTTGGCGATCTTGCCCCCCAACAAGAAAGTCATAAGTCAATGGAACTTATCATCAAAATTAGCGGAGCTTGCCGGGAGATCAAAGGCTCATTAGGTTTTACATCGGAGCCAGAAGGTCATTAAAGATTTCTCTTTAAAATAATGAATAATATATTTGCTTGCACACTGCACATGACTATAGAAGCTATTAATAGAATGATGTTGCTCACATTACTCACGGGCTCCACCAGAAATTTTCCTGCATACTACCGGTTAGGAACCTCTGCTCTAGGCTAGCTATTTGGCCCAATTTTAAGGAGGAGTACAAAGTTCGTATAGCATTACTGAATCAACATGGGGACTTTTTGATTATCTAATAAAACTATAATTACAACTTTTTTTCCAACCTGCGAAGGGATTTTCTACCATCTTGTGTAAATTCAGATCTCAAGCTACAGCAAACAGGCTGCAATAGGGCAGTTTATAGGTCGGTAGTTATTTTGCCGATGCTCGTACCCGAACCTGGAATCTTATGCATGCTAGGCGGGTGCCTAACCACCTGGGCTACCCAGCCCCTTTTTTAATAATAATCCCATAACCTGCTCGTTAATAACTTTTTTTAAAAATATTCATAACTTTTTGCACTACTATTCACATTACTTCATAGGTTCTAGATCAGTAATTATTCTAAACTTTGAATTTAAAAATTTATACACTTGCTTTACTTGAACCAAACTTTGAAGTGGTTATGTTTCATAAATTTTGTGAACACCAAGTCTGTAAAAATTAAAATTTTTGAAGTATTACTTACTTAATAACACAAAATACAAAAAGAATGAATATTTTTGTCAATGTTTCTACTTACTATTTTAATGAAAATATGTCCAAACTTTGTTTTTTTTTATTGTTTAAATTTTAAATTGCACCATGATAGCAAGCCTGGATCATGAAGCCCAATTTAAGATAAATTGGTTAAGCAGTTACTGGGATATAGGCAAGCGATAGCACAATTTTTAGGGGTTGCCCATGGCCTTAGGGCACCAGTTTAGCTAGAATATTTCAGCGAATTGTAATTTTTTTTTTTATGAAAGTAACAAATTTAGTACTGTATGATAATTGAAGAATACAGGAGAAAAACCCTTTTATCAACAGGGAATCTGTTTTCATTAGGGTCTGCTTGGTGAGTAAAAGGCAACCAGAAACTGTTTTCTCTCTTGGTTCTTCTTCGTCGTTTCAAGCACCAGACTATTGTCTGGTGGTAATCTGGATCATAGAGATAGCAAAGCTATGCGCCATGTAATAAGGACCAAGGCAAAACTGGTTTATTCACACCAGTCTAGGAGATTGCCCGCTATCTTGACCCATCCGACCTGCAGACAGATTCCCAGGCGATGAAGGAGTTCTTCCCCTGTACTCTTTAACTGTGTGTAACAAGACTAGCTCTAGCCTACTTGCTATGGCAATATATACATATAGATAAAAATTATCATTTATCTCACTATACTTACAGGTTTATGAAGTCTTCCACTAATATACAAAGTTTGCCAATCTAATAAATCTTCTATCAAATTGCTTGTACTTATGACCCCATACTTAATAAGCTGTAAAATTCAAATATTCTTGATCACCTGAACAATTGTAACACTTTTTTGTTATTTTTCACCTAAAAAACATTTAAGAAATCTTTAGACAGTCTTATAAACAGAGTTAGATAAACTAGGGAGTTAAAAAGATAGTCAAAGAATTAAAATTAAGTTACTGTCTAAACAACAGTTTATAAATCCATAAAAGGAAGCTATGAACTGAAACTGTTCGCAGAAGTAAAATAATTTTCGTGTACAAGTGTACATCCATATTATTCAAACCTGCTTATAAATAACTAAAATAAGTTTAACACTGCCAGTAGACAATAAGGCTTGTGTTGATCAATGCTGTGATCTACACATTTATCTCTAAAAAAATAATGAATTAAGCTTAAGGCAGTTGCAATGGCAGTCCAACTGGTTGCGTAGCTAACTTGCGTACTACACATAGGACAGGGCACTTAGGAAACTTATTTTAAAAATATTTCCTAGAATAAGAGCACTGATAGTTTCCATGCTATCATTACAATTATTTTTGGATGACACATAATTGAAAAGCTTAGTGGAAGAATGTGCTAAGTGACCAAAAAGATGAAAACGCGAAAATCAGCTTCAAAGTTTTTCGTTTTCATTTAGATCAGTTAAAAACGATACGAGAAAACAGTAAAAAAATATAGCGAACTTAAAGTTTAATAAAAAGTTGACACTTGTTATCGTTAGAGAAGATAGTAATATGTTCATCAATGCAAAAATCTCAATATTTTCAAAAATGTCACTTAGCACGTTCTTCCACTAAGCTCTTCAATTGAGAGGTCAGAAATGCTTATGTCCTGTTGCTGGATACCAGGCAAAAACTTATTCAAGAGCTCAGTGGTAGAAGTTAATAAGTACAATTGTATAGGATAGTAGGATACTATCTGACAGCTGCAGTTCATTTCAAAATCTCAAATACCGAGCAAGCATGGGCAACAAAACCAGACAATCTGTCCTAAGAAAAATTAAGAGCACTTCCCAGCAGCACAAAGTGCGTTTTCAATGGGTCCAATGATATCAACAGAAATTAACTATCCGTCACTCTGACTAGAACACCCAATCCCTTCTAAGCAAGAACTTGCATATCAGGAGTTATACTCAAAGAAAACAGCTCAGAATAAAGAGAAATGGCTAATACCCTGGTCTCACGACTAATATAAAGCCAAACAAAAGGTACTCTCCCTTTCTCTTCCTTGCGACCGGGAAACCAATACCCGTTTGTCCCGACTAGCCATTGGACATTAACCTTTACATATTCTGGGGGTAGCAAAAAAATTTCTCTTTGCATTAAATGCCAAAAAGAATAGGCATCACCTCAGCACATTTTGGACTGTCTTGAACTGGACTTGGAAGACATTTACAACTGTCCACTTCTAGTGACAGACTTCATTCATGTCAATGGATTCACTGATATTATCTGACTTTGTCAGACAATCAGAAGATTAGAAACAACAACAACTGGTTATAAGTGACATTTTTGAAAACCTTGAGATTTTGGTGTCCATCAACATATTATACGGTCCTTTAAAGTTAACAAGTTTCCCCTATTTCAAAAACTTAAAGTTGGGTATAGATTTCACTGCTTGAAAGTTCTATTTATAACTGGTTTAAGTGCTCACTAAAAACTTATGCTCACTTTCTTGTTTTCACCTTTTTGCCACTTAGCATGTTTTTTCACTAAACTTTTTAATTTTGATTGATTTTAAATTCATACCATGGTCAAACTTGAAGTAATTTAAAGAATATCAGATGGTGAAAGGAAAAATATGTTATTGTTAAGTATTAGTTATGAAGCAGTATTGTCATTGTTAAAACAAAATATAAACAACTAACTCTGTTTTCCACGTTGACAAGGGTATTAAAATAAACTTTGGCACCAAAATGCTCCTGCAAATTCTTGATAAACTCAGACCCAGCATATTTTACTAGAGAATAGTGGTTGTGATTCATTTCCATATTAGATTTGTGCCAGGACGACGGATCATCCACAGCAAAAATGAAATCTACCATAGCTGTCTGCAAAAAAATAATAATAATACAGAATAGTCTCATCATTGTCACACATTTTTTAATTAAATTGAAACAATGGATTGTAAAGTTACTTTTATAAATTAACTCTGCAATAGTTTCTTAATTAAAAGTGTAATTCTGTTGTTGTTACTAAATTTGAAAAATAACTAGTTACAGTTACTTTTAGAAATTTCAAGTTATAAGAAAAATAGCAATTTAACAATCTTACCAGTTTTCAAAGATAACCAAAATTAAAGAACAATAAGCACAATACTGTAATTGGAATTAAGAATATTCATTTGATAGCTTTCGAAAAGTAACAAAACTTTTTGTTAAAGTTTAAATTACAGTTACTTTCTGAAAAATCTAAAATGGTTACTCATGTTACCAAAAAAAATAACTGTTACAAGTGACATGTTGCTCCATCATTGCAGTTTAGCCATCTCAAATGTTTGTGTTAGATTAATTGAGTGTTACTGAGATGTTTTTGTACTTGACTGATGACTAATGCTCTAGACTGGGAATTTTTAATAGTAGCCAGTGGCTACCAGAGTGAAAAAAAATGGTAGCCACATTTCGATTTTTAGTAGCCAGTTTTAAATTTCAGTATATACGACAAAAAGAAAGTGCGATTTTCCGCAAAAGAAAATTTTATTAATGACATTTTTGATACGATAAGATTGACAGTAAAAAAGTATCATACAAAATATGTAGTATTATGTGATTGACCATTATTGTAAGGAGAAAATTATTTTATGTACAATCAGTTCAACTACTATTAGTTTCGGAGAATTCTTGACGTCGCCCACGACCCACGATTGTTCATGCAATTTTCTCATATCAAAATCGTTTAAATGAATAGTTGAGATCTTAATCAGATGCAAATCAATTGCAAGTAGCTTGCCGAAATTTAAAACAAAATTTAAAAATCAAATTTGCATTTAAGATTTTAATCGCCCAGATCCATTTACGTTGCACGGAGGAGGATGGAAAATTTCACCGATGAGCAACAACTGTCATTAAGTCTTTCTTCCCGACAGAATCGAATCGGAGAGTTTTATTATTTTAGAAATGCAGCTTCAGTAATAATTATTTGTTGAACAAAAAGGACAAATTATGATCGCTACATTTGGCGACTGGGGTTCAATTTTTAGGTAGCCAATTTCGATGTAATAGTCTCCAATTGGCGACTGGCGACCGCTAATCTAGAGCTTTACTGATGACTGCTCAGATGAATTAAAGACAAGCAAAAACAAACCTATCAAGTCTTTTGAACTAAAAAAAAAAAATGCTTGCTTCACATTTTGACCCCAACAGAAAAGTTGGACTACATATAAAAGTAGAATTTGATTGCGATTGCAATTGATTGCATAGCTATACACTTCTGGTAGTGATTTACTGTACGGCGAACACTTGGCGAACTTTCCAAAATCGTGGCAAAAGTACGTA
Organism: Hylyphantes graminicola; assembly: GCA_023701765.1. Lineage (NCBI taxonomy): Eukaryota > Metazoa > Arthropoda > Arachnida > Araneae > Linyphiidae > Hylyphantes > Hylyphantes graminicola. The sequence continues at coordinate 18,738,686 of CM043119.1, forward strand.
TTTTGGCGACTTAAAAAAAACACGATTATAGTCCTCGGTGCGAAGTCATAAAATTAAAAACATCGGTCGAAGTCAGACAGGTTGCAAGAAAAAATCATTTATCGCCAAATCCTAAAACAACGCGCCAAGGGGAACTGTACAGTAAATCTGATCCGCACCTCTTATAGCATGATGACCAATTTTTTAATTTTACAAATATTTATAAAGCAATTCAATTTTGTTCACATATCCAAGTCATTACAAGGTCGTAAATATCAGAGTTGAAAGGGAAAAAAATCTCGAGAACTAGAAATTTTGTTTTTCTCCTACTTTTTATCATATTTGAAACCAACATTTATCCAAAAGCCTAAGTTTTAATAAATTTAGTAATTTAACACTATTCTGAAGAAATCTACACAATTTATTAAGTTCTAGCACATTATGATTTGAAATATGCCTTACGTTATCAACCAATTTGTTACTCTGGGGAAAAACAGATGAGCCATAAGCAAAGGCTAAAGAATAGTGTTTCGGGAATCTTGAAATTATTGCGTCGAACAGATGTTTTGAAATTGACATGATAATTTTAAAACATAAAAAGCAGTAATGGGTGAGTATGAGCCAAAATACTTGATTGTTTGGATGTTTGTGTTTGTTTATTTAATCGTTTTTGGTTGTCTGTATCTAGCCTCTTTTAAGACCTTTAACACAGTCAAATATGTTTCGTATTTCAACACAGCAATCAAGTGACGAGTTTGACAGCTAGCAGGCAGGCAGCCAAATGGACTTCCATGGTCATCGTACACTAACGTAATCGGGACAATGGACTTCACAGATTTAACGAGATAATCTGTCTCAGTGTACACGGTACTCGGGGAACCGCGTAATTAGGACGCTTTTTTTAGTATATTTGCTAACAAGTATGCTATCTTATCAGGCTTTTGTACTATTAGTACTTTAGTACTATTATAAGGTTAAAATAACCTAAGTTTCATCTAAAAAAAAATAATAATTTTTCTTGGTAGTCACCACTTCAGTTGGCACACAGGGGAACTTTAACAAGACACAGTAAGTTTTGTCAGGACATAGAAATGACCTTTGCAAGGACATACACAGCGGAATTACCTTGAATTTAAACTAACAACATAATTTCATTTGCATGTTTGAATAACTTTTATTAGAAATTTCTTAAATAGTTGCAATAACAATATTTGATGAATTTCAGTTATGGATAGGTTAATAATCTTTAATGGTAACTTTGTGGTTGTTGTAAAAGTTCATAGATGGCAGCAGCATATAGCTTTCATTATTTAGCAGTTTTGGAAAAGTAAAAAGTCAAATGTAGGCAGGAAAATGTATTGAATATTTGTACAAATAAAAAAGGTAGTATTTTTTAAGTTTAAAGAATTATTTTAAGAATTAATAATTTAGTCTTACTCTATTCACATACACTTAAATGGAATAATATAAATTTGAACAGTAATGGGTAGATTACGAAGATATTATTGCTGGACTTTAAAATATAAATTATGAGTGTGAAAAATCGTAGGGGACTTTCAGTTACCATGCAAAAATACTATATATTTGATACGCTAGAAATTCGTTTAAAGATTTGTACAAAGAGATTTTCTTTTTCAGCAATAACTTGAAATGTTCTAACCTAAAAACACGCCTTTGTGCATGCGTGATTTTCTCGATGCCAAAATAATACAGCAATGACGACACTATTTTAAAACTTTATCAATTAATAATTAAATAGACGGATGTTATTTTATTTTCAATTTTGTTTTAAATTGATGTTATGATGATTCGCATACTGTGAAAATGGGATAACATGGCAAACAAATTTTTTTGCAAAAGTTGTGATTTCAAACTAATACATTAGCTCTATGGGACTATCAGTCCCTTTTAAACACTTTATACTGTGTGCATGATATGCATTTAAAGTTGTATTATTAGACATTTTTCGCCAGTCACCGTAACATAGCAATGAAATCCAAATATATTGAATTTCAACAAAGTAATGAAATACTTTTTCACTTTCAATTAAGACAAACACAAACATCGATGCCTTATCGGGATTCGAGCCCGTGCCCAGAAGCTCCAAAAGCTAGCACTCTAACCATTGCTCGGTCGGAACGGCAAAAAACTTAGTATCTCTTGTGAAACTTTATTACTTTATTCACTTTTATTCATGAAACATTAACTTTATTCATGAAACATTAACGTTATTTTAGATTCCGGATTAAAAAGTTAAAGGATGAGATACAGTCGACCACGTGTTCATGACTCAGTGGGTCTGATTCAAGACTTTAAAATACTACTAGAAGATTGAATAATATATAAAATTAATTTCAACGGTAAATAATTAATAAAAAAAATATTAGCATTAAATTTCTTATTATTTTCCGTTGTCAGTCCGTTTTCTAACGTTTCTACCCGACTCATAGTGTAATGAATGCACAATAAGACTACATAAAATAAGAATCAACTTAAAAATAAATAAGAAATAATATATATAATAATAATTCAGCGTTAAAATAAATTCAGCGTTTCTATTCGAAGAGCTTAGTAGTGAAAGAACGTGCTAAGTGACAAAAACTTGAAAACTGGAAAATGAGCGTTAAAGTTTTTAATTTGTACTCTGACGTTTTCCAAAGTTTCTACCCGACTCATGGTGCAATGAATGGGCATAAAGACTATATAAAAATAAGAATCAACTTAAAAATATATAATAAAATAAATGCCACTTTTATATTCGAATAACCTTAGTGGAAGAACGTGCTAAGTGACAAAAAATTAAAAACGAGAAAATGAGCTTCAAAGTTTTTATATTGCACTCGGATCTGTTGAGAGCGTAACTTGTAAAGCGCAAAATATCCCATCGTTAAAGAAGTTATTATTGATATACATTGACACGAAAATCTCCATTTTTTTTTCAAAAATGTCACTTAGCACGTTCTTCCACTAAGCTCTTCACAAGAAAGAATTCACAAGTGTCATATTTTTTTTTTTTTTTTTTGGCAGAACTGACTTCTATAAAGAAGGCATAAACTGTGGAATCCAAGCATGTCCAAAATGGAAACCTTGCTCCCTTTATGTAAATACCACTCTTTTTTAGAGGCAAATGGCACAGGCGACATTTGGCGTGCTATTTATTTGCTGTTGTTTCAACGAAATATTTGAAAGATGGAGGCTTCCTGGTTGGTGTGTTTGTTAGAAGCTATTCTTTGTAGAGTAGTATTGGATATAATAATTATTCGGAAATATAAATAACCTTAACAAATTGAACTTTTCCAAATTTCGTTGGCAATCTTTTTAAGAATGCACATAATTTGTTTATTAAATTTTTTTATTGATAAAATTAGTTAATTAAAAAGAAAATGTAAAAAATTTGTTTCATTATTTTAGTCGTTCCTATAAGTACACAACGCGTGCACACATATTTTTTCACGTTATCAGCCAGTTATTTTGCAATTGGTAGTCGTATTTGTACTTTAAATGGGCAACTGTGGGTACTGCCATAGACAAAGGTACTGCTAACGTATTCGGGCCGGTCTCGATTTGGCTGCTTCAGTTTTGCAGCCAAGTAGCGAAAACATACTAGTCGAAACAAACGCCAAAAGTCGACAAATGTCATTCCGGCCCGAATACGCTAGGTGTTCCCAATTGTGTATGTGCACTTAAAAAAAATTAAGTAATAATAAAATATCTTTAAAATAAGCTTCGTACCTTCCTCCGGAGATTTTGAATATATTTTCTTTTTTTTCTGTACATTTTATTGTAAACATTTTATAATATAGGTATGAATAAAAATTAAATTAATAATTTCAAATGATTTACAAAATCGTTAAGTTAGATAAACAATGCAGCCTGCTTTAATATATTTCAACTATTTGTTTTGATTATAAAAAAAAAACTTATTTATTAAATGCCATGAAACCAAATCATTAACACCAATATCTTGATACGCAAGTTTTGAGACATTTAATATCTATAAAACTTGCAATGTGATACTTAATTTTATTTGATAATTTTAAATTGAGTGCGGATTTTGAGAAATTTAAATGAATCATGGAAAGGATGTAGTTGCAAAATTTATATCTCCAAAGTATAACTAAGATATAGGGTCCGGTGCGATCCTTGGCGACTCTCGACAATTGTTAATTCATTTGGTTCTAGTAACCATTGAATGAACCGGTTCCTATACATTAGTTATAATTTGGAAAATGTGAATTTTGCCTACCACAATTCATGTTAGCAAAAATTTGCATTGTGTACACTAAGTTTTATAGCAATTGATTGCGGGTTTAAAATACAGTAGCACTAATCTTTGAAAAAATTGCACTATATGCTACAAGTAAATGATATTAAAATTCGTACATGATTATCAAAATTATTTGCATAATTTCAAAAGTGCTTGGACATTAGTTATTCAAAATCGTCAAAGCCATTTTCGTTTTTATTAACACAACCATTTATTTAAAAATGTTAAGTCTAAGAAGAATATTGAGTAAATTGTTAAACATGAATTCAATATTACAATAAAAATACTTTGAATTTCTTGTCTATCTTCACTTCATTAAGAATTGTGTCCTGCTAAAACATTGTCGTTTGCACATACATATATAGTACTGTTGAAATTGCATCTCTCTTTTTGATCTATGAATGCTATTTATGTTTTCGTTTGGAAATTAAATATCTCTAGGTATTTATTACATGATTTGAATAAATTCTATTGTAATAAATAAGCAACCGGAGGTATTGCAAGTAACAAATGCTATTAAAAAAATCTTTTACAGAAAAAGCAAGCTCAATTAAATGATGTATGATCCTTTAATTATACAATCAAACCCTTTTAAGCATAAAAGATAAAATTGCAATACAAATGATCCATCTTATAGCGTTATAATGCTTTGTTTACGCATTACCAATTCATCCGTAACTAGCTGTTTTGAACAAAATGCACAAGAAACTTACATAAGTGACCCATCGCGGGAAAATCATGCCCTAAAAACAAAATCATTGATCGTTTTTATAGTGAAATTGTATCTGAACATAAGAGTTTTAATCTATTATTAGATATGCAGCTTATATTATAAAATGAATAAATATCTTCTAATATTTTAGTGACTACTATTATGATTTTTATATGCTATTTAAGTAGTTACTATTAATTTTTTTAGAAATTTAAGATTTTTCTAAATGTAGGCTTTCTAAAGTAGGCTTTCTAAAGTAGGCTTTCTAAAGTAGGCTTTCAGTTAAGGGGACTCGGTACCCCCAAAACTTTTTTCTTCATTTTTAGTAAAACATCCACTTTTTTGTGATGAATGTGTATACAATTGTGTAAATAAGACATTTCAGTGGCAAAAATTAAGTTAAATTTTTTCAAAAAAAATTTTTTTTTTTTCAAAAAATTGATACTTTTTAAAAAATGCTTCTTCTACTTCAGATTTCAATTTTTTTTATAGATTTTTTTTCACAAGCACCATTGATCTATTTTTAATAACTTTAGGTATGGAATTCATCCTATGAGATATAGTTCAGGAGAAAAAAATAATTTAGTGAAAATATACCTGAATTTCTTTAAAAAATTCAAATTTTTAACTTATTTATTTTATTCAAAAAAACCTATTTAATATTTTCACTATTCCATACCTATTTTTATTCATTATACATTTTTGTGCCTCTAAAAAAAATTTGGGATTGTTTTATGAGTATTTACTCTAGTTTTAGTATTTTAAGTAAGGGCATGATTCAAAAATTTTAAAACCGAGAAAAACCAATTTAAAGTTTTTATTGTTCAAAATTACTCATAAAACGTATTGTTATTTGATTGATATTATTTTTCCTTAATTCATTATACATATATAAAGCATATTTAAGAGGTTTTATTAGAAATAAACAATATTTAAATAATATGTGTATATAAGTAGTTTAGCAAGTTTTGCTTCTTAAAAACGTCGAAAACTGAAATTTTGAATATCATTAAAATGTATACAAAAGTGGCTTGTTAAAAACTATAAAATATGCTTTAATACTTACTTTTGACATAGATTCAGTCGAAGAAATTTATATTTTATGAAATAAAAGTTTAAAAATGTGTCATTATTTATCAAAATATTTTGTTTGTTTTATTAGTATTCACACAATTAGTTTAGTATAATCAATTTCCATGGGTAACGCATTCTTTCTTTTTATACTCTATTTCTCTCTTAGATATGGCCATTTTGATAAATTTACGGGTACAATGTAATTTTAAGTTTTGACTTATTTTCTAAATCGATTTTTGCACAAATCGAGCATAGTCGATAACTGTCGTGTTTTACATCCTATTGGTAAACCCAAGTTTTCTTGTTGGCTAATAATGATAGCAGAAATACCCTTATTGAATTCGCACACTGCATTTGTGACTGTTGTTTGTGACAAAAGGTTCCTTTGAACACCTAGACCAAATGATACTGTGTAAACTTTCGTTTGCGTTTTGCGTGGAGCACCTCACACATCTTTCTCGAAGTTCATCTGCAGCAAGCCTATGATATATGAGTAAAATTTTGGCTAAATGTTCTTCATTGATAGAAGTTTTTTCAAGTTTTTTTATGAGGTCTTACCGTGCGCCACAGCAGAATTAAAAAAAAAAAAAACACCAAGACTTTTCCCCAGTTGGACACTTTGAGTGTTGTTGTGGTTTACTGTCTGTGCTTATGCTGTGATGTGATACAGGGTGGCATAAATTGCAGTTTTCAATGCTTGCACGTTACCCTTGTTTTTCAAAATTGCATCCTGGTAATAACATGTGAGCCTCTTTATTGTTTTGTCATGCAAACTACCCAACACAACCGTTAAGGGCGACATCGTACGCAGCGTTAGGACTTTGAAGGATATTTAACGTGCGCTCCCTTACACGGTATTATTCGTCGGACATTTTTGGCGGCAAGGACCGTTTATTGGTCGGCAGTTATTTTAGCAATGTCAGGACCCGAACCTGGGCACTTTCGCATGCTAGGCGAGTGCCTAACCGACTGGGCTCCCCAGCCCCCACCATTGCAGAGGGAGAGCCAGTGTAAAAAAATGGCTTTTATTGTAAAAAATATTTTCCAATGGTCTTGATACTTTGTGACGTTATTAATAAAGGTTGTAATAGTATTTTAAGCCAGTAAATTTTTTTTGATTTTTTCACCGATTTTGGGGTACTGAGTCCCCTTAAAGTTATTAAAGATTTGTTGCAAGGAAACCCGGCAAGAAACTTTGACTAAAAATACTGATCCAAAATTTCACTTGAAATAGATGCCTATTCTTTTTTAAGGTAATAATAAATTTTTAACTACATATTTCAGACTAAAAAACACGCTAAAAAAGCAAAAACACCGTATTTTTGCTATGAAAAAAATTATGTTTATTGAAGCTATTCTAAATGCAACTATTTCGATGAATAATAGTTAATGTGGCAAGACATCCTGTTTTTGCGGTGCATGATATGGGGAAAACTTTTTTTTAAGTTTTTTATCAGCATATTAATTTCGAAAAAAAAAACTTTGTCGCCATAAGCTAATATTGATTTAAAACTTGCATTGAATCAAAAATTAATCTTTATAACCCAACTATAGCTAGCGTCCCCATAACAAGGATGTCAAGTACTGGGTTTACATGCTTCAAACGCTGCATCCAGCGTCAGCGTAAGCACTTTGACCTTCATCGATTCGACCTTGGGTTGGCGAGAAATTGGCGAGTGAGATTGTATAGAGCGGCGATTTTATTTCATTCATTGTTTGGGAAAATCAACTGGATTATGGATGACAAAATTTTGATTGCTGCTTGTGCTTTACATTTAGAGAGCTTACCCTCTACTGGAATCAGACGGAACGGTCGTTCCGCCCGCCAATCTCAAAAAGACGCCAAGGGCAAACGGCAGTTATGTATATATACAGGAAATATTTCGCTATGTTAACAGCGAAATCGATTTTATTTTTTACCAGCAAAACTAAGCTTCCTAGAACAACTTAAAAAATACAGTAGAGAGGTTTTGTGGATTACTTTAAATAAAAAAAAATTGGTTATTCTAGAATAGAAAACAGCGGAGAAAAAAATTATGGAAATTTTCGAAAATGAAATCTTTCGAGCAGTTTTAGTCATAAGATATACCCAACGCTGCAAAAAAACCTGTAAATGTACTTTCCTTTTAATTTTTAAGTGCAACAGCCGTATTTGGTGGAAAACAGTTTGACCCACTAAATAAAAGGCCTTATCTCAAATCTCCGTATTTTTACAGTTTTAACTGTTTGCACCATCTTTAAGAGGCATGACTGTTTTTATAAAAAAAAAAAAAAAAACGGGACATGACTGTTTTTTAACGGGGAATGACTGGAATCTCTGCTGCCGGTCCTTGCCCATTATTCATTATTTTACAAGGAAATTTTTTTTGTTTTAAAGTGTATAGGAAAGTGCTTTTTTTTCTGGATTGATTTTGTTTCTTTATGACTGTTCTTTTCCGTACTTATATTTTAAACTTTTAATGCCGGAGTATGACTGAATAAAATCAGGTCAAATAAAACAGTGTTTTCACTATTGTCTGCCAAAAATTTCGAAATTATTTGTATTAAAATAACTGATTAAGCTATTAACGCCAACCAGGTTTCAGTATTTTAATAAAAATCATGTTTAAAAATTAATCGTATTGATTACAGGGTTAGATATAAATAGGAGTTTCAATAATTTCATTAACATAGAAGCATTTTATCATCAACATATTTTACAGTGTCAAATTTTGAATTTCATTCATATATAGGTGCTTGAATTTTATTTTGAAAGTAATGAATGCGTCCTGCTTTAAATCGAAATATATTAAGAAAAACTCAATACAATTGAATTTGATGATGTGACTAAATTGAATTCACGATGTAATATCAATTAAAAAAGAGAGAAATGGCCAAGATAGTTGCCATTTACCTTATGGTAACCATTTCCTTTGATCTCGGGGAGAAAACCGAAAAAAGATGGGTTGGTGGCCTTGAAAGCCAGCTTCAGCGGAAGTTCGTATGATTACGTGTAAAGTGGTTACCTTGAGATAATCAAGGCCACGCTGAAATGGCTGCTCGAAGCATGTAACCCCGGTAAAAGAACAACTTCGTTGCTATTATTCTAACTATTATCTAAAAGGATTTAAAAACTCAGCATCGATTAAGAAAGATCTTCTAAACAGCCTAATAAAAGCTCGCTTCTATATTACAAATATTCTTTTTTGCAAGAAGTGATAACGAATTGCTATCGAAACCCGCGGCTCCCGTGTCTAGTTTGAGAACCTCAGTCATAACATACGAAACAAAATAAGAATACATTAATTCTCCATCAATGGAGTGCCATCGTGCATGACGGTTCATCCCAAATACAGTTTCCCCCTTTCTTATCATGGAGACACTGTAACAAGCGTTATTAATGATAACTTAATTAATTCCAAGAACCAGAATGTCCGGAAAGAAGAAGTGAAGAAGTTAGTGTAAAGTATTCATAAAGTTTCAACCTCGAGCTTGAAATCGAAGCTGAGAATCTTGAGGACAGTTTGCCGACCACGCGTTTTCGGAATTTAACATGACATCTAAAAGTCGTAAATGTCGATTCTACTATTTGATACTAAAACTAAAAGTAAATAAGGAAATATGGAAAATTCAGCTATGGGAAGTCACGTATTTCATATTAGTTTTTGAGTCACTGTTTCAAAACGAAATTTCATTAAAAATGAGTATTTTTCATTAATGTAACTTATTTATATACAATTCCTTAGAATAAAAAATTAAGTAAATGAGACATCAGGTTTCAATTTCAATTTTATCAATTCAATTTCAAGTTTATCAATTTCAATTTTTTATATATATAATTTATAGTTTATATAGTAGATCCCCTCAAAAATATTAATTTTTAAATCAACGAAGAAAAATTAGATTGAAATTCAATTAAAATTGAAACGGCCTTACTTAATTGAAATACCCGATCTTTACAGAAATTTTATTCAGACAAAATATGGTACCCATGTCATTTTCACCCTCTAATAGAATAAAAAAAGCCACAGAAATAGTTTTTGTGTACTTATAACAAAGTAAGTGAGTAGCGTTTGAAGTGCAATTTATAACTTGGTACAATTCTTTTTTGTAACATAATTTTCAAATTATTTAGAGCCTTTCGAAATCAATACTAAGATTTGCGCATTTTTTCTGTCGCTAACTATGATCTCCCCTTAAGTGTTTTTTTTTAAACTTGACGCTGGCGGTTAAAAAGTTTCTGCGGATGAACGGTACTTTGAACTTAATCTTGACGAATTACCTTTATCTAGGTAAAGTAATAATAAAAAACATATACAATCTTAAAACAAAAGAGTGAATTCCACAGTTGGAGAAGTGCATTTTCGACACTGGAAAGGAATGAATATTAACTCAGACTGAGTTAAAATCACTCGTTTGGAGTGATCCAGTCAGAGGTTTAACACACAAAGGATCCACTCCAAAAGGAGAAGTGCATTTTCCAGACTGGAGGATTGAAAATTAATCAGACTGAGTTCGCTCGTTCGCTCGTTCGTTTTAAGAGTGTACTTGTATTGAATGGTGGGCTTGCCAACTATGCACCCACAGGACCAAATATGACGCGTGCTTCGATTGACAATCTCGACAAGAGACATTCTACTGATGGAGATCGAATTCGACCGGCAGAATAATATCTTCTCCCGAAATTCGGAGACGGTTGAACAGTCAGAAGGAGCACTGACCTGTGCCAGCGACGGATTCTGAAATAAAAATATGTTTTGTGGACACTTTATTTCATTCGACGACCGGTTATGGTGATGAGACTTACGTGCTTTTGTTTAGGAATTCATTTGCATCGGAGTGGATCGTCGTAACTTAAAATTTTACGAGCACAACTTTCTATGGCTTTGTGGTGTGTGAAAGTGTTTTGGTAGAAGTACGCTTTTCATTTCAAAGAAGCGCTTAAGGGTTTGGTGTTTTATAGTCTTTAAGAATTCGTTTTGAATGTCCTGAAATATTTTTTATTTGTAAATAAACCGAGAGTATTTTGGAAGTTTGTTTACAAATCGCTCAGAATATTAAACGATCACAGATCTGCAAAAAATTATGATAATTTCGTTTTTCCATTTATTTTCTGACCGTTTTTTTTTAAATCAAAAATCTACTATTAATGCGTGACTGTTCGCCCGTCTGAAATCTATCTCCGTTTAAACTAAAAAAAGTACCTAGATATGGAAAGAATGTCCAATTATTCAGAATCGAGCTAGAAAAATTATCCTCTACTTTAAAAATGCTTTCTATCTTTCATTCGAAAGTTAAGATATTTTAAATTTCATAAACTCAGATGTAATGTAAATATTTTCGTTTGCTGTGAGTTTGATAGCAGTTATTTTGGATGCAATCATGATATATATGGATTAGGTGACTTTTACCGATCACAAAAATTAAGTTAAGCATGCTCTACGTATCAATTTTTTTTTAAGTGGAATGTTTATATGATTTGTCTGGTTTCAGGCTACTTACCACAAATCATCAAATTAAGACCGCACTAAATTATATCTTTTTGTTGCGTTATAATGGTACAACCGTGAAACGCCGGGTATATAAAACAAGTCTTCTACTAAAGGGTGGTTGATTTTTAGCGCAATAAAAAGTTTATATCATAGCTTCGCCCCTTCCGCTCCACTTTCTTTTTCTCTCTCGTTTTTACTTACTTATGAAGAGACAGGTTGCAATACTCAGAGTCTGCAAGAAATAGCAAAAATGCAGTGTCTGTCATGTCAATTGCCTACACTTCTTGCCAACCTAAGTTGGGTAAATAGAAATATGGTACGGAGAAGATCCTTCCGCGGATGTAAAGAGTTCCATAAATTATTTTCGAATCCATCCAGAAAACATGTTTAAAACATTCACTTCGTTTAAAATCTAACAGATTTGATTATTATTTGAGAAAATTTGGCAATTTTATCAGAATGAAAAGTATATTTTGGTTAAATTGTATTTAGATCATTCTATATGTAAATATTACTTTACAAGAGTTTCCTACTAACGAACCAATCGCGCTATTCCCTCTTCCTTTTTACTCTTTGTTTTTACCCAAGTTGGGTTGGCACGGAGTGTAGTTCTAATAATCGTAAATTCAACTGGATGAAGTCCACCGATGAACGTACCAGGCTCCTTAACCTTATGTAACATATACTTTGGATAAAGTGAGTTTTTGAAATTTGACTATTCATTTGATCTTGAATTTTGGCAAGAAAGATTACTACTTTTGGCAATTTTCCGCTGCCTTTTGAGTAAGTCTATGTATAACGCCATACTTCATCCGAAACACATCGTAAAATACTTGTTAGCCAATACTTGAAAGCTTTTGACAAAATATCTGTGTATGGGAGCATTCAGAAAACCTTTTAAAAATTGTAAATATACTTTGTCAATAATTTTAACAAAAAAAATCATCAACCATTACTAAAACGGCGAAATACAAAAACGATTCTGACAAACGCAGTGCTATCATTTCGAAATGCATTATCAATTAAAGACGTTACCCTTGTTACTATTATGTGAAGAATACTTATATCTTTTAATTTTAATTTATGGCTAAAGATGTTTATTCGATCCTTATTAAACAAAATATTGCTTTGTTGTTTCTTTTAACCACACTCTAACGAAACATAATTATAAATCAGCATACCATCAAAACTCTAACAATACGTACGTTATCTACATTTGAATAACATTCAATTGGGTATTAGAATATTTAATTGTGTTATTGTTTAAAATTGTTTATGTATCGATCCGGATCTTTTAAGTTTAAGGTTGAATGGTAACGGTAGAGCAAGGTTTCCAACCGAAGTCAGGGGAAAAAACTTCTAAGCATTCTCTGGCTGTATTGATTTTTTTACAGGTTTTTTTTTTTTTAAATCAAAAATGTAGCTGAAGGGCTTACAGGGCTCTAGAATACCACTTTTTGAAAATTGGTTCGAATATTTTTTAATTTTCGATTAGTTAAAAGTTTAAGGTTGAATGATAACGGTAGCCCGGTTTCCAACCGAAGTCAGGGGGAAATTCTTAACATTTTCTGGCTGTATTGAATGTTTTTACGTGTTTTTTTTTTTTTTTTTAATTTTTAAAATGTAGCTGAAGTGCTTACATGGCTCTGCAATACCACTTTTTGAAAATTGGTTCGAATATTTTTTAATTTTCGATTAGTTAAAAGTTTAAGGTTGAATGATAACGGTAGAGCAAGGTTTCCAACCGAAGTCAGGGGAAAAAACTTCTAAGCATTCTCTGGCTGTATTGATTTTTTTACAGGTTTTTTTTTTTAAATCAAAAATGTAGCTGAAGGGCTTACAGGGCTCTAGAATACCACTTTTTGAAAATTGGTTCGAATATTTTTTAATTTTCGATTAGTTAAAAGTTTAAGGTTGAATGATAACGGTAGCCCGGTTTCCAACCGAAGTCAGGGGGAAATTCTTAACATTTTCTGGCTGTATTGAATGTTTTTACGTGTTTTTTTTTTTTAATTTTTAAAATGTAGCTGAAGTGCTTACATGGCTCTGCAATACCACTTTTTGAAAATTGGTTCGAATATTTTTTAATTTTCGATTAGTTAAAAGTTTAAGGTTGAATGATAACGGTAGCCCGGTTTCCAACCGAAGTCAGGGGGAAATTCTTAACATTTTCTGGCTGTATTGAATGTTTTTACGTGTTTTTTTTTTTAATTTTTAAAATGTAGCTGAAGTGCTTACATGGCTCTGCAATACCACTTTTTGAAAATTGGTTCGAATATTTTTTAATTTTCGATTAGTTAAAAGTTTAAGGTTGAATGATAACGGTAGCCCGGTTTCCAACCGAAGTCAGGGGGAAATTCTTAACATTTTCTGGCTGTATTGAATGTTTTTACGTGTTTTTTTTTTAATTTTTAAAATGTAGCTGAAGTGCTTACATGGCTCTGCAATACCACTTTTTGAAAATTGGTTCGAATATTTTTTAATTTTCGATTAGTTAAAAGTTTAAGGTTGAATGATAACGGTAGCCCGGTTTCCAACCGAAGTCAGGGGGAAATTCTTAACATTTTCTGGCTGTATTGAATGTTTTTACGTGTTTTTTTTTTTAATTTTTAAAATGTAGCTGAAGTGCTTACATGGCTCTGCAATACCACTTTTTGAAAATTGGTTCGAATATTTTTTAATTTTCGATTAGTTAAAAGTTTAAGGTTGAATGATAACGGTAGCCCGGTTTCCAACCGAAGTCAGGGGGAAATTCTTAACATTTTCTGGCTGTATTGAATGTTTTTACGTTTTTTTTTTCTTTAATTTTAAAAATGTAGCTGAAGTTCTTACATGGCTCTAAAATACCACTTTTTGAAAATTGGTTCGAATATTTTTTAATTTTCGATTAGTTTAAAGTTTAAGGTTGAATGATAACGGTAGCCCGGTTTCCAACCGAAGTCAGGGGGAAATTCTTAACATTTTCTGGCTGTATTGAATGTTTTTACGTTTTTTTTTTCTTTAATTTTAAAAATGTAGCTGAAGTTCTTACATGGCTCTAAAATACCACTTTTTGAAAATTGGTTCGAATATTTTTTAATTTTCGATTAGTTAAAAGTTTAAGGTTGAATGATAACGGTAGCCCGGTTTCCAACCGAAGTCAGGGGTGAATTCTTAACATTTTCTGGCTGTATTGAATGCTTTTACGTGTTTTTTTTTTAATTTTAAAAATGTAGCTGAAGTGCTTACATGGCTCTGCAATACCACTTTTTGAAAATTGGTTCGAATATTTTTTTTAATTTTCGATAAATTGATTAGTTAAAAGTTTAAGGTTGAATGATAACGGTAGCCCGGTTTCCAACCGAAGTCAGGGGCAAATTCTTAACATTTTCTGGCTGTATTGAATGTTTTTACATTTTTTAATTTCAAATATGTAGCTGGAGTGCTTACATGGCTCTGCAATACCACTTTTTGAAAATTGGTTCGAATATTTTTTTTAAATTTTCGATAAATTGATTAGTTAAAAGTTTAAGGTTGAATGGTAAAGGTAGCCAGTTTTCCAACCGAAATCAAGGGGAGCAATTCTAAGCATTCTCTGGCTGTATTGAATTTTTTACAATTTTTTTTTATGTTAAAATTTGTAGCTGATGTAGCTGAAGGGCTTACATGGTTCTACAATACCACTTTTTGAAAATGTGTTCAAATACTTTTTTTGATTTTCAATAAATTGATTTACATCAAAATATTCGAACGAATTTCAAAAAGTGGTATTATAGTGCCGTAAACTAGCTGCATTTTATTTTGTATAAAATAACCACTTGTAAAACTTTCAAAACAAAAGGAGTAATCTGGTTTCGAAAAGCATTTTTTCCTTAGATTAACACCGAGAGAATACTTACCGAGTGGATAGTATTAATAACCTCTATTAATACTATCGAAATTTAAATTTACTGGATCTAGTGTAATACACTCCAAACAAAAAATCACAACCTAGCCTTTTTTTTCCGAAATACATAATTCCGAATTTTGATACGAAAATCTCTCCATTTAAAGGGGGCACATCATATCAAAAAATTAATAATCAATTATCAATATTACTTTTATTAAACATAAACTTCTATACGCAAAAGAAATTATTGTGACAAAATATAAAATAAAAGTTTAAAAAAAAACTTTCGAAATGACTCTTGAATTGATCGGACATGGTGAATGACTAATACTTTCAAATTTCTCCCTCAAAACTACAAAAACAAATTTAATGTTATTATTTAGTTGGGTCAATAGTTAAAATACTCAATAAAAAAATGTTGGATAGATTGAACAATGAAAGAAGAACAATATCCTGTTATTAGGTGTTACAGTAATAACACTTTTTGGCTAGCTGTCTTTTGAATACCAATGATTCAGGAAGTTCATCAATTACTATTTGAACAATGACACATTTCGGTTCTATACTGTCATGTCCTGGAATAGGTCATATCAAGGATATGGTTTTCAAGTTCATATTTTTAAGGAACTGATATTAAATGAATGTGGTAAAATGTGATTATAAAAAGGTTAAAAACAAAACATGACAGGTTTAGAATTTATCACATCGGGCTGTAAAAGAAAATTCTGAACTTTTTATTGCCGGGGCGGTGATTAGTGCGTTAGCCTTTGGAGCTGCTGGGCTCGGGTTCGAATCCCGGTAAAGGCATGGTTGTTTGTGCTTGTCAATAAATGTTGTTATTTGTATATGTGTTTGTGCCGTCCTTCTTTGTGTGTCTTTTGTGACTGTCTCTTCTGGCGAGCTGGGTAATGGGCTATAAAGCCTACACTCTCCCTTCTAGAGGGCGCAATCACTGTCATTGTCATTGAACTTTTTATTTTATGTAATTAAATCAAGCATTTGGAAATTAAAAAGGTGAAAATTAACTAACATATCGAAGTGGTTAGCGGTATAGGCAAGTGAATAATAAATTTAAACTAAAACTAAATATTAAGAATTTGGAAATAATTAAAAAAAAAACTTATGCAAAAAAATATTAATAAATAAGTGTTATCTTATTTTAACTTTAAATTACAGCCTAAGCTGATCATTACGGTTTTGTTGCTGATCCCATAATTGCAGTTTTCTCACTTCTCGCTTAAAATCTCAATTCATTGAATTTCTTTATGATATTTTTTCGATAAAAATACGAATATTACATGATGATTTTGGGAAATCAAAAGATATTAACATGCTTCTCATTAAAATTGGTTCATTAAACTCTGTATTTTTTATTTAAGTAAATCTGTAAGTTGGCGATATTCTAAAATCGGTTTTGGCTATAATCAGGGCTCGAAATACCTCCCGTCCTCCGGTCCTCGGCCGGTGGTCAAAAGTTCTTTGAAGACAAAGAATTTCTCGAATCCGACGTCATCGTGGACGGCAATTTCCCAGTTAATGCTCGTGAAACATTTTTTATTTTTCAGATTTTTGTGCAGAAACCTCTAAATCATTGGCTCGATTAAGGAGCTGCACTCTCAGAAATAGCACTTTCATTTTTACGATTCATTAATCCTCAAGCCCCATTTCGTTAATTTGGAGGATTATTTCGTCAAACTATCTCGTGACTTTTGAGTAAACGCGAATCCTCACTTTAACGATCTTGATTTGAGGATTATGCATCTAGATTTTGAGGAAACCGAAACTCATTAGTGTACTCAAAAGCTCAAAAATGACGAAATATTTCAGACGAAATTCGACTAATTATATTAGACGAAATTCGAATCGTCATAAAAATGACGAATCAAATTTCCTCACTTTGAGGAAAGAAAACTCGGAGCATTTGCCAGTACATGGCATCGTCAAAAATAAGGAAAATTTCGTCGTTTCGAGTAGGGTCAAGTGGGGTAAGTGTGATTGGGGGTAAGTGTGATAAACAGCTCTTGTAACTTTGGAAATCATTCTAAAAATCTGAAAGTTTGCAATATATAACATTAGACCACTTATAATTCAACTAAAAAGAAATATTGACCTTATTGTTTGTTTAAAGAAAGTTTTGAGCTTTTGAATTTAAGTGCAACTGTCTTCTTTATTTTAAATTCGAAAGATTGATTCGATTTGATTTCCACATCAAAATCACACTTACCCCTATGTGGGGTAAGTGTGATAAAACAGCAATGGATTTTGAAATGCAAATTTTGTACACTTAAAATTGGAATTCAAACATATAATTTTTTTTCTACATATGTATGTTTCTTATAATAATTCACTACCAATTTTAGGATTTGGAATTTACTTGAGGCAGAGAACGAATTTTCTTAATGAAAAATGCAGAAAACCTATCACACTTACCCCACTTGACCCTATTCATTTCTGAGAGTGTGGCAAACGTCATATTATATTCATTTTAAAAAAAAACGTAGTACCCCCGGATAAATTGACATTCCAGATAACTTGACCTTCGTCAATTAAATTATTTTATAAAAGAAATGCGAAATTACTATATTAAACCTGGTCTTTCTTTTATTCTGTATAATGTAATCCAAGTAAATACTCATTTAAATTATTTATTTATTGGCATTCAATTCCCCCCCCCCCCCCCCTTAACCTTAATTTAAATAAAATTTACCAATACCAGTTTTACTGCTTAAAATAATTTCATTTTCATAACAAAATCGAGAGGAGAAAAATGCAATTAATATTCGTGAACTAGATTCAATTCATTAATGATGTCATTTTCACAATGACATCGACAAAAGAGACAAAAAAAAGATCACAATTCACAGATTTTCTGTCACAAAAAGTAGAACAATTTTGTAGCTGACAGATGCAACTCATTATTTAATTTTTGTTTATATTTTTAGAAGATAAAAGCGTTCTGTAACTCCCAACCTCTGTTGATCTTAATTGTTAATTTTTGTGTTTGAGGTTTTGGTAGATTCCCATGCGAAGTATGCTGTTCAGTTTTGGTTCTCTATTAGAGATTTCGTTAAAAAAATAATAATAGGTCTACAAATATGATTACTGCTTTATGACTTAGATTACAAAAGCAGAATAAGATGTGAAGAGTAAAGGGAAGAACCGCTTGATTTCTTTAGAGTCTTTCCGTAATTGTGTCTGCTTGGCGGACATTGGCGACCGGAAACCGGTTTTCTTTTGGTTCTTCATTCGCGATACAAACGTGCGACTCGTATCCACTGATCTCTCGCATGAATCAGGGTTGCCGCGAAAGATAAACAAAGCTAGTAACGGGTTTCTTTACACCAGTTTAAGAGGGACTGTCAGTCCTATACACGTAATGCTTTATTTTTCAAATCACAGTTTCTTGAAAAGTATTTTTTAAACGTATGATCTGTTTGCACCAGATACGCAAATAGGGATGAAAGACAATTTAAAAAAGATTTGAAGGAACAATATCAATCCGTTTTTTAATTATTAATTTTTTTTAAAAGCTTCATTTTGAGAATCGTGGCGACATCTGTAGGACAACTTGGCTTAATTGATTAAAAAGATTTATTATTAATTTAAATAATTCACTCATGCATTATCTTTGTATGTTAATACAGAATTTAAATGATGCTCTTACATTTCAAGTACTTTTTATGACAAAAACGTTCATAACAAACGAGAATCTATGATTTTAAAATTTGATGACACACAAAAATAAATGTCGCCAAATCGTAGAAGGAAAAAAACGCCAATATCTAAATCGTTCAAACTGTAAACCTAAACCACATGGAAAAGTGGGCGGAGCTCATTATAAATCCAGTCAAAGAATTTCGCGCGACTTTTAAACTTGACTACTTTAGTTGTAGTATAGGTTGGATACTTTTAGATTAGATTTGGTTTAAATTATCGTCGCACTAGAGCTACACGAGGGCTACTGGCGCTTGGATACTTTTAGCTATTTTGATATGTACAGCTGTGGAAAAAGTTCCCACTAGTGATTATTTCGAACGTTAGTCATCCTATAGAACCTTTTTGACTTTGTGTTTATATAACATCATGAGTTAGTTGCAGGACAAAAAAATTGCATAAGGAGCCGTCTTCATATTAAAAATGCTATTAACTTTAAAATTTCCAATGGCAGCACCCAATTTTATAATTTAGAAATATTAAGAATCCTCATAAACCCTAAATCTTAGTTTTTGTTACATTTGGCTGAATATTTGACGAGTTATTCAATCGAATCACTTGGTGACCTTTGGTTTACCATTTCTAAAATGACGACCGTAGTCTGTGGCATTTTTTTAATAGAAAAGAAGGTATTGACATGGTAGTCTTCCCAAAGTGTCCCGTCTGTCTGTCCTTACTTCGGTGACGAAATCTGTTCTATCCATCAGATCTTAAGAATCATTTTTGTCATCGAAAGATAGGACAGCAGGGACCTAACTTCATTCTTTTTGTTCTTCTGTTTGTACGTCCATACGGACATCTGCCATCTTGTCATGTCGACGAACGACCCATTAAAGTAGCATTGGAATTTAATTTTTAGTCATTTAAATTACTGTTGCCACATCAGCAATATCACGAAAAACCTTATTTGAAATGTTAAAGATTATAATTTTTTCTTTGTAAATCGATTTGGAATGGCGTTATAAAAATATACCACAATGTGATTTTTTTTAATGTTTATTATATTTGTTTACTAAGAAAGTGGTTCACAGTGTTACTTTTTTTTTTTGCTTAAAGAGCTAATTGGTATTAATTTACAATTAAATTCCTTTAATTATCAGTGCAATTTGGAGTTATTTCATGTTTATCATTGCCAAATGTTCTGGATATATCAGGTTTTTTCAAATATTATAGTTATTGATGGTTATTTAATTACAAGAATCTCGAGTAATTTAAGGTGAGATTTTCAAAGCATTGCCAAAGATCACGGAAAGGATGCTACAGGATGTGACTCGTTCAATTTTACATAATTATTCTTCAAACTGCAAATAAATTTAGCAAACTATAAAGATTATTTATATAATTTGCGGAAGAAAAAATTTAATTATAGTGGCCAATTTTTAGAGTTGAAGATTCAAATTGTAACTGAATGCTGGGTTAGTCTATATTTGTTCTGAAGTAATAAATCTTGTGCGGAAGTGGTTATAGGTGGCAGTTAATGTTATTATAATACCCTTGCGTTTCGACGAGAATTTCATTCTAGTACTTAAGTAACTGCACATATAGGCTTTTTAATTCTTTAAGAACTTCTCGAGCAACATTCAAGAACATGTGTCGTTTGGTTTCAGAGTACTGAAAGTTTAATGTGCCAATCACGCAGTCCGACGCTATTTTAGAGGCCTTGAAAAGTTGCAAAAAACACGTCAAGATTTTCCGGCTCCAAAGGTGTGAAATGTAGAAAGCTTCTTTCAGAACGAATGTACAGATTAGTGGCGGGAGTAAGGCTTGTAATAAAGAGACCAGTGTCTAATTTACAAGAGCAACCGAATGAACAAATTGACAAACTGCCACCAGCAATACAAAAGGTTCCTGCACATGTTTTTGAAGACCATAAACCCGCGTTTGTTTGTATCTTGCTGACCTTATTATTGCCTTTAAAACTGCTAATACGACAGATTCATTATACATTGGGGTTTCTACTTTTGCATTAGCATGACATTAGTTTTAACAAACATAAAGATTGCTACGCCAACAATTAAAAGTACGGAACTAGATTTAAGGGGTCATAGTCTTAAAAATGTGCAAAGAAGGTACTACAAAGCATAGTTTGATCTTTCATGCAATTTTTAACTACTCAATATAAAAGTATAATTTTTTTATATGCAATTCTATAAGATTTACTTATTATATAACAAATTTTAAAATTTATGAAACTTCATCCAAAACTAAAATAAATGATAACAAACATAAGACTATTGGAACACATTGGGATTAGGCTTGCGCGCGAAATTTTGAGGTCAAAATTGAAGAAATGACAAAGAAAATGATTTTATATTGTACAAATATGTACAAACAAAGACTTATACCTAATTTCTAAACTCAATTTTAATAAGTAATTATTTTCAGAGCTTTTTTCTTAAATTTTTATTAATTTTTTTAGAAAAAAGCTCTTAACATAAATTCTAATTAAAATTGAGCTCAGAATTTAGGTACAAGTCTTTGTTTGTACATATTTGTACAATAAAAAGTCATTTTCTTGCTCATTTCTTCAATTTTGACCTCAAAATTTGTCACGCAAGCCTAATCCCAATGTGTTCAAATAGTTTTATGTTTGATATCATTTATTTTAGTTTTGGCTGAAGTTTCATAAATTTTAAAATTTGTTATATAATAAATAAATTTTATAAAATTACATATAAAAAATATACTTATATGTTGAGTAGTTAAAAAATTACATTAAAGATCACCTTCTTTGCACATTTTTAAGACTTCTATGACCCCTTAAGAACAATACTGTTTATGTGCTAAACTAGTATTCCGAAGTTTACAGGGATGACTTTAGAGCAGTTCAGAGCGGTATCAAATCTCGGTAATTATAAATAGAAATATAATGTATTAGTACGAGCAAACCAGAAAAGAAATCGTTTCCTGAAAGATCGTAATATTTACAAAATAAATATAATTTATTAAACAAATAAAAAAATTAAATGAAAGAGAAATAACCAAACAACACAATTTTTTTTCCTCCAGAACATCGTCCGGGCTCGCAAAAGAGTACCGGAACCAGTTTTCGTTAGTCTAAACCTGATTACAATCGAATAATCTTTATCTTGTGATTGAGAAATCGTGCCGTGCTCCACTCCCCAGAAAGAGAAACGTATCCCCTTTTTTAAATCGCCAGACGTATCATTTGGCGAAAATTTGTAACGCCACCTGGCGAGTCAGAATCAAAATAAAGTTGGCTGATAAATCCTCTTAAGCCATTTTTTGCTACCATCCCAAAAGAGGCTATTAAGGAAAGCCCTGCGATATAAAGCGGTTCTTCCCCTGTACTCTTCATATATGAACACTTATTTAGCTTAAATAGGTTAACAGAGGATGTTTAATTTATTACAATCCATCAAACAGGGGAGAAAAACGGAAGTTTTAGGTTTGAACTTAACTAATCAAATCAGAGGTCATGACTTATGACTTTCTTGGTGGGGGGCAAGTTCGTCGAACACTGCGACCTTAGGTCTATTGTATTCAACCCCAGAAATGACACAATCACAAGAGACACACAAATAATGAGACGACACAAACACTCAGACAAATAACAGCATTCATTGACGGACACAAATATCCATGCCATGACCGGGACTCGAACCAGAGCCCACCAGCTCCAAGGGCTAACACGTTAACCATTGCGCCGGCGGGCCGGCTCAACCGGAGGTCATGGTATGGAATTAAAGAAATCCTGCTTTAGAAGATAGGGAAGATAACATTATTTTTCTCTAATATAATTATCGGTGATTAGAATGCTTTACCGAATTATTCCGTTTATTCAAAGAGCAGAAGAAATCAAGAAAAATCCTGATAATTATTGGAGATTAATGAAAATTTATTCCTTTTTGGTCCAACTTTGCTGATACTCCAAACTAAGTTTCTCTGATACATACGGTAATCTGATTAAATTATTCCTTTATTTTTTTGCATCCAATAGTTTTGTAACAATAATCTAAAAGGCATTTTTTATGAATTATAACAAACTAAAGAAAAAATACCACATGTATCCTAAAATTTAGTATAGGAATTAAAATGTTTGTCCGCATCAAAGTCACTCTAACTTCCTAGAAAATTAGTACCACTGCTTCATACATGATATGATAAGCAATTCCATTCAATAAAAAATTGAAATTAATTGAAGAATTTAAGTCAAAATATTTATGTATCGTGTTTTTGTAACTAATGGCACTTCGATTCCTTAAAATGTCCATATCATGGTTAACCTTACAAACTAGGTTTCGCTGTTACAAACGGTAATATGATAATCGATTATATTATTTTTCTTTTCCATTACAACGTAAAATTATTGTTTATTTCATAAAAGACTTGAACAGAAAATATCGATATCGTGTTTTTATCACTAACTGTCCGAAAATTAAACACTTCGATTCCCCAAAAAGTCCATATAAAGGTTAATCTTCCACATTCAGTTTCACTGCTACATACGCAAAAATAATAAGCGATTCCGTTATCTTTCATACCCACGAAAACAAATTGAAAGTCATATTTTTAATTATAAAAAATAAAGGAAAAATTACAGATGTATCATACAATTCAGTCTACACTCCTTGCCAACGTAAGTTGGGTAAATAGAAATATGCTATGCAGAAGATCCTTCCGTGGATGTAAGGAGTTTCATAAATTATTTAAGAATCCTACCAGAAAACATGTTTAAACATTAATTTAGTTTAATGTCTTACAAACTTGAATATTATTTGAGAAAATTTAGCAAATTTTATCAGAATGAAAAGTGTATTTTGGTTAAATTGTATTCAGATCATTTTGTATGTAAATATGAAGGTTAATCTTACAAACTTAGTTTTGCTGTTACAAACGGTAATATGATAAGCGATTCTACTATTTTTCGTATCCATTATAACGTAAAATGATTGTTTATTTAATTGACGACTTGAAAAGGAATTATTTATATTATGTTTTTATCACTAACTGTCCGAAAATTAAAACGCTTCGATTCCCCCTAAAAGTCTATGTCAAGGTTAATCTTCCAAACTCAGTTTCACTGCTACAAACGGTAATATGATAAGTTATTCTATTATTATCCCTACCCATCTCCACTTTTAATGTGTTTTTATAATTAATTTAAATTTTAAGTATAAAACAATTTATATAGTGCTTTTGAAACTAAAGTTTAGAAAATTGCGACACTTCATTCCTTAAAATTCCAATATCAAGGTTAATCTCCCTAACTGACTACATAAGTTCATACGATAAGCTAATCCGTTATTTTTCCTAAGCCCCCACAACAATCTAGACAACATTTTTTTAAACTACACTGCTCACACAACAATTATGGGACGCATGGTTTAAACTCTTTCAACCCCAATGTTTCCATTTGGAATCATGAGCTTCCGATTCTTTTCTCACTAAAGTTGAGCTTGCACTAATTTATCGTTAGACAGAAAAATCATGTCGTTTGAGGATGTAAATAATGCTTAATCAAACGAAAATATGAAGACATGGTAAAATAAAATTCACTCCCAAAAAAAATTATGAAATAAATTTACCCTAAATTCTTTACGCTTGCATTCTTATATGTTTAAAAATTGATTTTTCCTCTTTTTTGAAAAAAAAAATTGAAAAAATTATTGTTGTAATTTATTCTTTGTCTAATTTTTGATTCCAATCCTCCTCCCCCCCCCCCTTAATAAATTTTAATTAAAAAAAATCTAACATTTCCCCCCTTGTTTTTAACCATTTCATTATGGATGCATAATTAATCTATTTAACAAATTTTAGATTCTTAGAATGAAAAACCAAACGCTGAAACTGAAAGGTTTAACAAAAGTACGCAAAGTGCTCCCCTAATTGTTTTGAGCAGAGTATAACAAAATTAAGAAAAAATAGCCGCCCCGGTGGCGCAATCGTTAGGACGCTAGCCTTTGGAGTTGCTGGGGTCGGGTTCGAATCTCGGTCAGACATGGATGTTTGTGACCGTCAATAAATGTTGTTATTTGTCTATGTGTTATTCCTTTCTTTGTGACTGTTAATGTTCTTTCTGTGTCTGTCCCACTTGACGAAAGCTTATACACTCTTAAAACAAAAGAGTGAAATCCACTCCAGTTGGAGAAGTGCATTTTCGACACCGTAAGGGCATGCATATTTACTCAGACTGAGTTAAAATCACTCGTTTGGAGTGATCCTGTCGGAGGTTTAACACACAAAGGATCCACTCCAAAAGGAGAAGTGCATTTTCGAGTCTGGAGGAGTGAAATCCACTCAGACTGAGTTAAATTAGGAGTGTTTGTTTTAAGAGTGTAATAATTTATAGTATGGAATCGGTCCGTTATTTTTCCTAAACCACCACAACAATCTAAGCAACATTTGTTTAAACCATAACAAAATTAAGAAAAAATACTAAATGCATCACACATTTTTGTCTACAAAATGTCTGTCCATGTCAAGGTCACTCCATCCTCTCCTAATTTCACTCCTAGCCCTTCCCTCGCATTCCCGGAGCATCGCATCCCTTCTCATCCATGCGAGGCGTATATAAGCGGCAAGTGTGTCGCGAAACCGCCTTTGGTTCCCGCATCTGTTGAGGAGAGCGGTGCTTCTTGCATGGGATCGGTTTAGTCGGGGTACAACGACCGTTCTGGATGGCACACTTCATCTGGTTGAGCAGCATCTTATGCTGCTGCCTCTTCTTCCTTGCCAACGGTGAGTGGCATTTCCGTTTTTAATTGTATCTCCGTTGGTCACGTAATTATTAAAATTTATATGCAGGAATGCATCGCAAAGAAATTATAACGAAATGCAAGGTTCAGGTTTTTTTTTTGCATACACTCAGTGCAAACTTCTGTTAAAATAGTACAAGTAGAAAACAAGTATTGTGTGAAAATGTCAAAATTACAATATTGGGTTGTATCAATATAAGATTTGTATTGATGACATGCGAACACACAAATTTGTCTATTTGTCTGTGTTTTTCCAACACACTCGGTTATTATATCTATTATTATATATACTCTCCTATTGCGCGAGTAACAAAAAGCTGTAAGCTATAGAGTTTTCTAAAATATTCAAAGCATAATTATAACATTCATTTTTACGCACAATAATTTTCATTTTTAGTCTTTAGTACAAACATTTATTCAAAACATTAATATTGTTTAAAAAGGGCAACATTACAATATAGTGTTGGTTCAATACAAGAATTGGGTTGATGATGTACGAACACAAATTTGTGTTGTTCTAACACAACTGACGATAGCGAGAAGAGATGATTATTATTACCATGTCTGATTTACAAAAAAAAATATTTATAAAATACTTAAAAAAAATTATAACATCCATCTTTATAATATATAATATTAATCCAAATAATTTTTTAAATTATTATATTTAATTTAAAATTATTGGATGTCACATCTCATCTTTTTGAGCAGCATCTTATGCTGCCGCATCTTATTCCTTGCCAACGGTGAGTTGCACTTCCGTTTTTATCTTTTAATTGTATTTCCGTTGGTCACGCATGTGTGAAAATTTAAATACTGGCCTTTGTCTTGAAAAATTATAGAAAAAATAAGGTTGGGCATACCCTCAGAGAAAACTGGATGATTCATTCTGGGTACTGCTTAGAACAAACTTGTGTTTAAACATCAGTACAAGTGAAAAACAATTATTGTGTGAAACTGACAACATAGCAACATTGTGTTGTTTCAATTTAAGATTTCTGTTGATGGCATACGAACATAAAATTTGTATTAATCGCAACTGAGGCGACAACTGACGGAGACTGAAAGGTGACAATTGTTATATCCATGCGCAACTGACCAAAAACTGTATACTATACTTTTTTCTAAAATATGTATCTTAACGGTTGCGTTGGGTGCCTACTCAGGTGTAGGCTCGTCACCTGACCGTGGTTCTAAAATACGACGCCCGTTGCCAATAGCTCTCGTGTAGCTCTAGTGCGACGATAATTCTAACCTAACCTAACTAAAATATGTATAAAGAAATTATAACATTCATTTTTAAGTACCATAATATTAATTTTTAATCTTTAGTATAAACACTTATTCAAAACATCAGTATTGTGTAAAAATGGCAACATTACAATATTGTGTTTGTTCAATACAAGAATTGTGTTGATGACAGACGAACACAAATTTGTGTTGTTCTAACACAACTGACGATCATGAGAGGAGGTGATTATTATAACCAATTGAGATTGGAAAAAAGCTGTGGACTATATTGTTTTATAAAATGCGTATAACAAAATTATAACATCCATCTTTAAAATATTTAATATTATTCGAAATTATCTTTAAAATTATTGTATTTAATTTAAATTTATTGGATGGCACATTTCATCTGGTTGAGCAGCATCTTTTATTGCTTTTTCCACCTTGCCAGTGGCGTGTGCCATTTCCGGTTTTTTTTTATTGCGACACGTATGTATAAAAAATTACATACAGGAATGCGTCTCCAAAAATTGTAAGTTTTTCTAAAAAAAGGATTCTCACCAACACACATATTTTTCTTACAAATTATAAGTGTAATAATTTTATTAAATTTTACAAATTAAAATATGGCGGATCTATTTATAATCATCCACTACGGAAATATAATTTTTTTTTAATTTAAGAAATTAAATTTTCAGTTAAAATTTTTTAAACTTATAACAGCTG